>JANZLQ010000005.1:32792884-32861751 GCA_026212715.1 Elanus axillaris
CCAGGTAGATGATGTCAGTTGTTCTTCCCTTATCCACCAATGCTGTAACCCCAGCGTAGAAGGCTGCCAGATTTGTCAGGCACGATTTTCCCTTAGTGAAGCCATGTTGGCTGTCAGCAATCACCTCCATATTTTCCACATGTCTTAGCATAGTTTCCAGGAGGATCCACTCCATGATCTTGCTGGGCACAGAGGTGAGATTGACTGGCCTGTAGTTCCCCAGGTCTTCCTTTTTCCCGTTTTTAAAAATGGGGGTTATGTTTCCCCTTTTCCAGTCAGTGGGAACTTCACCAGACTGCCACAGCTTCTCAAATGTGATGGATAGAGGCTTAGCAACTTCACCTACCAGTTCCTTCAGGACCTGCAAATGTACCTCGTCAGGTCCCCTGGACTTGTGCACCTTCAGGTTCCTCGATGGCCTGATCGTCTCCTACAGTGGGTGGTTTTTCATTCTCCCAGTCCCTGCCTTTGCCTTCTGTGACTCAGGCAGTGTGGCTGGAGCACTTGCCAGTGAAGACTGGAGCAAGAAAATCATTGAGTACCTCGGCCTTCTCCATATCCTGGGTAGCCAGGTCTCCCGTTTCCTTCCAGAGAGGGACCACATTTTCCCGTCTTCCTTTTATCACCGCTGTACCTATAGAAGCTTTTTTTGTTGCCCTTGATGTCCCTGGCCAGATTTAATTCTATCAGGGCTTTGCCTTTCCTAACCTGATCGGACAATTTCTCTGTATTCCGCCCAGGTAACCTGTCCTTGCTTCCACCATTTGTAGGCTTCCTTTTTGCGTATGAGTTTGTCCAGGAGCTCCTTGTTCATCCATGCAGGCCTCCTGGCATTTTTGCCTGCCTTCCTCCTTCCTCCTTCCTTCCATGCATCACTCCTGAGCTTGGAAGAGGTGACCCTTGAATATTAACCAGCTTTCTTGGGCCCCTCTTCCCTCCAGGGTTGTATCCCATGGCACTCTACCAAGCAGATCTCCAAAGAGGCCAAAGTCTGCTCTCCTGAAGTCCAGGGTAGCAAGCTTAAAGTAATTTTTAAATTTACTCATTATACACAGTTTGCTGTACTTGCCTGGTCATGCACCCTTGCAGTGATATTATCTATTGAACATAAACCATTCAGTCTGAGGGTTTTGTCAATCCCAGCTTTTATACAGCTGCTGAGGAGGGAACATGCAAGGTGTGCATCCGCTGCCCAGGGCTAGGCACAGGGACACAATTTCTCCAGCTACCAGCTACCCTTCTCATGATGGGACCACCTGAAAGGGGGGTTAGAAAGAGAAAGCCTTAGCTATGGAGATGGTAGCAGGAATGCTAGCCTAGTAAGACCAGCACACGCTGTATCTTTTCCAGGTCTGACAGGAAAGACCTAGCAGGTATAGCATCTCTGTAAATACGTAATGTTCTAGGGTTAAGAGGACTCCTAGACACACAATGCCTTCTGGGCCTCCCATCTGGGTGAGAGACTATCTATTATGCTGGAGCAGGCACATAAACCACAGGCTGACACATAGATTAACGGTGATTACCAAGTCTGGACGCTGCTGTATCTCCAAATATACAGGTTTTGTGTAGGATGACATTGTCTCAAACATCTGCCAGAGGGGAACACATAGTAAATTTCTCACAGGCAGAAGGGGATAAATGTTAGATTATGTTTAACAATAAACAAACCAAAGAAAACCTGTTCCACCTCTGTCAGAGAGCAACAATTGTCTGGATTATCCCTGTCAGCACTTGGGTAGATTTATTGCTTCTTATCAACAGCTAGTTAAAAAAACTTCCAAGACAGTAAGAAAACAAGGAGGAAAATCCTCCAGACCATAGTTTGCTGTTGATGCCCACCAGTCAACCTGTCTTGCTTGGAAATCATGCTATGACTGTCAATACGGATGAGCTATGCTACTTCAGGCAGCTGTAACTGTGATAGGTGTGAAGGTCAGCTCCTTGCAAAAGATTTTAAATGAGAGGTTAGTAGTATACCTGGAAATATGTAGCTATTTATGTAGCATGACTGAAGACTCTTAAATTGATAGCCAAATACCAAAAAAAAAGGCTGTTTGATGCACTTAAAAATAAGGAGTGAGACCTTTACAAAAACAGCAGGCAGGTTGCAAAAATCATTCCCTTCTGGTCTAAGACATACAAGGTGTAAGCAGGTCCAGAATCTACCCAAGGTAACTGAATGTTTTAATGGAGGCAACATTATTATATCACTTCTTGGAGTGGTGGTTGAACCAGCAAATAGAGATGTCAGTGGTAAAAGCTAACATGTAACAATCTGTGGTTT
The DNA here is from genome assembly GCA_026212715.1 of Elanus axillaris. Taxonomy (NCBI): domain Eukaryota; kingdom Metazoa; phylum Chordata; class Aves; order Accipitriformes; family Accipitridae; genus Elanus; species Elanus axillaris. The sequence continues at coordinate 32,795,172 of JANZLQ010000005.1, forward strand.
TAGTTCATGTCCTTCTGTTTTCACATACTGAGTTCACCTCAGATCTATTATCTACTTATAATTTGGATAATCAGAAATGTGGAGGTCGCATTTGGAGTCCTCAGATATTAAGAACATGAGTTTGTTATATATCTGTATATCAGATTTGCATAATAATCTTGCATTTCAGTTACAGCATTAACACAGTCTCCATAAAGTAAAACAGCCAAATGAAGGCATTTGATTTTGAAACAGATTTGCTACAGTTTCATTCATTTATAAGAGAAAGATCAATCCAAAAAACAAGTGAACTTGTAAAACATAAGTTACACCTAAGGAACACACCTGTATATTGCATAGTTCCTTCCCTAGTCGTACGGGCAGAAGGTATAGAATTGTTCATTTTTCCACTTTGAAAAGCTTAGTGTACAAAATATCTAAGCTATTGTGTATTTATAAACCTAAATTCTAACTTTGATGACACAGATGAAGAGGAACCTAAATGTAGTCGTGGTTTTGAAGCAAAATGAAAGAAATTTTAAACCTACAAAGAATGAAATGCTTATCTGTGTTATCTCCGATTTTAATGGAGTCTTTAGTATTTCCTTCCTATTCCCACTTACAGCAGATCATATAGGTAAAACATACAAATAAGTGAGATATCAGTGTTAGAGTGACAATGCACAGATGGTTTAAAATTCTATGCTGAATTCAGAGTCTGGAATTTTATAAAAGTTATTTATTGCAAAACGTCATTAGATTTACACTGAGGTGTAATGTTCTGCCAGCAATTGCTTTAACAGCTCTCCAACAAAAGCCCCCAGGTACTCACTTTATCTCTGGTTTGTATTTTATTAACTCTGTAAAGCTATGTCACTCCTGTCCATCACTTATGTTTAGGACTAATTTCACAGCCTGCAACCATTACTTCATACATAATGGCTACCTTTTGTCTGAAAAGAAAAGGAAAACTCCAATAACCCAGTAACTGCATTTTTCTTCACATGTGATTGTTCTCCCTGTAGAATTTTAAATAATTGTTTGTTCCAAAGACATATCCGTAATCTGTTCATTTTTTATCAGCTAGTGGAATCTAAACAAGAATCACGGAAATGCAGTCTCTTCTGTTTTCACAGATCCCACTGTCTCCCGCAGCAAACCACCTAACACCCAGCTGGGCCAAGATAACTGCTTTTTTCCCCACAGGTCTTTTGTCAGCTTGTAGGGAGATGACAGAAAGCATTAACTGCCGATTAATCCTTATATCAGAATTAGAAAGCTCTTTCAAAGCTGCTTTCTGTGGCCACTGGTCCTGGAGTAGGCAGCGAGGTTCCTCTGGGGAGAGAGCAGCAGCGAGTGCATTCACCCGAGAGGTACCCCAAGTCTGTTTTGTGACAAGTGTGTTAGTGTCCTGGCTGCCCTTCCTCACATGAAGCTGCTGCCCAGCTGCTCCAGTAATTATCTTGCTACTCACCTGACAAAGACACAGTTACGGTGCGATGAGGCTGTAGGGAAGGCACGTGGCAGGAACACTGACTTTGGTTTGGGGATCTGTGCACATCTTGGCTGAGAAAGTCTCAGTTGAAAAGAACGTATTTATTGCATTGGAGGAGTTTTTTCATTACCTGAAAACAACTCATAAACTGGAGGCTTGTTGTCTGACATTAGAAAGAACATCTCCACACAACACATTTGTAAGAGCTCACAGTCAGTTTCACTAATTAGCTATTTTGTAATTGCTTTGGATAAAGTAATTTTACACTCTTGAAATGTGTGAGGATCTTTAGCAAATTGTCTCAAAGTGCCATGTAATTATTCTATTTGTGATGGAGTTAAAGTAAAAAATACTGCTTGCTGCTTTGCTCCCAAATCAACCCGCAACTTATTTTGCCACTGTTAGAGACACAAAAGCAGCACGAAGGCCACCAGGTTTTGGAGCGTGGCCTCCGAAAACATGAAATGTGACAAGGTCCAAAACCAGCTCGAGTGAAACTTCAGCCTTATCGGACAAAGTGCTGAGCAGACAGGGACCGTGAGACAGGCTTTGCCTGGGAGAACGTAAATCTAAATAGTCAGAGAACGGAAGAAAGCAAACATTAAACCTATCTTGCAGATGGGGAGCAAAGGCACAGAGCAATTAAGGTCCTGATTCAGGAAAATACTTAAGAACATACGTGAATCCCACTGAAGTAATTAAGTTCAGCTCCTGGGGAATGACTTTAATGAAATGAGACTTGGGAAATTGCCTACAGCCACTCATAAGCTTATGAGTGAGCCAGTGGTGGGTTGTGGTCTCCAAAGTCCTGTTTTGGTAACTTCAGCAGTGTCCTTGCACTGTCCCACTGGGGACCTCCCCACTGGCTGTGTTTCTGACCAGAGAGCGCAAGAGGAGGAGCACATGAATGCAAAGCATAGGGAAAAATGGTGGTTGGGGATCCTGTAGCCGATCGGAGAACATCAGCTCGGTTTTCGTTGCTCTTACTCGCTTATTTTGCTATTTTCCGCACTTTCTTCTTCATCATCCTTTTCAACATTGCAACTTTAGCTGTTGAGGAGGCGAGGAGAGATAGTGGTGATCCATCAAGCTCACTTTCCAAACACAGTCCTGCCCAGGAACCCTGACGCAGGGTGGATGGTGCAGCCCTGGCACGTCAGGGTGGCTCCATGGTCTCCCTGCCCGCTGTGTCCCGCTGCTCCCCCTCACCACGACCTGCCGCTCCGTCTGCTCCTGGAGATGAAGCTGGGGGCTCACCCCCTCTTGGCCTGCTCCCCTGCGTGCTCACGGGTCCCCTGCACCAGCCCCGGGTGGCAAAGTGGGCAGGAGGGATGGGGACGAAGAGATTAGCTGCCCAGACTGAGTTGCGTTGCTGGGCTCGGCCAGGGAGCCAGCATGATTTTGCACTGCACTGGGGAGTCTGTAAGGTCTGCTGGGTTTTTTTGGGGCTGGGCAAAGGTCAGGCACCAAAAAAAAAAATTGGGGAAAACCAGCATTTTTCTTCTGAATGTGCACACCTCACTCACTCAGATTTTCAGCTCTCCATTAAAGCCAGGCAACAATGGATTTGTATCTAAATTAGAAGGAAATGGTTGAAAGAGTTTTTCCAATTGAGTTTAACTTGAAAAACATTCAAGATTTTTTCTTTTCTTCCCAAGCCAAATTAATAGCCAGTATTCACTTCAGGCATGTCAATGAAAAAATGCGTAGTGATTTTTTTCCCAAACCTAAAGTAAAACATTTTATAATACTGCTTGGGTTTCCTACTGATGTACTCTGCATGCTTTTCTTTTCTGTAAGATATATGTTTCTTTCAAAAAGAAATATGTTGTTTCAAAATGAAATATCAAAATATTTATTTCTAATCTCTCAAAATAAAATGTTCAAACTTTTTCAACTCTAGCTATTCACAGACCCAGAAAGGACCTTTCCCTTCTTCCTACATGGCAGTGTTAGGGCAGTGATTGCTCCTCCATCCCTACCTATCATCTCCCCTCTGCTGTTTTGCAGAATTTAAGCAGTGACAAATTAATGACATTTAACATCTCAAACATTTTCACTGGACAGCCATAAGGGAGGCAACTCATACCTCTCAAAAAACCATTGTTTTAGGTTCTGCTGCAGCTTCAGTCATTGTTTGTCCAAGGGAGAGGACTCCATTTATTTTCTGGCAACAATCACTCCAGCAAGTGTTACCTCTTAAATCACTTCTTTGATGTAGTAAAAATACAAAAAATAAATCATGATGGTAGAACTGGGATGCTATTACGGCATATGCTGGGCCAATTGGTTGGAGGCTGAGAGGAAGCTATTTGTTTTTCTTGGTGCAGCTGTTTTCTCCCATCTGTAGTCATTTGAACTTGGGGTACCTCATAATAGTCCTTCTCCCTAAAAAGAAACCTGAGTGTTTTCCTGCACTTAGTTTTCAGTTCGATAGCTGCAGAGGAGGTACTTGCCATCTTGAATGTTGACTGTCACACAGGTACGCAAAGTGTCTCCATTACTTACACAAGCTTTTGTCTCTGGTCACCAGCATTGCTGCTCCTGTGTTTGGTTTATGATCTGTTGCTAGGGTGTATTTCCCTGGCTGGGAGCTGGCCACATTCTGCTGATGTCTGGCATGTGCTGCTCTGCTTTTTATTCATGTAATTGTTGAGCAGGAAATACCTATTAGCTTGTTATCATCTTGTGTTGAACAGAGTCCTGGTGAGCAGACACTGAGGAGCTGCAGCACAGTTGTTTCTGCTCACACACATCATTCTCCAAGCTAAGTACAAAGCAGATGTGTTTTCTTGTTTCACAGAGCGCAAGTGTAATAAGTATCACATCATATGATTTCTCTTTCTTTGATTAGGCTTGCAGGAAATTCACCTCCTCCCGCTAGTGAGATCCACATGTGCGTCCTTCCCAGGCTGCATTACTAGCCCTTGCTGTAAGTAACCCTAGATTTCTAACATGAGCATTCCTGGAATCTGTTGATGACAACTTCCTTCTCCAAGTGATGGAGGAGCCAACGAGGAGAGGTGCTAGGCTGGGCCTTGTTCTCGACAACAAGGAGGGACTGGTGGGGAATATGAAGCCCAAGGGCAGCCTTGGCTGCATTGACCGTGAAAAGGTGAAGTTCAAGATTCTTAGGGCAGTGAGGAGGGCACACAGCAAGCTCACTTCCCTGGACTTCAGGAGAGCAGACTTTGGCCTCTTTGGGGATCTGCTTGGTAGAGTGCCATGGGATACGGCCCTGGAGGGAAGAGGGGCCCAAGAAAGCTGGTTAATATTCAAGGGTCACCTCTTCCAAGCTCAGGAGTGATGCATCCCAACAAAGAGGAAGGCAGACAAAAAAAAAAAAAGGCAGGGGAGACCTTACAGCAGCCTTCCAGTACCTAAAGGGGGGCTACAAGAAAGCTGGAGAGGGACTTTTACAAGGGCATGCAGTGATAGGACAAGGGGTAACAGCTTTAAACTGAAAGAGGGTAGATTTAGATCAGATGTAAGGAAGAAGTTGTTTGCTATGAGGGTGGTGAGGCCCTGGAAGAGGTTGCCCAGAGAGGCTGTGGCTGCCCCATCCCTGGCCGTGTCCAAGGCCAGGTTGGATGGGGCTTTGAGCAACCTGGTCTAGCGGAAGGTGTCCCTGCCCATGGCAGGGGGGGTGGACTAGATGACCTTTAAGGTCCTTTCCAACCCAACCCATTCTATGACTCTATGACAGTGTACCTATTACACATGCTTGAGTGATCCCCCCACAGTAGCTGTTTTTCTGTATGTCTAGCACTGGATGCTGTTGAAGTCCAGAATATTGGTGCATGTGAGAGATCTAGGGAAGGGTGTTTTTTTTTACACATGTCTTCAAAGACAAGATTAATCTCACTACTAATGCAGGGGATGATTTACTGAAACAAGGCTGTTCAACATGATGTATGGAAATCAGACACTGAAAAAACAGTGTAATAGTATGTCTACTGGAAGGAGAAAAATGCCACTAAAACTTCAAGCTGGGGCATTAAATGTTGCTGCTTTGGTAAAGAATCTAAACCCAATACTGCCTCATTTCATCCCTTTCTCCTTTTCCAGCACATATACAACCTTGTCTGACTTTGGAGGGCAGGAAACACAAGGTACAGAATAAGGAACCACAGTTGCCTGAGTTAGGGCAAAAAATGTAGATGCTATCCAGGGAGATTCAGACAAGGTTTCTAAAGTTGAACTATGGAAAAGATGCATGGTGTGCAAGAGACCCAGTCTGATGGGAAAGAGAAGAAAAAGATGAGTGAGTTTTCTAGGTGTCTGTATAAGAGCCTTCAAGTGATATGTGCTTTATCTAACACCATTATAATATGTATTCATTCTTTTTTCATGTAACCATTTAAGTATAATGGAATAATGTACCTTAGTAGTTATTGAATGGACATGGGCATGGTTTCAAAAGACACTTAATTAATCCAAAGGTGCTAACTGGTTCTCAAGAGAATGAGAAATTAACTCATCTCTAGGGGGTTGGGAGGGTACCAAGGAAGCAGAGCACTGAGAACCGAGGTAGGTTTCCTGAAGTCAGGCTGTGGGCACTTTGAAACTTAACAATCCTGATATACCTCAGTTCTTTTTGGAAGCTGTTGTTCATGTTTGACCTACATCACGAACACAGCCCTCTTCACCCTGCTAGTTTCTTCAGAGAGTATAGAGTTTGAACTTCTGAAAGAAAACAGACGTTTTAAAATTAACATTAGTGTTAGTGGCAGGGCCAGGCAGCTAACATGGATGCTGGCCAAGGGAGGGTGCAGCCACAGCCATGAGGTCTGGGGCGAGTAGGTTCCCCTGTCATGAGAACAAGCACACGGAAAGGGATATATGGAAGATGAAGGGAGAAAAGTGATGAGAAGGAAGAAAATTATAAGAAAGATATAAAGAGGGAAAATGGGAGGATCAGACCATGTTGTCATTATTTTAATTACACTGACTATGATAATAGCAAAATTAATTGGCAGTACATGCAGCTCATGGAGTTTGGATTGGCTTATCCCTAGAGACAATGAAGCAGATGAAGAAAAAAGTATATGTAGTTTCAGAGTGCTCAAATCAGACTACACAAAGTGCCTGAAAATACGAGAGGCTGGAAAATTACACTGGCTTTTGCTGCAGCAACAAATTAATGTACAGTGTTCAAGTCAGCTGTGAAAAGACAGAAGTAAATGAAACCATGTTGTATAATATTGGGCAGACCTGCTCTGCGAGACCTTTCTGAGCCTTGGCAAGCTTTGGTGAGCAGGTACTTCTTGCAGCCTGTTGCCCACAGTTGCAGGACGCCGACTTCGCTGAAGTCTTGTGTAACCTTCAGCAAGTGCTCCTCCACCATATGAAATGTTCAGGGTGTTTTTGAATGAACAAGATTTCATGACAGTAGAAATAGGAATAAAACTAATTACATCTGTTTGATGGTAGGACCTACTTTAAGATAATTTGCAACAAGGTCCCTAGGGAAGTTTTCCCCTTTGAAGTGCTTCTTACTCCAGGGTTCCCTTTTGAAGTAACTCCCCCTCTGGATTGCTTTTGAAGTGCTACTTTTCCTTTTCTTAGGTCTTCTTTGGGTTCTGCTTTGTTGCACCTTTCACACTGGAGGTTCATAGCTGAAGATTAGTGAGTAGAAAGGGAGACTTTTATTTAGACCAGTTTCTCTCTCACACCATGCAGGAAGGCCTGTCTACATTTCCCCAGAAATAGCCATACAGGGATGATTAAGAAAGCTACTGCAATTCATTCAGCTCCTCACTGGCACCAGCTTCTTGTCTAAACTGGTCACCATCCAGTCTGAGATGCAGAAATGTCTCCAGCTGTCTGAAATGCCTGTTTTGCATGAGTACAGAACAAATCTTTTTTCCTTTCCTTTCTCCCACCAGCTTAGATATCTCGCCTTCTCCTGTCCTTCCTTGCATAGTATAGGTCTCCATCTGCCGCCTGGAAAACCCTTAATTCTGAGGGAGTGCATAAAGCCATTAGCTGTGATGCGCAGTTTGGAAACAACGCTTTACTCTGACAGTGAGACATATCCACCACTAGAAAAGTGGTATCAGCTCCCACACCTTCAGCCTGAGCTCAGTGTTAGCAAATGCTGTTAGCAGAGAGACAGAAAGCAAAGGTTGGAGGCTGGAGGAGGTTTTTAGGTCAGATAAAGCGGAGATAAAGATGGGGTCAGGAAGCACTCACTAAGCAGGGCTTAAGAAACACAAGAGGTCTACCACTGACCTGAAAGAAGCCTCTCTATTAGTCCAAAGTGCCCTATCAACACCTCACTACATGCTGTGGCACTGGCCCACAACATTTATGTCATGCTGCACTGCATATCCCACCAACGCTCATCCCAGCCTTTTGGCCCCAGTGGTTTCCATAATTTGGAAACAACCTTTCTGTCTCCAGGTGTGATGTCCCAGTGTGCAGTTTAGAAGCCTGTATCTACTTGCACCTCCCGAAGTAGCAACCAGATGTGTGAACTCCTGCTTCCCTCCATGACCAGACACAGCTCTTGGCTACCACTAAACCTGAAGCACTTGACACTGCTGCTACCCTGGGGCCTGGGGCAACAGGGTATTTTTGATGCGGCCAGAGGTATTTCTGAGGGAGGATTTGCAGGCAGTTCCTCACGTCTGTGCTCCCTCCCTGGGTCATGTCTGTGAAGCAAGGGCAGGTGAGAAGGCATAGATGTGGTGGTGGGATAGTGGGCAGCTGTCCTCTCAAGGCATCGCTTCCCTTCCTCTTCCCCCGACCCTGTACAGCAGCACTCCTGTGCCATGCCTCCCTCTTCTTAATGTGGGCATCACTGGGTGGTACTGGCCATCTAACGGGGGTACGGGCCCTGCACCCACAACCAAGCACTGTTGTGAGTGACAGGTCTCTTCTGATGCTGGTCTAGAATGGCAAGGTTAACCATGGAAGTGGACCAACGCTGCTGATATCAGGCACTTCGCAAGCTGCCCAGCAAACCAGTCTGAAATGGGATTGCATTTGTTAAAGACAAGGGTATAACTGCTATTTGAACAAGGAGGTGAGCTGACCGTCTGGAAAATGGCAAGTAATTTGGGAAGTCACTAATAGCGCTTTTCCCAAGTAATCTAGGGGAGGTGAAATCAGGCTCAGCAGTCTAAATTGCCGGTGTATTAACATGAAAAGTGCCTAGCTGGCTAACGTTAATTTAAGAACGCTATGCTGTCCAAAGCAGATTTTTAAAACCTAGAAAATGTTTGCATTTTAACAGGGTCATAACTGAAACAGAAACAAATGTGCCCTGTGAGCAAATCAGTCCAAAAGAAATGAGAGGGGGAAATTTTTTGGCTCTGCAGAAAATCATGTTAAGTTAAATTAGAAGAGCTGAAAATACTGAAACAAATGGTGAAAAGCCAGTCTGAGCATTATTTAAAATGATATGAGATCACTGGAAATCCCACTGAAATACTGTCATCCTCATTATCGTACGAGGAAAATACTATTTATGGAAATACTGGGGCCTTTCAAATGTAGAACGATGCTGACAACACTACATTGTGCCTTGGTGTAGGCAGCTTTCCTTATTTTGCTATGCTGGTATCTTTCATAACTCAGAATTGAGAATCTTCCAGTTCATCTTGCTAGCGAACGTATTTGGCACCAATGTAAAATTGCAGATAAATTTTATCTTTCTACCACCATAATGCCCATTTATTAGGTATTTCTGTGGTTATATGTCATAGAAAGTTTAGTCATTGAGACCCATGTACTTAAACTCAAGCTTTTAGTTTCATGTTATGTTTTTCCCAATACTATTGCTAGTGTGAGGAGAGTATTTCCTCCCTGTCCCTGTCCCTGTCTTCATGTGCCTCACTAGGCTGAATGAAACGTTTATGTGTCCACAACAAGGTCGGTGAAGTGATCTGATGGTTTTGGGCTGGGGGGAGTCTGAAAAACATATCACTCCAGTACCAAAGCCAGAGAAAACTTGATATGAATCCATAGCCTCAGAGATTATTCAACACTTTCCATCGGCATTTGTGAAGCAGGGGCACATGTGTGTGTTACGAATGAATTATCTATTGACAGTGAAATGATAACACTTTCTGGGCCACCCAGGGTGAGGTAGAGTTTCAAAAGCATTTTTGCATATCAAAAGCTAACATTGTATCAAGCAGCTTTTCACTAGCAAGATCATAAATTGATAGCCTAATTAAACTAATTATCAAGTCTTTGGGCTACAGGAAATCCCCAGCATGGCATTTAAACTCAGTCGAATTCCTAGGGAGAAGATGGGTTCACAGGGCTTTGCCCGGAGTACAGGAGCTTGACATTAGAGGGATGAGGCTGTTCAGGAGCGCAGCTGCCTGTGCCTCTGGGCTGGCAGACAGCTTGCTGCAGAGGGGGAAGCAGGTTTCTCTACCCTCCGTCCTGTGCCCACCACCACGCTCCTTCCCGCTCCCTTCCCCAGCCACGGTACCCGCCAGACGTCCTGCCAAGCCAAATGACCTCACTGAAACCTCTGGCAACCGTTCACCTCCCTTTCCCTCCTCCTGGGATTAGTTTTCTGCTGTTGCAGTGAGTTAAATCAGCTCATCAAAGGCTTCAGCAAGGTCCAGAGCTGGTTGCGAGGGAGGCACAGACGAGTGGCCAGGGGCAGGCATGGGGATGTGTATGTGAGGTCAGAGCAGGATCTGCCCTTTGATTCATTGCACCAGTCTTCCGCATCTAGCAGGATTTTAAATATTGTTTCTCGTGTAGCAGAACATAACTTATTTTATTTTTTTGCCTCAATGGGATAACCTGTGAAATGCTGGGATGTCACCCTGCACCAGGAGCGATTAGGGAGTCCTTCGTATCCCATGCAAGCCTTGGGTACTTGGGGATTTTCCTGCCACCGAGCTGTGAGCTCCTCAGAGGTCTCTAACACTGACAGCCAAGCAGTGGGGAGCAGAACCTCACTAGGAAGGATTAGACAAACTCAGTGACACGAAATCAAAGGACAGGGATGAGTAGCAACTCCAAGCACCAGCATCTACCTGCCTACTTGTGGCACCCCCTGATTAGCTGGCAAATTGCTCCAAATGCTGCTGTTGGCCCTCTTACCTGCTGTCCTTGCTGTTACTAATATAAGAGGGGCTGGAGCAGTAACAGCAATAGGAAGAGTGACCGCAAACCTTTCTAACTTGCTGGATAGGACTTGCCACCCCTAATTTAAGCCTGTCTGGGGTTAAGCGCCTGGTCTGCACCGATTGCCTCATCTCCCCCAGCCACTGGGTGCTGCAGGGCCATGGGCTCTTCCAGTGACTGCGGAGAGGGCCCAAGGGGTCAGATGAGACCGGCTATCTGCCAGAGACCATTTCCAGCTGATTTTCACATGCATTCCCATTCTGCATCTTCAAAACACCTACACTGCAACACAAGCAAGAACAAACAAACTACGTTTTCCTCCTTTTACCATCACTGACACAGAAGCTGAACCAAGTGAAAGTTATCACTTGGGCATGGGCAGCCAAGCAGTAGATAAAGATAGAGTTTCAAAGCAAAACAAAATGATCCTGGATCTCTTCCTGATGATGAAATTTCTTGAATTTATGAATTCCAGTTATTTCACAAAATGGTTCAAAATGTATTTGTTATTTGTCTCAAGGTATTGTAAATCAGCCAGGAGCTGACACAGACCCTGAGACACATCACTCACTTTGGTCAGAAAAAGCTGCAGAACAAACAGTAGAGCTCATAAACCACATCCATTGGGCTCTGGCCAAACAGTGACTGTGATAAGGGAGGTGACTAAGTGGGAAAATTAGTTTGATTAACTTTATCAGCAGGAAGGTGAGGAGTGGAAAATCCCTAAGCAGGAGAACAAAGGGGCAGAGGTGACAGAGCAGCAGTTTGAAAAGTGAGGCTGCTTTGGGCAAAAAGGAGGAACAAAGGCACATGCCTTCACAGAGAGGGCTTTTCTCCTCTGCACCATCAGCCAAAGAAACAGAAAACTAGCTGGAGAAGAGGATACTCCAGGGAGATGGCAGGAGGAGAGTGTCTGTGCGCTTCAGGGAAAAAAAAAACATGTGAAGGTTGGGAAGCAGGGGTAGGTAAAGGGAGATGAGGGTTACTGGACTTACTGTTGGTAATCCATCTCTGGATTTTCCCAGACATGCCCGCTTTTCTGCTCTACCCAGAAACTCCTTCAGGAGAAAGAAAGAGCTTTTTGGCCTATTAAAGATGTCTGGCCATGCAAAGCGAAGGAGAAATAGGCATAACGCTAATGGCGTTGCCCGATTCCCAGAAGTCCCAGACACATGGTCATTGCACACGGCAGATTGACTATGCAGCAGGTAAAACATGATGTTGGGGTATCCCAGACACTCTGGACTTCTTAAATAGGCCCTGTATGGTTACTCTGAACATGCACTCACCAGCGGCACAACTCATGCTCCAGAGTGTGGAGGTGTCATGCGCATTGTCCTGGCAGATGTTTGGAGGCTTTTCCAAAGGACGCTTCAGAAGGGTGCAGAATTCCTAAGTGTTTTGTTCTGTTGAGATCTGTTTCTCCTGTGCATTCTACAGTCAAGTAGAATTGCGCCAGAGTCCTTCACAGAGCCTGGGTGCCATTAATTAATTACTTACTTCAATTACCGTATTTCTTCAGATAACATATTGCTTCAAATATCAATCATCTATTAGAAGGTAAACTATAAATTAAAACTCTAATGCTAAATTTTTTTGTGTTTGCCTTCCAGGGGTGCTATGATGGGACTTAGGATGGGCAGAGTATTATGGCCTATTCTATGAGGAGTAAGAGACACAAAGATTGTGCCCAAGAAGTATGAGAGAGCCTAAGAAAAAAGAAAACAAATAGTGCCTCAGTGCACCTGCTAGCATGAGAATAAACATAGAATAAGCATTCTCTCAGTAGACAGCAGTCTGACAGATAACTAGGAAGGGAAATTGTATTACGGATTAGCTAATTGCTTTTCATCAAGAAATATTAAATATCTCTTCCTACATACGAGGAGATTGAAGCAAAGAACAGGGAGCAGACTCCTCCAAGGTGACCCACTAAGCGAAGCAACAGAGATAAGAATAGACTCTGCCTCCCAAATCCTCACACAGACTGACCTGCAAATATCCATCACTTGCACAATCACCTTCACAAGGCTAAGGACACCTCAAAGTCACTGCAGGGAACTAAAGGTGACTTGAAAGATAATGCTGTGACTATTGAGGCACAAGGCTTTTTTCAGGGGTTGCCATGAAAAAGGAGATCCCACGATAAACGTGATTAGAACAAGAGTGGACTGTAGTTCGTTAGCACAAGAAACAAAGAATATGGAACAAATGCGCTGGAGAGCACGAACCTCTGTCGTCATGACTTAACTTACTACAGGGGTAAGTGAGGCATCATCCAAGGTAAACTGCTGCTCTGACTAAGATGCGCTGTTTCTTAAAAGCACTGTTCCCAGGCAGATTCCCCATCTGAGGAGGACGCGTGGTTCGTGGCTGGTGATGCTGTTGCATTTTTTCAGGCAGTTGCCAGGAAAATATTCTTGTCTTTCACCCTGTACAAATGACCACAGCATTGCAACTACCTCACTTCAGTACTTTCAAAAAGACATTTCACCCCTGAGTAGTTCTTAACTGGCTGTGTACACACCTCACATCTGTCCCAGCTCACATGTTGTTTTCTACAAGCACAGGTTTTTTTGACATAGTTCTGGTTATACAGAGAAATAAATTTTGTGCTCTGCCACTGCTGACAATGAGTATTGGCATTGGCGACAGATAATTGGTACAAACCATGACAGAGGGAACAGTAAAAGCAAGAATACATTCAGGACTAAGACAAAAACTAGCAACAAACAGCCAACGGCAAGCCATAAAGATACAGATGGACACAGTGCTGTCTGCAGTTTACACCTCTGTGGCTCCTGTGGTTGTGTGAAGTCATCTGAAGTACACATAGCTGCTCTCTGGTTTTGACAAAATGGATGTTAGACTGAGAGGAATGCAAGAGCCCCTGAGGAGTGTAAAAGAAAGTCCCAGGTTAAGGCTGGACCTTGAGAGACCAAGGACAGCAGGATAACGGAGACCGTGAGCTCCTCAGGACGAATCAGAAAAGTAAATGACTGGGTGAAGCTGGGGCCTCCGTCACCTTACAGGAGAAGGAGACGGGGTTTGGAGTCTCTATACTGCTCACGAATTGCGGTGTGAACTGATCTGCAGCCCAATTCTCTTTCAGTAAACAGATTGCTCAGAAAGATTGCAATAACCGATTGCAATAAGGGAGAGAGATCGTTTACTCCAGCGATGTCATTGCATGTCACCACAAGGATAGCGTTCCTGCAGCGCAGTCTCTTTGCTATAGCATTCTGTTATCAAGCATCATAAATCTTTTTGATGAAGGGCAAGCTGTTAAATGTGCGGAGCTTAGCTAGTAATGCGCTAAAAGTGTATGGGTGGTGTTCACTGCTTCCTGAGCTCTTTCGCAGGATGCCTGTGTAACCTTTCCTGGTGTCAGCTTTCCTTCAACCTTGCAGTATCTTAGCAGCAAATAAAAAATTGCAGAGTGACTTCATTCATTGCCTTTTACCTCTGGGAGTCTATGGTGAATTTGTCTCTAGTCTTTAAAGACTGTGTTCTTGGTGGATGGATGGATGGAGAACAGGTGTACTAAACTCACCCTGGTTTCCTTTATGTGCTTTATCCTACAGCTGAAAGTGTTCAGCTTGGAGCTATATGTCAACAGCTCAAACCACGAAAATCTGACAGGTTGGGAATCACACACGCTCCCAGAAAAATCAGTTAGCCATAGTGATTATGTATGTGCTGTGGCTGGGAAAGGGACTTACAGGGACAGACTTTGGGAAGTGCAGATGGTCTTCTAGGAATCACTCAAATGCACAGCGTTTTGTTTCAGCTAGCAGAACTAGCGCTGAGGAAGGAAGTCATTTTAATGAAGGCTCTGGGGCTTCTGAGAATATGATCAAATAGTGAGACCAGAGTCTTGACCCAGTGCTTCACCTGATTTACTCTGGTTTTGTCCAAGTGAGTACGCAGTTGGGAATGGAGCCTTACCAAGAAGGATGGCAAAAATATGACTTTAAAATGTTTCTTTTAACCTCTTTCAGCTATCCTTCATTCTTGTGCAAGAACAAATGGATTAGCTTAAAGCAATGGCACTGTTTTAACCTCTTTGGCTTTGCACTGGAACGAAATAAATAGAACTGAAAAGTGGTTTCAGAGGAAATTTCTGCCCCATAGCTATTAGTGGCTGAAGTTTAGCACAGCTTGCTGTCTGCACCGCACATGGGAAGCTTTCCAGGACAGGCAGGTCCTCTGCTGATGCTCAGCTCCTACTTGCTTAGCAGGCACCATGGAAGGGGTTGACAGAGTCAGGGTTTGGAGGTTGAGGAGTTTATTTGGCTCCAAAGAAGCAGCTAAGCCAGGGCTTAACGAACAGTGTGACCATCCCTTTAGCTTCCAGTGAGCTACGTCTGTGTGTCATTAACAGGGATTTGTGTGAGAGCTAGCTGGGCTCTTGCAAATGGAAATGGAAATAAACAACTGTAAGTAAATCATGGCCAAATCAAAATAACACAACAGTGCTCACAATACCCTGCTTAGAGATCATTTGTTTATTTCCTTCCCTCAAAAATTCAAGGAGATGCAATGGGTCCTTTAAGGAATTTTTTTCCCAAATACAGCTTTAAAATTACTTTATCTGAATTAAAAGGTGTCCCTCCCTGCCTTCACAGTGGATCAGCTCACAGTGGCCTGTGTGGCTCTGGAGGGGTGGGAAAGGGAAGGAAAACAAGGGTTACTCTAAGCCCCTGAGATCATCTCAGTCTTCAGTATAAAACAGAGGAGCCTGTTCTCCTCCTGATCCTCCTCAGGTCGTAGAAGACATGGGAGAGCATAGAAGTCACCCGTATTTTTCATCTTGAAATTGAACTGGCTATGGGGATGCAAGTATTTGAGGAGAGGCAGGAAGCCATCACCCTTGTGGTTTTTAGAGTCCTCTAGATAAATTTAGATGTCTAAATAAATAATTTAGATTTCTAGATTACAAAAAAAATCTAGAGATTTATCTAGAGTAAAATCGTCTGTTCATGCCTGCTAATGTCACACATATTTGCCTGACACCCCCTGGGCATCAGTTTGGACAGTACATTTGTTTTGAAGGGGAACACTAACAATTTCCTTTAGAACTAGCCACACTTAATGTAAGAATTAATTAATTAATTAAGAATTTTAAATGGGAGCTCTTGTATTGAGTAAAACAAAATCAAAACTAGAATAAATTCTACCTTCAAATGGTTTAAATGAAATGCCTTTATAAGTCATTGAGCACAGCCATTGCCCACCTTCCTATTGTGGTCTTGTTCCTGCAAGGTCACAGGGCAGTATGTAGACTTTGGGAGGTACTTGCAGGGAGCCCAGAGTGATGTGAGCTGTCTTGTTTCTCCACCTCCACCTAATTTACAGTCTTTCATTCCACTTCCAGCCTGTGTCGTGTCTTTAATGCAGCTGAGAGCAGGGACTGCAAATTTTTAAATGAAGCACATTCCAAAAGATTTTTTGTGTATTTTTTTAAATATCAACAGTACTTTAAAAATCCACAACCTCTCATTCTTTGCTTCATGAATGTTAATTTTCAAGTATGCTGAACTAATATGACAGCATTGCAGCTGTGTAAAAGGAAGTTGGTTAAAAATAGTCCTACTGCTACATCTGCAAATAACCACCATTTGCTCATCACCTCCACCTCCAGCATGACAGTGCCAAGCTGACCACATCATTTCAATGTCAGATGATGCCTTGTGCGAGCACACGCTTGTGCTGAATGAGGAATAGCGTCCCAGAGGAAAAGGGATCCCGCAGACGAGGGTGGGAATTGCATTGCAAGAGGAGAGGAGTGATTTGTGCAGGGAAGGTGCCAGTGGGAAAACAGAGATTGGCACTCGACAGAGATTAAAGACAGACAGACCGCAGTGGGGAAGACGATGCTCACCTACCACAGGCAAGGTCTGACTGGCAAAAGGATGGCCAGTGCTGAGGTGCTGGGATTTTAGTGTCTGTTCCCCTGGTAGATCCCCCATGTGCCTCAGGCCTGAGACAACTTTGGGATATAAATCTCCCTGTGGAGGTGGCTCAGTCTCTCACTAGTCTCTGACAGGGGAGGGACGTCCTTCCCTAGGCTGAGTCCAGAGTTAATAACCACCAGACCATCCTCGCCCTCTACAACAAGAGCTAAGAGTCATTCCTTGCTCACCAGCACTGTTGAGTAATTGAATTTTTTAGCAGATGTTCACATGCTAGCATCAAGAATGTTCACGTACATGTAGAAACATATACAGATAACAGGATTGTGTTCATTACGTTGCTTGGATATTACACCCTTTTGATGGGCAATTTGGCTTGAGTTTTGGTTTTGTGTTTCCTGCCCTTATTGCTCACTGTTCAGCAACCACACTGTTTAAAATACTAAAACTTTGAGAGCTGCATGCTTTATATCTGATGATCCAGCTAATGATCTAACAAATAGATCATTAAAAGCCCTACTGTATGCATTTGTGTTAAGGTGATGGAAACTGCAAGCACAATCATTTGCATTTTTTGTTTTGTCTGAATTGAAAGTATTCCCCCTTCTCCCTCCTCCTCTTTAAACACCAAAGAAAAAAACCCACATATTATTGTCCAGATATCAGAGAGCAAGGGAAGTTAGCTTCTGGTCAAAACCTGCTTAAAAGATTTATGTCATCAAATACATAAAGACGGAGCTTGGGGCAAGAAAATGATGAGTTGTAGGAAAGGGTTGGTTGTAAGAAAGTGTTAACACATTTATTACAGCTCTAGGGAAAGGTGTACTTTACATTCTTATCAGACCAGCTGTTAAACTATAAAGGCACTAAATTTTGCATCTGGTTTTGAAAACCCAGACAGAGTCACATGATTGAAGCAATACTGAGTTGATCAGTTCTATTTTTTAACTATAAAATGACTTGTTACATTAGACATAAAACTGAGGAGTCTGGTCATTATGGCCTACACACAGCAGTGGTATTTTGGCTTGTATTAATTTTGTTGTCAAAGATACAGCTGTTGGAGGAAATATTTTGAATTTTTAGTACCATCTGGTGTGCTGAAAGAAGAAGAAGTGCTTTAAACATTGGCATAAATCCATTTTCTAAGTGGGTAATATTGGTGCTTTGAGAAAGGGGCTGTCAGAGCAGGAGATGAGAAGAGTTGTTAATTGGGGCTGTTTTCATCATTCTATCGCACTACAAACCCTACCCTACCTCGATTAAAACAAACATGTTTATGATGCTTACAAGGTCCTCAGAAAGGCTCGTCATTACTAAATACGTTTGCATTACCAAACATTTTTTTTCAGGGTTCGACATTTAGCTGTACTGGGAAATGACGGGCTTGGGAATTGCGCAAGCCAGGGAGCGGAGGAAGCTGAGCCCTTACGCTGAGGCAGTTAAAATATCTTCCCATGGGGGGGAGTACCTGCCTGATGGCCCCTCTGTAGTGCTTCTACCTCTGTTTGCCTCTCCACACTGTCGACGCAAGCAAAACCTTACTGCTTTGGCCTGCTTTTGTTGTGCAGATACCTGATCGCGAGATTGAACCTTGTCAGAAATAACTGAGCTTCTGTGGGAATGTTAGATGAGTGTCTACGTTTATATGTAATGTCTCCTACCCAGGAGTCATTTCCTATTGTGATGATTTGGCTTAGAGGAGAAGCAGCAACTCTGATGCAATAGTGCGTTTCCACATGGGAGTCCTGAAATCTTCATTCACAGAGTCTCCAGCGTAACTAGGAGCATTAAGACAATCTTAAAACCAAAGAAACTGAAGATGACAAAAATTAAGCAATTTGTTCCAAGGCAAAAAATGAGATGAAAAGTCCAACACACAAACATTTTCATATAGTCACCGAAAGTCCTTTTGGAGGCAAAATACAGACCTTGGTATCCGGGTGCTCTAAATCTGTAGAGTCAATGTTATAAATGTCTTTTCAGTAAGGCAGATTTTGCACTTGCAGGCTGTCAGTGTTGCTCAAATCCTACAGAGTTTTGGGGAAAAGCTGCTGTAAACCCACGGAGCCCGGAAACCTTGTGTGTAGAGACTGCAGCTCCACTGTGGGCTGCAGATCCATCTGTCCTGGGGGACACTCAGAAGCGGCATCACACAGAGCAAGGGGACTTACTGACAGCCAGCAGCTTTTCTGTCAAAAAAATCAATGTACGTTTTTGGGAGAATCATGCAAAAAATGGTTTTTCCTTCTTTCCATAAACTACTGGGTTTGTACAACCTCACCTTGTTGCACCATTAACCTCGCCAAACTATTATATTACTTTTTGTTGAAATACTACTAAAACCTGTTAGTATCATCTCTTGCTATTCCACAAACGATTCTTTGTGCAGACAACTGGTTTCCTGAGAGACATCGACTTATATCCTGCCTCTCTGTGGGATACTTTCTCCTTCACCAATACTGGGCTGTAAGGTAACTTTATTGAGTCTACAGTACTGAAGACCTTCAACACTTAAATAGTGAGCATATATTTTATTTTTCCCTTCTATTCTCCTCCTTTACAAAGCCATACTTTGGATACACATCCTTCTTCTCACGCAAATTTCTGTAGTGGGGGCAGAGGAGATGTTTTGAATACCACTTTTAATAGACATTAGAACTGGATGCTCTTATTCTCAGTGCTCAGTACAATTTAAAGTCTGCCCAAATCAGAGCTGTATCGCCACACCGTAAAGTGGAAATCAAGACCAGGAACTGAAAACAGAGCTGAGACTTGTCATAATTATCTCCCCTTGGAAAAGTACTTGGGTTTGCTCTGGCATTTTGTAGCAGCAGGAGACCATCCTGTGATGATATGCCCTTCCACCAACATTATCACTTAATTCCCTTCTTTTTGAAGGTTTTTATAGGGATTGGGTGCAGCTGTTTTTCATCAGTCCCTTCTTATTAGAGTTTCTAAGAATCCTGATTAATTTAGAGCCTGTTTCAGCTGCTGCTTAAGGAGATTGAACAGTTTGCCCTCACCCTTCTTGGTCTGCTTTCCCAATAGCTTTTAAAACATTATGTGCAGTGTTATGAATTTCATTCTGTTGTTTATGGGCAAATATATGCATAAATTTCTCTCTATTGGAGGCATTTGTCTTATTCTCAGGGGCTTAATTGTTTCTTTCTTCTTCCCCATCTCTTAATTTCTTAAAATGTGTCTAATTTGTAGAATAGTACAAAAGTGCATGGGAGTAAATTTAAGCTCTGAGGAGACTGTTGCATACCCTGACGCTGGAAGGGGTTGAGTAAAGCTAAGCTCTGCCTGAAAGCAGGTCACACACAGTATCTTGCAGGACTTCCCATGGTTCTTCCCCAATCGTGTGCCTGTGAGTTTTCAGGGATTTAGCATGAAACGGTTCTTGGGGAAAAGGGTGTCTCCTTCCCCAAATAGTAATTTGGCTATCCTGTAAAGGATTTCAGACACCTTTTTGTGTTAATTCCCTGCCAAATAGTTTTGATCTCCCTCTTCATGGAAGTTGCTGTGGTTCTGCTTGTTGCTGCGGTCGAAACCAAGCAGGGCTACCACCTCCCAGGGCTCGAGCTTGGGCACGTTCACCATGTTGTGCAAACCTCCTTCTCTTACTCTTGAAGCAAAGGGATTGAGTGGCAGGAAGAGGGACAAGGCACAGGTTGCCAGAGAGCCACGAGGAGATGAGACCATGGGTGCGTTGGGTCACCAGCTCCCAAGGGAGGCTGGTGAATGCTGTGCTGACTCTGCACTTCTGGCAGCTTTCAAGCATACACTGATAGACCCTGGGCAAACCAGAGGGTTTGTGACACTGAGAACATAGCTCCAGCGCTACGGGGTTAGAATTGCAAAGGATGGTGCCTTGAAGACCAGGAGGGCTGTGGCCGAGTGAAAATGTAAAAGGAAAATCTTTGTAAGTGTTGAAGTGAGGAATCTTAGAAAGCTGGTTGCCTGCAAGCAGGGACATAAATCCTAGATGAGTCCTTTCTGCAGGCTATGAACATTTCTAAACCCTCTTTGCTTTAAATGGCAACTAACTGTCGTAGCAAATAAATAAAACACAATATTATGTTGATTTCCTGCAGGTAATTACAGGGATAAGGAAAGTCATTTCAGCCCGATAGACTTAAAACTTCTGGTTTGGTCCTGTTTTGGTTTCTTAACCTCATCCCTTAGATATGTTTAAGCAAATGTCATTTCTTTTCTCCAGAAAGACCCTCCTGATTGCTTAGTATTGTGTGGCCTTGCTCTTGGCATCTTTTACAGATGAGACCAATGCCTGAGTTATATCCATCCCATAAAGCCTTTTGAAACATTCTGCCCAGACCTTAAGAAGATGGTTTGAAAGCTATTTGGCTTCGGGATTGGGCAAATCTTCTCTGAATCCAGGAGCAAATTCACTGTTAAAATGCCTGAGGAATTCGTTTACCAATAAATTTCAAATTTTGTTTCCTTGTAATAAAGTAACCAATATTTCTGCCATTGTTTGCTTTTGGGGCAATGGGAGTTTACGACAATGAATATGAAGTTAGTACAAAACTGTTAGAGAAAAAGGTTGGAGAAATAGCCTATTTATTAATTACATGGTGTGATGGAGCCTATAGCCTCAACCCAGTTGTCTTCTACTATATAAATGCTGCAGAACACTTCTCCAAGCTTTTGGGGGAAAAAGAGTGAATTAAGGACAGAACAGGTTTCTTCTTAGATTGCTGAAAAGGCTATGCAGAACCACCATAAGATTCTTGGGTTATACACTGTTTATAGCTTCCTTAAGTGATCTATGTAGCTAGTAATATCTTGTTTTTATACACGATCTCTAATCAGTCTTACACTGCAAATGTGTTATACAGAGGATACACATTGCCCCTAAACCAGGAGATAGGATCATAGAGCTTGAGGTTCTGTAACCTCTAAGGACACATTTGGGGTTTGAAATTTTCAGTAGTCTAATTTCAGCCTGCCTTTTCTCCCCAAACAGGAGTTTACCCCTTTTATAAAGTGAATGCCCTAAACTTCTCAGTGTTACTGCAATGCTGTCATTTTCTCATTGGATTGCTCCTCCCACTTTCACATTCCTGTGGAGTTTCCACTAAGAGTCGTGGAAACTGAGTAATACTCCATTTAGAGTTACATTTCCAAACCCGTCTTGTTAAAATAGGTCAGAAATTTGCTAAAGCAAGCCTGATATTTTCCCCTTTCCAAAGGGAAAAATGTGACTGTTGAGGACATTACTGCATTTGCGGCTAGGCTAGGATGTTCTAGGGAAAAGTTTCTTTTCAACAATAGAATAGTTCAGTGAAAAATCCATTTACATATGGCCATTAATTTTTTTAAAAAAATCAGATCTATAATGCTATCATATCTATGCTGTACAGTATTTCCTTCTCTAATCTAATTTCATCCTCAGGTAGTGATTTGGTGCAAGGTGTCTGAAGTGACTAGTGAAACTCACTTGCTTCGAAAATCCCAGTCTGGGCTTTAATGAGCAGTCCACAGAATCGCAGTGGGGAACTGATGATTTTCAGAAGTCGCTTACAATTCAGGTTTCCTTGTGAAGAAGGTACACTTCACAAACCAGTGTCCACAAGCACATACTGACCTCAACCAATTACCTTATTTTTGTTTCACTTATTTAGTTGTAGCATCAGAAGCTCTTAATCTGTACAGCAGAGAAAAGCTCTTGAAGAGCTTGGCATGATGATGAGACCGCTGTGGGGGGAAGCCTACCAAAGGTAAATAAGACACAAGCACGGCTCAATTTACTGGTACAAAAAGAAAAAGTTGAGGAGAGCCTGATGGTGAGCTAAGGGAAGAGAGGGAAAGCTACCGAGCAATGCAGTTTTTGATTGACTAGTGTTTCGCTAAACTTGAGCAGATGAATGTAGTTTTAAACAAAAGAATTAGTTATGTTTCTGATAATATCACTCTCAGGTAATTTAGTTAAATCATGTTAGTTAAAAGTTAATTCATAGTTAATTGGCTCTGCTGTTTGCAGCAGGAATATGGTTCCGTTCCAGTCAGGGTGCCACAGAGAAACGTGGGCAGCAAAAGGGACTTGCAGTGGCACAGCGAACACTGTGAAGTTTGTACTTTTACTTGTCGTAATACACTTTCTGTTCCTTACAGCCTCTTGCAGCTCAGGTTGTTAGATGGTATTTGTAATGCATGACAAACTTCATTTTTCCATCTAAGTGGCTTTGTATTTTCTGCTGCTAAAAACAAAACCAGACCATAGATGCAGAACTAATTTACCAACTGGATGTTTATTCTCCCTCCATCTTGTTTTACTTTGCTATCAAAACATATTTTGTTTCTGCTAATCTAGATAATTAAGCTGTAGTAATCTAAGGCTATTCACCCTGAATGAAACTATTCACATGGAGCTTTAATATGCTATAACTTATATAAATTGACTTCACACCTTTAGCTGATTGATTTATTTCACTTTCCTGAGTGACCCTGTGCAGGCAGCCCAAACTGTTTCATTAGTAAAGTGAGGACTGCTCTTCAAGCTGTATCTCTTACAGCTATTCTCAGCCCCTCTCCTGCCCTTTTTCATTACTCTGAAAATATAAAAGCTCGCAAGGGACCTGAGGCCAGCTTTAGCTCACTGCTGTAGACTACACTTTAGACCCAGCCTTTCTTTCTCCCCCATAGGAGCTTCGCTTCCACCTCTGCTTCTGCAGCACCTTGTCCTCCCACCAAAGCAGATTTGCAGAGTCAGGCCTGGCGCAGGGCAGCAGGATGTCTTCTGACATTACCCACGCGCCTCCATTTTTATTCTTTCCTTTTCTGACAAATTTTCTACTTCTTTATGGTGTTATGTTAATATGGTATTTTTCCTGCAACCCTTTCTACCAAGGACTCTCTCAGATACATTTCCTACCAACTAACATAGTGTAAATCAAAAGCCCTCGTGTGGGAAATGCAGGAGTGCCCCCTCTTGTCTGCTCTAAAGCAAAACAGCTCCATCACCTTTTCCATGGAGGAGGGAGAGTAGAATAAAGTAATTTTGCTTAATAAGTTCATTTGCATTCTTTACAGACTGAAATGGAATAAACCAGAGATGTTCACAGCCTGATAAATGTAGATGTGTGAACATGCTTGCAGCCTGAAAAGCTCTGCTGTTCTTTTCTCGGTGGGGAGGGGGTTCAGAAGTACGGGCACACGTATTGTTTTGAATGAGCACTAGGTTTACTGCCTACTCCACAATCTTCAGTGTTTTCTCTGCAGACGGAGAAATGCTTTTGATATTTCTTTGATCAGAGAGTTCATAGATAATAAAATATTCTCTTTTTTCTCAGCCCCGCTTGAACCCTGGGATTCACTTTTCCTTGCAACAAGATCTTCAAAATGGTTACGCCATGATATGAAGAAGTCTGATTTCCCACCTAGTCAGACCCATAAATATTAACACTCTCGCAGCCCCTCTAGAATAATTTAGGAAAAGAAAATATGTCTATCCTTTTGAAACGTCCTAGGTGATGAGAATTCAAGTGGCAAATGGAGGCCACACAAAAGAACTACCAGAAGGACGGATCCACCGGCCGTTATCGCAGCTGTGCTGTCATCTTCAGGACATCTGGGGAGCTGGCAGGGCTGCTGGCAGGAGGCTGCGCTCAGCGGTGGGTCTGCATGGGGTAGGATCCATTGGGAAGTGGATCCATGCAACGATCTGTATGTTCAGGGACAGCCCCTGGCCAGGAAACCATCAGCTCCTCGCAGTTAGGGAAACATGGAGGGTTTGAACGTGAAAATCTTAATCTGTGGGTTTATGTATTTCCCCATAAAGAAACCCTGAAAGGTTTTCATATCTTAAATTGAAGGTCTGCAACACAGCCTGATTTTTTTTTTTTTTCCCTTAGCCTTGTTTTTGTTCTCTTGCACAGCTCTTGGGTTGCTGGCTGGAAAGTGACCCCTGGAGACAAAGTTAATCTTATTTCAGGAACTGTGCCCGCAAAACAGGGAGATGACTGTTGAGTTCTGGGTAATATTAAAGAAAAACAAAACACAATGCAGCACTAAAGTCCGTGTGAAGGCAGTGCTTGCGAGCAGTGCCACGCTGACAGCTACAGAGAATAAAGGCGCTGATTTATCTGGGGAAAGGCAAGCCAAGTGCTATGTTATCCCACTAGCACGTCTAGATGTCAGGGCTGTGTCTCTACCATCTAATCAATATGGCACTGGGCCTGGCCTAATTAGATCCATTTCTTTAATTAGGCCAAGCAGGATGCTATGCTGATGTGGCCATGCTGCTTTGGGACCTCAGCGAGCGTCTCTGCAGGGGAGGGCACCGCGCCGCGTGGACCTGCCAGCTTGCTGGGGTTTGAGATCCCAGCCCACATTGCTCCGGCACGGGGTACGTGTACCGGTGGTGGTTGTTCAGTGTTCAGCCCTTGCTGACCCCCCCCCAGCTGGTCAGTGGCTGAGGAGGTTGTGTGCTGTGTTCGTGCTGGAGTCCTCTCCTGGGGAAAGGAACGATCCTGTAGCAACTGGTGGGCACCGCTCTGGGGATAGCGCGTTTCAGGGCTTTGCCTTACTAATTGCCAATTAAGGGACCCCTCTGTCACAGTTTCTTTCTCCTGGGTGGATTCCACTGAAGAGAGAGTTCATGCCTCGCTCCTATTATGCGGGCTGACACCAGCCTCCTCCTCTTCCCTCTTGCCCAAGTCACTGGGTAAGGAGATTCACTTATCTCTGATCTAGTCTAGTTTTTCATTCAAGCCTTTCAATGCTAACTTATTATTTTTATTTTCTTTACACCTTCGGGATATTTTCGCTTTCCTAGGATACTGTTCCCAGATGAGACTACACTGTATTGCCTCAGATCTCTGACAGAAAGAATTACAGATGTTTCAAAGGAAATGTGCAGAAACCATGCATCTGAAACAGAATAAATTATGCCTAAAATCAAGGAAATGTCCTAATAAGTGAGAAATGCACCAGTTTCTCTGAGAGCTTTTTCCCCTGCCTCTACCACCTGTGTTTATTTTTGTTTTTTATTTTACTATGTGGTACAACAGCTGGTTCTTCCACATGAAAAAGTCTGCAGTAAGGCCAAAGTTTTAAAGGATTTTTAGAATTTCTGAAATTTTCTAGCTTCAGAGCACTTTAGAAAAATGTGCAGGTGTATTTCTTGGTCTGTAGGACAAGAAAACGGTTCGGGAGCAGCTGTTAGAGTTGCAAGCCCTCCCTGACAAACTGCAGGTCGAACATTTCACCCAGTCACCAAGGAGAGCCCCAGGTGTTAGCAGAAGTGTTCCCACCTTGAATGAGTTTACTGAAATGAGTCCCTGAACTCAGCTGGATGACACATCTCATTTTCCTTCTGCAATGTGCTGTATTCAGAGAGGAGCATTTCTGATTTTTTGTCTCTCCATAGCTGTATGCCAGGTGAATCTGCAAACGTGAGTGGTGCGCCTTGGCTCCTTACATTCCAATGAGCTTTTTCCTTACTTAGCAATGCCCATCCCCTGCACATACGCATACTCCAGCAATGTCAGATACTTCTGGTCTGCTAATTTTAGGCTATTCTTTTTTTTTACTGGTTGGAAAAACTCTTGGAAACATTCAAACAAAAACCCTACTTGAAAAGCCTGGCCCAAAATCTCAGAAAACCCAGTCCAACAGAAGGTAACAGATTTTTACACCTCCCTTGCCAAACCACAGCTATTAATCAAATATCTGACGGGATCTTCAAGTAGTCACCTGTTTCAACACTTCCTCAGTCCCTTCAAGTCCTTCTGGAGAAAAGGCATTTCTACCAATTTCAGGCAGGAAAATACATCTTAGATTAAAGTTTATCTGAAGAGGCGGAGGGTATTTTTCCACCCAGTTGTTCCATTTGCTGGATTTTCCTCTTCTGAGGCTGGTTTCGTTAATTTACCATATGCTCATACTATCTAACCATACCTGAAGCTCACTGTGTCTTCTGAACTTCCCTGGAGAACCACAGTAGTCACAGTAATAACATTCATGAGATGAGATCGTCTGGCCTGTTATGGAAGAAATATGTAATTCCACAGGAATTTTATTGTAATTTAGCATGCATTTATGTCTGCTTATTTGAAAGTTTATCTGGATAATGAATTGTATCCCTTAGGCATTCCATAATAGTTCTTATTTTAGTAATAGTATATCTTCAGTGCATTTCTAATACCAAAAAGTCCTTGTCAAGCAAAATGAACAAAACTGAACGTAGTTTCCTCAGTGTAATTTAGCCCAAATTTGAATTCCTTTCTAGCTATGTATTTTAATTATGCAAACTAGGGACTCAAAACAATTTTCCAGTGTTAATGGAAAGCACAACAGATTTTCCCAGTGCTGAAAAATGCAAATCTCCTCAGCCTTTGCTCGGCTCCCAGACTTACTGTATTTCGATGTCTCTTTGTCTTAAAGCTCTGTCGTACAGCACGCATGGCATCGCCTCTCACGAAACCAGGATCTCACCATCCTGAGTTGGTTTGTAAATATGTAGTTTGGTTTTTGTAGTTCATGAGTAAGCTTTAGCTACCATGTTGTAACCTGTGATACCTGGTCATCTGGTTTGTGTTTAGAAAGAGGTTGAGCTTTTTCTCTTGGAAGACTACTGCGTTTGAAACCACTGGGTCAAAATGAATCACGGGCCTGTTCTCAGCGCTCCCCATCCATAGCGTAACTCTAACCACTGTGCCCAGTTAGGGCTCTTATGCCGCCGAGATCTGCACATGACCAATGCTACCCCGTGTCACTTCACACACTGCAACTTATTGTCTCCCCGTGTCCCACCCCCCAGCAGCCGCAATCACGTCTTCCCCATGGCCACGTGGATTGTTTTCCTTCAGAATCCAATAATAACTCAATTAGAGCTGGATTAGCCTCTGGGAAATGAAACCAGTTACTCCCCCTCTCCCAGGATGAGGACCTTAAATGATCTGCCCTGATATTTTTATTTCCTTCCTTTGTTTTTCCTGCAACCCAGTGAATCCCTTCTCTTCTAATTAGCTTGCCAGTAGGCATCTATCAAATGCTTCTCTTGTTAACTTACTGCCAGAAGAGTGCTTTGTAACATCTTGTCAGGGTACAGCCAAGTTTGATGTCTGGTATGGCTGGAAAGCAAACAAACAACCCCCCTTGCCCCCAGAAAATCTCTGGCTGAGCTTCCACACAGCAATGGGCTCATTTCCCTCCCTGGCCAAAGCTCTCATTTCACACTGCAAGCAATTGGGAAGAATCATGGTGGAGTCCTTTTTTCTAAACACTGGCATCCCAGTGTTTAGACAAGGGGGCTACACTTCTGGTCACAGTTTTCCTTTCCTGGGTTAAGACAGGCAAAAAATGTGGTTTGCAAAGACAAATGAGTTTTGGCCTTGTTCTGTGTTAAAAGGTAAGCAAATTCAAAATATCAGCCAGCCTGCATTGCCTAGAATTTAATGGATTGGCACCAGCTCCTTCCTATCCCACCCAACCCTACCCTAACCCCAACCCCAGGAAAACCTGATCCTCCTCGCATTGGCCAGGCTGGTCCTGAGGGCCGTTCTCCCAGCGGAGCATCGTTTGTGCTGGAAGGCCCTTGGGGTTATGAATTGCCTGAATTCAGTTTCCCACGAGCCTCCATATTCCCAGGAGTGGCAGCTGAGACCGGGAGCAGCAGCTACAGGAAAGTCGTGGCAAGAGCCAGGGAGGCACTCCAGCTGTGAGCACAGCTGTGCGAGGTCTCCACGCATCCTCTGCTGCCGCCCCATGCCACACGGTGACTTCTCCGTGGCATTTAGGACTTCTGCACTCGTGTTACATATGAGATGCAGGATGCAGGTGTTGCTGCGGGGCCACAACCATTAATAAGCAAGATGAGGAGGCAGAGCATGACAACAAAATCTGCTGGCAAATGAATTTGTGAGGAGCTCTAAGAAAAAAAACCTGGAAAGACCCTGGGGCCTGGCAGTGGACCCCTTTTGGTGATTCCTCTGAGCCCTAGAAAATACGCATCTTGTTTCCAAACAAATCACTGTAACTATAGTGCTATAAAAACTGGCTGTAATGTGGGCCTTGATTTATGCAAAGACCATAAAAGGAGAGTTTTAGATTAAGAGAATCACAGCATGGATTTTTGCAAGCAAGGCAGCAGAGAAAAGCTATTGGTTCTCAAATCTGGAAATGGAGCTTCTGCTTTTAGCTTTTCTACCTGCTGTCTGCTGCCTGCAAGGAGCCTGCAGATTTAGCCGAATGCTCTGGGTGCTTTGCTTGGTACCGTGGTCTGAATTGCACACTCATGAATCTTCATCTTCTGAGCTGCAAAACATGTCCTATATTTTAAAGTTAATAAAGCAAATATCCGTTGACAGGGAATGAGAGTTTCATGTCAGGTGGAGCCAGTAAGAGAGACAAATATAGAGACGTGCAGGCAGAAAACATTCAGGCAGTCACCAAGCACCGCTTAATCGACTCCGATGACAGCTTTGCGCATGGCGTTCAGCTCCGCTAGCGGCTGGGCTCTCCCCGCCGAAGAGCTCCCAGTCGTCCCGGCTGGACTTGCCGTGCATCAGGCTCTTCTCGGCATGCTCCTCCTGGCAGCGGGGCTGTGATTAACAGCCTGGCCAGGCTGGGCCAGGGGCCTCTTGATAAATTCAGTGCTTTAGAACAAAGCCATCATTCTCCAGAGCAGTTGAATGTGCCGTAACGAACTGAAATAAGGCAGAATGTAAAGGCAGGGAGATACAGGCACTCTGCTGGAAAGCAAAGTCATTAAAAATAATGAGCAGTCTTTCACTTCCTTCTTTTTATTAACTTTCTGCAGAGGACAACCTGGCACTTTATTTTTAACACAGTCTCCACTTCACTAATATCCGTTAGACATATGGCTAAAATTTTTCCACAACATGCCCCACAATATTTAGAAAAACAGTAAAAAAAAAAAAAAAAAGCAAAACAGAGCCCCCCTCCCCAATTCTTCTTTTCTATATTTCTCAGCCGATTATTTTTTCAATAATGTCTCTGAATTCAACAACTCCTGCCATGCTCTGTGGTGATCACATGAAAAGCGGTTCACAAGGGTGTCATGTCCAGCAGAGTTTGAAGCATGTGTATACTCACCATCAGCAACAATTAGTGAAAATTTGAATGAATAAAGTTTTGCAAGCTCTTCCTTGGGACAGAAGCATGTCTGAAGCCACCGACAGAGCTTCAGCATCCCAATTCAGGCTGGGTAAATCAGTCCTGCCCTGCAGGACAAGCATTGCTCCGCTCGGGCTGCTTTCGAAATGGCTGCTCAGACACATCTCCCTGGCCCTTAGACAGGTCTGTCTGCTCACCAGAAACTGGGCTGTTAATTGCTCTAGCGGCTCTCTCTTCCCTTATAACTGCAGAAACCTTCAGCCCCTGCTCAGAACCAGAAGGTCTAATCCTGCCCCCATTACCCAGACCAATGCTGCCCTCGGGCTCCTCTGCCCGGACCAGCTGCAGAGACTGCCCTTTGCAGACACTGAGGTACCAAGTACAGTGAAGATTAAGCTTAGTTACAAGCAACATTAAAATATGCCGTTACTATAATCAGACATGTGGCTCAAATCATTGCCTCAAATCTTAAGAGCTTTTGAGTAGGATTTAGGCTTCTAATTTACACTCATAACTTGACTTTGTCGCAGATTTAAACCAATTTTTTTTATTTATTACTACAATTCTACCACCTGGGTCAGGGCCTCCTGCGCTCCTAAAACCCAAAGCAGCCCCAGGCCCCCTTGGGTGAGATGGGTCCCTTGTACCTCCTGAACCGGGCTCTCAATTTCTGCCCCGTCCCTCCCTGCACCCACACACAGCACCTCCACACTTGGATTGCAAAAATCTGCAGCGAGGCCAGAAATCAGAATTTAAGAAGGATGTGACATAAACTGAATGTTACATCAAATCAGCAATGCATTTGCATCAGGCTTGAGAAGGAGGGGAGGGAACGGGCTGGAGATGGAGAGCAGTATCGCACAGCCCTGCATGACCTGCTGGCTACAGCCCAAAGCCTCGGAGCCTCCAAGGAAAAGCCTCGGAGGTTTGGGTATGGCAAGCAAACAGAGCCATGAGCACATTAATGCTCTCCAGGTCTGCTTGGGCATGTACAGCCCCAGCTGAATTTAACATCATCAGACTGCACCGGCCCTGCAGCCATAGGGGCCCCAAAGACACCCAAAGAGCATCCTTTACAGGCACCTTTGCAAGCAGTTGTGTGGCAATTTGGGGACTCTGGTATAACGGTCTGGCAAGTTTGTATAACTTGCACAGTCTTTGTGATTTCTCTGGAGCAAGCATTCAGAGAAGCGACTGAAATACTGCGCCTACCCTCAGACTTTGGCCCAAAAGCCAAAGTGGAGTAATTGATGGTGACATTTATCCCGAGGATTTCAACTACTTTTTACATTGTTTTGACATGTCAGTTCCTCTGCACGTTACAAACCCTGGGTTGTGTCTCACATTAGTTAACTCATGACAAATCATGGGCTACTCTTAGTCTCCCTCTTCTGACACACTTGTGAGCAGACCGCTCACTCAGACTCTCACTGGCGCTTAGCAGACGGAGTAAGCCATGACGCAGAAGGAAACAATTTCAAAACGATGGGCTGAGGACGCATCTGCCATCCGCCTTTCTCTGAGGTGCCCTTGTGGCTGGGGCTGCTCAGACATCCCTGTCAGTGGCAGGTCTGGTCTAAGCAACCCCTTGCCCAGGTTGCATCCCCCCCTCAGGACCCCTCATGCTCCCCCACTGCCCAAGTGACCAAGAGGTGACTCCGGCCAGGAGCACGGGCTGCTGCCTTCCAGTTGGGCAGCACCCAGGGGATGCTGAGACCTGCATCCCCCTGACCATGGCCCCTGGCATTTCTCAGCCCGCCCCATGCACCCGGGCCACCTATGAAGTATTTATAGTCCTTTTGATGTGTTGTTGTCGGAGGAGGCTGAGGTTGTTGGTGGGAGCCTGAGGGATGGGGCTTTTACAGACACAGCTCAGCTCCCAACCCAAAGCGTGTGCTGGCTGAGGATGGCTCTCAAGCCACGGCTTTTTAGCCCAGCTTGTTTTCAATCCTCCTCCAACATTAAACCCACGTTTTCCTGCAGAAAAATTTCCACTACTTTTCCCAGTGTTTTGTATAACCAAATCAAGTCGACATGGTGTTTTCCTACAGGACCACAGCACAGCTCCCCATCGTTCACAGTAGCCATGTTAGTCTGGATTTACACGGCTCTCACAATGACCTAGCACTGATCCCTCAATAATGGAACAAATATTTAATCCTGGGTTGGTTGCAAATATTTGCACTTGAGCTGTGTTTCTCAGTTGTAACTGATAAAATGCATGTTGTTGTTTCTGTCAGGAAAGGTCTGGTGACTTTTTCAGGTTACTTTCCAGTTGCAGTTTCTCTCTGAGTTTGCTGTCCATACTCTGGCTAGTGCTACGGCCACTTCCAGCAGCAGCAGGACAGACAAAACCATACACAATCAGTAGGTCTGCATTTCGTATCGGATATTCAGTTTTCCAAGTTAAATATTTTTAGAATTTCCTATTGGTATCTGCATTTATACATATAGCTATGTGTAAAGATTATGTCTGTCTTGCTTGGGACTGAGTCAAATTTCCAAAAATCTTGAACTTTTCATGAACAGCATGAAACAGCAGAGTCTTTGTTTCAGTCAGTTCACTACAGAAAGCCAGAGGAAATTCAATTAAGAGAAATATTCATCGGGCTTGCATATCATCATATATTAGTCTTCTTCTGTCTGTTCTACAAATTGCTGTGGGCTATACTGGTATACAAGGTATACACCAGCTGAGAATTTGTTTTTATAAATCCCTTTTGGGGTTGCACTCCAGCAGGGCCCGTGCCAGTGACTATCTCTGACAGCCCAGAAGAGATATGAACTGTAATTGATTGTGCCCCTGCGAGCTTTTCTTCCTGTTTGTCTGTGTGCGTGTGTGCGAGAGACCATCTTTCATCTCCTGCCAAAAGTGCCTTTAATCCAGCGCTGAGCTCGTCTTCTTCATGCATGTTCCCAAATGCTGCAACATTTTGTGTTTTCAGGGTGGGATCAGCAAAAGGCAGCTTTCAGAGAACATCTTGCTCCAGAAATTTCAGAAAGCAGCCTTTTTTTCTTTAGAAGAGAGGGGAGGGAGGCAGCAGAAGTGATGACAGAGCTCAGGTTTGAAGACATGGAGGGAATGGCACGGCTGCACCACGCCGGGCCCTGTGCTGTGCCAAAGGGCTCTGGCAGCGGAGCTTTGCCAGATCCTGCTGAGGCATTTAGAGGGGTCACAGATTTCCCCCCCTCTTTTTGTCCCTGACCTTCCCTTCCTCTGCCAGAGGTCCCATACCAGTACCGGGTGCCGTGGAGCGGAGGCGGCTGCATTTCACACCCAGCCTGCTGGCCAGTGAGGAGGAGACTGGTCTCTTCACCGAGCTGCGAAGCGCAGTGGAAGGATGTGAACCACTTTCCCCACTGCCACGTCCCCCCCAGAGGCCGTGGGGTCTGGAAAGATGTGCTATTCCTCAGGCGGTGCCTGCTCCCCTCTCCATTGCTGCTCCCCAGGGCCCTGGGGGCCGCAGTTACGTGTTGGCTTGCAAAAGTGGCTGATACGCTCCCCCCCCCGAAGACTGTAGTGGTCCTCTACCTCTGGTCCAATTAGCATTTTCCAGCTTGAGCAGACCTGTGCAAGTAGAAACTGATATCAGGAATAGCGTCCACTGGAAGTGAACAGGCTGTGTATCATGCTGTCCGCAAAGAGGAAAGGAAAAATGGTCCAAAGATATTTGGCCACATTTTTGGATAAAACAGTGACATGGAACTTAGGACACTCGTGTCTTTTCCTGATTCTGTTTTACTCTATAGCTGTCTTAAAAACTCATAAATTGAGTAATTACAAATCACACACTCTCTTAGTGCCTGTGATTTAGGATCATAGAACAGCCCAGGTTGGAAGGGACCTCAGAAGATGGTCTGGTCCAACCTTTGTGGGAAAGGAAGACTAGATGAGATTATCTAGCACCCTGTCCAATTGCATCCTGAAAACCTCCAGAGATGGGGACTCTGCCACATCCCTGGGAAAGTTCTTGCAGTGAATGGTTGTTCTCACCATAAAGAATGTCTTCCTTGTATCAGGATGAAACCTCTTCTGGTGCAATTTGTTGTCTCTTGTCTTCTCTGTGTGGCTGCTTGTGAAGAGAGAGCCTCCATCCTCTTTCTAGCTGCCCTTTAAGTACTGGAATACTGTGATGAGGTGCCCCCCTTCTCAAGTGAGAAGAGATGGCTCAGGGGGAGACCTCATCACAGTATTCTCTTCTTAAAAGAGACCCAACTCCATCAGTCTTTCCTCAATGGACAGCCCTTGGATCATCTTTGTGGCCCTCCTTTGGGCCCTGTCCTGTCTGTATGCATCTTTTTTGAATCATGGGGACCATGGCTGGACACAGTACTCTAGCTGCGGCCTGATAAACCCTAAGCAGAGTGGGGTGATCACGTCTCTATTTCTGCCAGTAATGCCCCTGTGGATGCAGCCCAGGATCCAACACTGCTTGTTGTTCACCAGGACCCCCAGGTCCTTTTCAGCAAGGCTGCTCCCCAGCCACACAGTCCTGTACCGGACTCTTTGCTTATTTTGTCTCAGGTGTAGGACCTTGTACTTGTCTTTGTTAAACTTCATACTGTTCTTGCTAGCCCAAGGTCTGTCTGTGAGATGGTTCTCCGTTCCAACACGTCCACCTCACCACCCAGTTTACTGTCATCAGCAAACTCGATGAGTGCTTTCAATCCCATCATCCAGATCATTTATGAAGAGGTTGAACAGGACTATTAGGAGTTGTTTCCAATGTACAGAAATATTGGGACTTCCATTTTATTCTGAGGCTAAAGAGATCATTTTGCATCAGTCCCAGGAAGTTTATGGAGCAGATCCTCCTGGAAGCCATTTCCAAGCACAAAAAAGATGGGAAAGTGCTTGGGAACAGCCAGAGTGGGCTTTCCAGAGGCGGTGACCAACCTGATAGCCCTCTGCAATGAGACGGCTGGCAGTCAGACAAGGGGAGAACAGGACATATTGTTTACTCTGACTTCAGCAAGACTTTCTACAGTATCCTTCAAACTGGTGAGACATAGGCAAGAATCTTGGACTACAGGATAGGTGCATATTGGATAGATGGATGGTGACCAGAAAGACTAAGGATGGTGAGCAGCAGGGCAAAGTCAATCTGGTGTCTGGTTAATAGTGGTATCCTCAGGGATCAACACCAAAGCCAATACAGTTCAACATCTTTATTCAAAAACTAGGTAACAGGATGAGGTACACTCTCAGTGGTTTTGAGGATCTCAAATTCCCTCATATGCAGCATTTGTGAAGCCAGGTTTGGCATACTTTTTCCAGTTTTGGTCCTCTCCAGTACAAGAAAGACACTGACAAAGTGGAGCAAGTGCAGCAGAGGGCCACCAAGCTGGTCAGGGACTGGAGCACAAGGCGTGTACGGAGAGGCTGGGAGAGCTGGGCTTGTTCTGTCCAGAGAAGAGATGGCTTTGGGGAGACCTTATTGCTGTCTACAAAAATTTAATGGGGGTATAGAGAAGAAACCATACCCTTTTTGGAAGCACATAAGGCAGCAGACACAAATTGCAACACAGAACATTCTGATTAGATAGTAAGAAAGATATATTTTTTTTCCCTGCTATGAGGGTTAAACACTGGAAGAGGGTGCCCAGAGACTGTGGAACTCCATTGTTGATGTTTAAAACTCAATTATATAAGGAGATCCTGGGCAAACTTATCCAGTTGGCCTTCTAGTTGGAAAGCCAAGTAGGAATGGAGGGGCAAGGCTCTACATTTTCTGTGGCATTTTTCATTCATAGCTTAGTGATTTTTCCCCATCATTGCTGTATAGGGCCAAGAACCTGTCCCTGTGGGGCCTGACTAGAAAAACAGTCATCTGAGGATGTTTTCTCTTCTACAGTTACATTTTTGTTGTTTCTGCTAATGAAAAAAATCATCATGATTGTGTTAAATGTCCTGCAGAAGCCTAACTAAATTTTATCAGTCTTAAAACCTTTATCAACCACCTTATTTTGTTAAAACGTCTGTGTTAAAATAGCTTGAAAAATGATGCCCGGGTGAGTCTGACAAGAGCTGTTTTCCCTAAAACCGTATCAGCTGGCATTGCTGATAGCATTCTCCTGCAAAGAGAACTCTGTATCAGTAACTCTGATGTTTTGCCCAGGATTGATGGTAAGCCCAGAAGCCTGCTTTCAGATCACTGTATTTATGCCTTTAAAATAATGGCACACAAATGAGCTTTCTTACAGGCCATGGAAACATAAGCCAAAACTTTCCCAGTTGGGTGCCAAAGACTGCACATTTAAATAATGTCTGCAAAGCCCATGGGAATGGCAGATGCTTAAAATTAGGTCATGTTTATTTATATGTTGAACATGGGTCTAGGCATCTAGCTTCTTATTTGAAAATTATACAAGTGTGAACAGCCCACTTCCAGAC
Organism: Elanus axillaris; assembly: GCA_026212715.1. NCBI lineage: Eukaryota > Metazoa > Chordata > Aves > Accipitriformes > Accipitridae > Elanus > Elanus axillaris. The sequence continues at coordinate 32,831,161 of JANZLQ010000005.1, forward strand.
AAGCATGGTTGTGCTTGTGATCATTAGCTTTGCTTATATGTAAAAACCTGCTAAAAGCGGGTGTAGACAGCAGGAACTCGTTCAGCATAGCTGTGCCAGCAGGGAAGGGCAGGGTTTCCTCCACCGCCGGGTGTCAAACGCAGCATCAGACAATAGCGGAGGTGTGGAACAATGTACAATGTGAAGATGCACCTGCGTGGGAATTTGCCACGAAGCAGGGCTGGGATGGGGATTGCATGGCATTTGAAGAAAGAGACACAGGGAGGCAAGGAGAGGGAGAGAGAGGGGGAGAATAACCCTTAAAATTAGAATTAAAGGGGGAAAATTATAAGTCCCACCAAGCCCTACTAAACTACTGCTGCTGAGGACAGGGCTGTCCCTGAGTTCAAACCATCTCGCTGCTGCTTACACTGCCATCAAAGTGTGCTTTTCCAGCTGGCCACATCCCGTCTCCCAGGGTAGGAGCTAAACATTGCCACAATAAATACAACTGAGTCTCATATGTAGTAGTAAAAACTACTGGTGCATTGCAATCAGCCTGTATTGGTCCTGGCCAAAATCCTTAGGAAAGAAATTCTCAGAAATGTCTTTGCAGTGCTGAGGGCGGGAGGTGAGATTTTGAAGATGATCTAAGCACATGCCTCAGCAGGGCTGATTTTCCTGGGCAGGCTGCCGTGCTCACATGGGCACACCGCGGCTGATAGTCTAACAAGCTTGTGCAGAACAAGCTGGGCGTCTCTGCACAGCCCTGCTTTATCACACAAGCTTTGCATTTAACTCTGGCTCCTGAATGCGCAAGTTATTCTAAAGTGGTATTACTGGCCAGAAATGGAACATAGACAGGAAATTCATATTTAAATGAATGGGAATTAGATGTTTAAACACCTTTGAAAATCTGGTCCTATGGCTTTCAAGTCACTGAAATGCACAGGTTAAGTCTTAACCAAAGGACTAGTCTGATCTTGCCATCTATTGATAGAAACCCACGGCTACAGCTGGGAATGTATTTTCTTTACAACTTTTTTCAGGCACCTGAACGGCTGGAGTCGTTCAGTCCATGAAAATCAGCTCCGGCCTTCACTGAAATAACAGCTAGCATTTACAGAGTATTTCTGTTGTCCCTTGACAGGCTAAAAAATGGTTTTGTTTCCTTTATTGTTTCTAAAACAATAGGACGTGAGGAAGCAACTGTTTCTAATATTGGACGATACATTTACCCCCAAAAGACAAGTAATGACTAAAGTGGGATGCCCGCTCCATCTCCAGAGCCCAGCCCGAGGACATGATTTTCAAGAGGTGAGTTCTGCAGTTCAGGCCTCTTCCAGGTTTCTCAACTTGGTTGCCCCCAAAAGCAAATAGCCCAAACTATTCGTAGTTTAAAAAAAAAAAAAAAAAAAAAAAAAAAAGGAGTCTAATAAACTATCTGGGGACTAAGGGCAGAGGAGGTGATTTCCAGCCATCCTGTGCTTCTGGAGCCTCAGTTCTTCCCCACCATGTTTGTTCCCAGCCTTGTCTCTGGACATCATGTACCTGCTCTACAGCGGTCACCTTTCTTACACCTAATTTACCAAGCCACTTTTTTCATGCTTAATTCAGAAAGGAAAGAATTTATGGGCCGTAAGACCTCACACAAAAAACATCACAGAGGGAGGGAGGGGAAGCAGTCTGGCAAAGGGATGGATCAGAAGCAATAAAAGTGCTTTTCCTTCTCCATCATCTAGGGAACTTGTGACTCCTAATGTGGGAGGACTGAAACTCACTGTGTAGCGCTGAAATTAATTTAAAATATAATCAACAAAGTACTTAAAAGAATGATCCTCTGCCAAATGAGTAAGCCAATAAAATATGCCCAAAGTATGTTATATAAGCAGAGTTTAATGCAACTGATGGTAAAATATTTGGAGTCGCTAAGTCTGTATGTACCACAAATCAAAGTGCTGTGTAATTAGAATTATTTTGTCACCATCTTGTGGGACATTAGGGTAACATCTGGCGTGCTCCTGACTTCAGCTCGGTGGTTCACTATGTGCTGAAGAAAATGGTTAGGAAGTGATTGCTCTAACTATTACACTGGTGTCAGTGCACACAATACCGTAAAATGAGCATTTTAGAGCTCCTGCAGTTTTACTGTGCTGCTGAGCAAACTTTGCTGTTCGCAGGCCAAATATTTCTCCCGAAGGCTGTATGCAGATTCTTATAAAAGTTGGCACAACAAAGGGGGAAGAGAAATCAGACTGCTGACATAAACACTTATGTCTTCTCAGAGAATGTCTCTGTTTCAACCATCTGATTTCAAATGGTTTCCTTAAGCCCTAATTTATTACTTCAAGTTCAGAAACTGCGCCTAGTCTGAAGATGCTTGAGAAATACACTCCCTCTCTCCATCGGCCCAAGCAGTTGGTGTCTGATGCAAACTTTTCTCGGTAAATGTGAACCAGATGTTCCCCAATCCTGACTTCTAAACTTCTGTCCCAGGTTTCCACCCTGAGCCAGGGCGAGTCGGTTGGAGAGCTGCAAAGCGGCAAGGGGGGCTGTCTGGGTAAGGGGGGGCTGCTCCAGCCCTCCTGCTCACAGAACTGTCGCAGCTCTCCTCCCTCGCCGCCCACCTCCACCAAAATACAGAGCACACCCTTCCCACGGCCACTGGGCAGCACCCAGCACAGCAAACCATATTTGCAGCGAACAAATATGCTGTGTTGCGGGTTTCTAAGAGAGGTGTCGAGCCTGCAATGGGCTCGTTACGGCAATCCCTCTGTGCCCGCTCTGCCTGTGGATGCCTCGCTGCCAGCACATCGTATCTGAGAGGTCTGTGATAGAGAATTCTGGAGTCAGATTATATTTCCCAACTGTTAATAAAATTTCCCCTGGAATAAAAGTAGAGGAGCTGGCGCCACTTTATGTTATTCAAAACCACAAATTTCCTCTCCCTTGCAATCTGCCAGAGTTACAGACTCTTTTGCAACTTCTTAAAAATTCAAGATGTTTTCCTCAAGTGAGCATCCCCCTCCTTCAAAACATACCGATGGAATATTAGTGATCCAATTCACCATTGCTGTTAACAAGGAGAGGGAAGGGTGACAGTGAACCAGCACAACAGCCCCATGCATGAGAAGGAATACATTAGCAAGTGTTTCATCCCTGAATCTCCCCTGCCTGGGGGTGTTAAAGGTTTTTGCAGCAAATGTCCATAGGAACGATGCTCTGCAGCCAAGGTGAAGAGGGTTAGCTATGTGCGAGAGGGTCTCTTTGCTCTCAGCCTCAGGGCTGCTCCAGGAGTGGTAAATTAAACAGGGCTGGGGTATGGGATGACCTCTGCCTCGCTGGCTGGGGCATTCAATTGTCGCCACGTTTCTTGGTGCTGTTTTGGCCTGTACTGCTCTCCAGACAGCGCGTGGGCACATTTCGGGGCAGCACGTCTCAGAGGCTCCCTGCAGCAAGAAGGAACCCCAGCCTCGGAGAGGGGGTTTATACCTATAGACGGATGGAGGTGAGCCGTGTTGTGCCACCACTTAGTAGGGTAGATGTAGCCACGAAGGCAAGATTTTATTTGATGCCTGGCAAGACCCATTTAATATTTCTTGTCTGGATTGATAGTCGCATTTTCTTGTTAACAAGTACCTTTGGCTCTAATGCAGCTACGTAGGGAGCTAGATGGGAAATCATCAGATTATTTCCCAGTTTTTAACAGCATATGTCAGCTTCCATCTTTCATTGTTCAGCGTGTTACAGTCCTCTTGCCCTGAGGCCTCTGGTTGTACAGGACATGAGAAAATAGACCACTGATGTCAGCTGGGGCCTCTTGTTCTTTATGGTAATGCAATTGTGAAATTTGTTACAGGTAACAAATGCTAAGAACAGTCAAGAACCCTAAACCAGACAATTGGAGATTTGAAGATGACATCTTTTCATATTTGATTTGTCTTACTCTTTCCAGTAGGCTGAAAGACGGGTGGATCCTGACCTTCAACAGGACAGAAGGAGATCTGCCCTGCGCAGAACACAGCAGACAGATACTCCGGTGCTGAGCCTCGGAGGTGCCATGTCGTGTGAGCCACAGCTGCACACAGGACACCCAGGCCCCTTGACGTGCCTGCAGAAAGAAGAAGGGCTCAGTTACGAGATTGACAGAAGGTGCTTCTGGGGAACCAGCTTCCACATTGCCCCTAGACGATGCTAAGGCACGAGCTCTACACCGGCCACCGACGTCCATGCTGGATGGAAGGAGCTCCCTCCTTCGCGACTCACGGACGAGCCCTTTCCTGATGATGTAGTATCACTGGAGCAAGGACTGGGTCAAGCAGGTGAGTGCAGAAAACTAAATCACTTCCCAGCCAAACGAGCAGGGGTTTTATATATGCAAGGGAAAGTCTTTGACACGCTCTGTAATACAGCAATTAGGAGCATGCTCTTTTCAGGAAGAAGAGCTAGGTTTGAGACTCTCGTCTGCTAGTTGCAGCTATACGGGGATGACAGCCTGTCTCCTGCATGCCAAGAGATCATTTTAATGTCCTCCTAGCTAATATTCTGATATTTTTAGCTCATACTTGGAATAGCACATCGTTTAGCTTTGGTTTATATAGTAAAGGCAAAGTGAATTAGCAGCATAGTACACAGCGAGATAGACCTTTAAAGCAAAATATGCCCTCAGATGTGCATGAAATCTCTGCTTTCAGAGTGAGTAATACTTGTGTAGCAATGCAGAATTTAACTGGCAACATTTCTAATTAGACAGAAATTTTAAATAGCAACTCCTGATTAAAAAACCCACAAGAGTTACTGTGTTATGCCATGTCTCCTGTTTTCCTATTAGCAATAGCACATTTTGAAAAATAACCACGTGCTTTGTCCTGGACAAAACACTAGAGGAAGACACATGGCCAGGAACAAATGTCAAAAAACCCCACAGCCTAAGGTTTCAAATGTGAGGAACTGAATCGCCACACGGTGCACCAGTGGAGAATTACACTTATATTAGTGAGATTCAGTGAGGGGCTAGAAATACACCCTGCTATGGTGACTTGTGGGATCGGAGCCAGAAATCTTTTATTGTACCAAACAGTGGTCACACCAATTCACAGAAATTTTTTCATGATGTACCACATTACAAAAAAAAATAACCAAAATAAAAACTTTGCCAAGTTGCTTCTTATGCTAGTGCCATCTTCTGCCTTCTGACATGAAAAAGGCCACAGGCTTGATCAGGAGTGTGTATGGGGGGGTGTAGAAATATTTAAATACACAGTTGTTTGAATGTGTGTTTCTAGGGCAATGACATTAAAATATGCTACCTCACTTTTTTTCAGTGAGTAAAGCAGAAATAAAAAGATTTTGAAGAACTAATTTCTCCAAAAGAAGGTTGTTTCAGTTAGAAAAGTCAGGCTCACCCAAAAGATATGAAACAAAGGTTGTGGTGGATGCAACAAAACACACAGAGAGAAGACTACACAGCATGGAGTGGCCTGTAGATACATTTTAAATTAAAATTTTATGATTCTTACACCTTATTTATAATTCATTATGGCAGTATCATTGTTAATGCTGCTAACAATGGTGGGGTTTTTGTTTCATTATGGGCTAGGTAAGCTTTTCAGTTAGCCAGAAGTTTGTTTCCATTTTAAAGATAAAGCCTTCTCTGTCCCTCTGCTTAAACAGCGTGTAAATTACTGCTGGAAAGAGTGCTCCAGAATTCTTTTCCTTCATTGCTTTGAAAATATTCCGAATGTTGAATTTCATATAAAGCAATGCTGTCGACAGCTGGTCAGGCAAACACGTTGCAGGAGCGTGTACTTCCTATTCAAAGAAAATCCCCCCCTTTTATGCCTGTCTATCTGCCTTCTCCCTAGATCCGTCTCAAAATAATCCCTCTGAGTAAGTATTTGGCAGCATAATATGAAAAATATACCTGGCCACGTAAGAAAGAGTAGCAACAAATCTCTCATCCTGATATGGAAGGGAAGACTTCAGAAGTCAAATAATCTCTTTTTTACTGTGCACTTTCTAGCACAGCTTTTATGTTATGTTAGCACACTGGTCACGCGTTTTCCCTTTGAGGTAACAACTCCAAATTTACTCCTCCTTTTCCCTTCTCTCTGCTGCAAGCAGGAATTTAGTTGAGGAACTGGGGTCTGTTAAGTTTATTACTACTGTTGCCAGAAAAGTAAGACAGAATACAATAACTGAAGGGCAAAAAAATTTCTTAGCTAAATACCTTGTAAACCCTGATGAAAGGGGCTACTGGTGGCAGCTTGCTTAGCTCTGTCTGAGTTGCAGACCTTCCAGGAACACAAATACTAGCAGGGCTGCTGTTTTCTTTACTGAGGTGTTAAATAAATGTTTTTACAACAAGCCTTTTCTGCAAGACATTTTAAATACAAAGCATTAAAAAGAAACTTTCTGCCCTCTGATTTTACAAGCACAAATTTCAATTTGTGTTCTGTGCAACTGTATTTTCAATCATTCCGGCTTCCAGAAGAACATCAAAAAACTCATGGAGAATGATGAACTGACCATCAATGCCACTACCACGATCAATGAATGACTGCCGGAGACAACTGAAGTGCAAAATAGGATTTCATCCCACCAGGCATAAATATATGCTGCTGCTATGAATCACTCCAGCCTTTTGCATATAGAAAATTCATGAGCTCTCCCTGAACGTTCCTCGCTTCTGTAAATCAGACTGTAAAAGGCCATACAGTGATTTCAAAAAAGAGTCTTTCAGTATTCATAAATGCGGGGTTTTGCTTTCCAAAACAAAATACTAATGGTGTGCAAGACAGAAATAACTTGTTTTATTTCAGCTACTTGGAGAGAGAGTAGTTCTCCACCATTTACAGCACGGGTTCTCCCTGTTGCATGCTTTGTTTAATTATACAAATAAGATTTGAAAAACACATGTGGACAAGAAAATTTTGTTGCAGGAACAGAGATAAAACACACACACACAGATTAAAGAAGGAAACATTTGTTTATTAAAAAGGAAAAGGTTCTGGATGGCAGCACAGAGTCAGACATGAGACAGATGAATGTGTGTGCAGCTGTTCATGTTTAAAGGCAGAATACAGACGTAAATACAGTCAGATCTTTGCTCTGCTCTGCTGCTACAGTATTTTTATACAGTCAATTCAAAGGAATATCTGTCATAACTGAGCACAAGGAGAAGTTTATCAGAAACAGAGCACAGATTGCTTCTCTAAAGCCAGGATAAACAAAGCCCAGAAAATCCTCTCAAGCTATGGTACTGCAAAATAAACTTAATTGTGCAAAAGAAAACCACCTTCTGTGGATGAGAAGATTAAATGTCAGATTCAACTCCAAGTCAGAGAGCTTGTTCTTCTGTTTGAATAAAGCACAGGTAATTTCCCCCTGCTATCATCACGGTTACTTCTCTGCCTGAAGGAAAGCCACTACGGTGAAGCAGGAATGCGCTTTCAAAGCCATACCTTACTTTTTCTATGACCTACTCAGCCTATTTCCAAAGCACACCAGAGAGAGAGGGTGATAAGCCCCAAGTCTTTTTTTCACACATAGATACAATGAGCCCATCTTGAAAAATCGTAACTGCTCAGGAAGAGATGGCCAAGTACTCCAGGAGAACAAAACAGGTCTTACAGGAGAGACCATGAGCTGGTCCAGAGGATGCGAATGCTTCCCCCGGGTTGCCGCTCTCTAGCCTGGAGGACATCACATCATATCAATTCTGCCACGCTGAGCTCCACTCCTATCTTTACCTGCGTTAAGTCAGTAAAATCCCATGTAACTGTTCGACACATGACTAAGTATAAAGGCCTTTAAGTGCAGCCTTTGGCATTTCGTGGCTCAAGTACCACATCAATAAAAGCAGAAATATGGAAGAGTCTTGTATCATGAGAGTTAATTTTTGGAAAAGATTCTGGTGGGTTTCTTTGGAGTGCAGCTGGAAATTGTTTGAACTTATAAATAAAGCCAGCATAGATTACTATGAAATCTCAACTGCAGTGTTTATATATAATACCCATTTAAATATTAATTTCCTATTTAAATATTCCATTATCTTGCTTCAGAGCTATTTTTGTACATAGTTTTCCTGTTCTTTATTTTTTAAGTTAAGGTTAAAATATTACAGCATATTTCTGTTCTGATTCTAATTCAAGTTCAGTTTTGATAGCCACTGAACATCAATTTTCAGGAATCTATTTGTTTTTTAATGGAAACAATAAAAAACCAACCCCTCACACTCCTCAGTAGTCTCACTTAAAGCCCTGCAAGATACAGAAACCACTTGCCAGACAGTAGTATTTTATTCAGATTCTGAATTTCTCAGGGATCTCATGTGTTACTATAACAAAACTGCAAAGACATAAACCCCCTCCTTGTTAAGTGGAACTTTTATTTCAAATAGCCAACAAAACTGAGAGGTTATGCTAAACATATTCCAGGTTACAAGGAGAGGAAGAAAAGCCCCAAAGCTTTCCTTCATTTTTTTTTTAAGTACATCTGGGATGTTACAGCCTTTCAGTTAGATAAGAAAAATACATGGAGACCTGTTAGGGTTCCCAGGGCCAGGTTTTCCAGCTCTGCTGCTACCTCCCAGGTATAACCTTTGGGGAAACACCGGTAGAAGACACCTAGATAGTGTCTTCAAGAGATGCCACAGGTACTGCCACAGGGCAGTACACCATTTCATAGCACACCAGGTGACATTTTGTTAGATAAAGGCGAGCAAAAAGGTTTTTTACATCTAGTCCATCTTTGGCATTCCATATTTACATAAGCACTAAATGTGTGCATGTGCCTACACACAAGCAAGTAAGTGCAGTTGTGTCATCTAATATTTGATGCTGTCAACTGACGGGATTGACAATGTCCTAGAAGACATCCAACATAAGTATTGTTACAATCATCTTTAACCGTTACCATTCCTTAATTATCTTTTCCATATGGAATAGTGACAGGACGGTTCAGCATTTCCTCTTCTAAGCATCAGCCACAGCTGGAGAGCTGCGTGACTGTGACCGGCAGCTCAGCACATGCAGACCCATGAGGTGGAGCTCGCGGCGCTCGCATGGAGGAACCCACTATTCTGCGGGCATCTCGGCTGCCCAGTGCGATGGATATCCACAGCCATGTCAATTAAAGGAGATGGAAACATCATATTGCAAGCACAACCCATGATTCTCATTTTATTGCACGGACCTTCTAACATGACAGCATCATCAAGTCTCCAAACTCTTCAGAGCTGATCATCAGGCTCATGTTTTCCTTTAATTACCCTTGGGATGAAGAGTTAGTAAGTTGAAATGGGGTGATTGATTAAGCCCTTTTCCTCAACAAAATCAAAATCCTAACACAAGGAATTCACAAAATGCCAGAACACACAAGGACTTTCTCCCTGCAGTAGGGCTGAAACTCCAAGGCAAGGATAAAAGAAAAGATGCAAAAAACAACAATACAATACAGTGCTGGTTTATGTGGAAGTTGATGCTGGGCCACAGGGTTTGCCCTAATTATAGAAAATACATTTTTACTCAAAAATCACTAATATTACCCAATAAAAACATGCCGTGTTGAACATTGGGTTAAAAGTCACTTCATTTGGCAGTGGATTTTCCAGAGTGATTCTGTGGCAGCAGAGCTGAGCAATTCCTAGCCCTTAACTGGAGTTTCAGGGATGAAAAGAAAATGGTCCTCCTGGGGATGGAGGCAGACTGCAGTTCTTCTTCTGCCAAAGCTGTTGTCGAGGGACCACGGTATAAAGGAACTGATCCGAGTTTAGCGCAAGGAGGAAGAAGATTATTTCAGATTTCTACATTATTTCAGTGAACAACTTACAGGGCAACCCCCCAAGAAAGGTACAAGGGAATACGAGGGGACGACTGGAAAAAGCATGCAGACACAGAGTTTGTACCTCTGAAGTAGGTTTTGCTTCCATGGAAAATATTCCTGTGACTATAACCTGCTTGTGTGGCAGTTATTCCAGTAAAAGTCAACGTATACTACTGTGAAGAGGTACTAAAAGTGTAGTTATTCCGTACATACACAAGTTGAAATGTTTTTGCAATGTTTTGTACTAAGCATTTGATAAAAAAAAGTGAAAGTACTCTGGTACCATTCACACAAGTATATTTATTATATAAATATTTTATAAATTACAAGATTTTAATTATAAATGTAAACATTTCTAGGAAAATAATGTTTTATATTCTTATTAATGTTTACAACTAATATAAGGCACATAGTGCAAAAATACATTTCTGATGCAGAGATCACAAAATAATTACCTACATGTGTTATCTAAAAAGTAGCTGCTTACACTTCTGTGGTATTGTTTTTAATTAATACATGTTGCTAATTCATGGCTAACTCTTTGTGGGTAAAAATATGATACAGCTGCCATTTCACCTACCAATTGTACTGGCATGCAAAACAAATATTTGGTTTACAGAATGCATATTGTCAGAAGAAGCATGTATCTGGTCATCTATCTGGTACATAACGTATGTTATTACGCATGTAGAAATTTTAATTCTGAATACCTGAGAGTTGGCCCTGAAACACATTATCTTTACATGCACAGACTTCTACAGTTCTGGACGGTAAAGTATTACAAAACAACAAATTAAAGGGCTAGATTGTTTTTTAAACCTTGTAACTCTTTCATACACTTACTTTTCTGGAAGAAATAATTGTAACTAGCAGATGTTAGAACTGTATTTACAAACATTGAAAAATTAAACTGAGTAAAAGATGGACACCAAAACCACTGTGGGGCTTGATGCCGCCTCTGCCCAGGGTTTTCACTAAGGTTATTGAGAACTATGTTGAATTGGAGTATGGAGGACACACACTACAACCTTTACTAATATGCCATTGGCCAGTATAAAGGAGTAAGGTGTATATGGGAAGTGTTTAAGTAAATACATATTCATAAAACCACATACAAGATGCTACAGTAAAGAGAATACACTGCTTTTACAGTATACTTGGATGAGAGGCAGGGATTTAAAAACAGATTTTCAAGCCATTTGTTTCCTTATTTTCTTTTCCTGTAACCACAGCAAAACTAAGCCTAGATGTTTAACATGTGCTATAGAGATTACAGAGGTTAAACCACACTTCTCAGGATTACTGCTAGTATTTGAGCACCACAAAGAATATAATGAAAGGGATGGGGGAAAAATGCTTTTACTGACAGAGAAACACACAGATCTATAGAAACTAGCTCAAGTATGTCAGTCATATACTTTCTGCTGTAAGTTGTTGACAGATAATTCCTAAAAGGTTTCACAAAAATTGGAAATATTTGAAATTATTACCCATCTTCTTTATATAGCCATAACTCTTTCCTTTCTACATTTTAGTACAGTTGATCTAGAAAACCAGCAGAGTATAAATTCTACCCAATTTTGCATAAAGAATTGCACTGATTAGTTGCAGGTAAAGTATTACAATTACAGTACAATTTAGAGTGTTATCCATGGTAGTCATCTCAGCGCAATTTACTTGCCAATATACACTGTACATTGAATGAATGCCTCTCCATTAAAACCTGAAGGTTTATGATTGGGATTTATGCACTTGCTAGCCACAAACTGGTAGTACATCCCTGAATAGACACTGAAGAAAACAGGAATTCTTAGTAGTGAGCATTACAGTAATGAGCATTACAGAGATGAAAGTATTAAAATATATATATACACAGCACCTACAATTTGCACCTAAATGGCAGATGTTCCTGCTTTGATGCTCTTACCACATCAGAGTTCTCACTGTACTTGAAGCTGGAGACCAATAATTGTATTAGGAATACATTTTCCACAAAATCCTCCACATCTTCCATATATTTTAGTACCATCCTGGGAATTAGACAAAGAGAACAGTCAATCAAGAAAAGCAACTGAAATCACAGTTGTACAAGAAGCTCCTTGAGGTTTGCACGCAATAGACCTTTTGACAAATCATACCTGCAAATACTAAATCAAGAGACAGTGTCAAATTAGCAAAACGGGCATGGAGATCCTTTATCAGTATCACTGTATATCTTCTCTCCTGGCTTACCATCATCCAGTGTTGTCTTAAACTGTGCATGCTTACTGTTCTTTGGGTTCCTCACACGAATCAAGCTGGAGGTAAGCAATCTGTCAGGATCCTCTGTAGTAGGGTATCTTTAATAAAATGGGGTTTTGGAGTGTTGTGTGTATTTTTTTTTTTTAAGTATTATTAGGTATATTCAAAACTTTTAATAAACTTGATTAATATAACAATAGGCTCCTAAAATAGGCAGGCAGTGTTGATCTGAATTAGATTCTGGGCGGTGTGATTCAACACAGTTTGTGCATTACATCTGGAAGAAGAGTTGGATGGGTCAGAGACCTCGAGCACTCTTTTTGATTCACAAGTAGCTTTCATTAGAGAGTTATCACTTGTACCTCTGGAGGCATAATATTCCAAGCCATAAGACCATAAGAGCAGGTAAAGGGAAAGAACATTGACTTACATGGGATCTGTGTATGTCAGCAGTTGCATAGTTGCCCTGAGCAATCCACCTAACGGTACTGGATAATTTGAGACCTGTACCGGCCAAATTAATGCTGAACTGTCCCTAAAAAAAAAAAAAAAAAAAAAAAAAGGGTTAAAATACTGAGTTGATAAACAAAGTTCAAAACACTAAAACACTTTACATTGACATATCTGCACATATCACTTAGGGTGCATCTAGACATTAAGGACTCACAGGTGTATACTTAACCTCAGTTAGTTATGCTGCATTATACCCTTTTTTTGGGCACTCCGGACACAGACACCCGAACAAGTTATTCTTCAATAAGTAGCACCTGTGCATCAGCTGAGCTGTAGCACTTGTCTGCAAAGTCTGAATACAGAACCAACATCAGACAATTCAAATTATTTTAGGTTCCTTTCTACATATTAAATTTTAATTTATAAAAAGTACAGACTTGCAATATGCGAGAATGAGGCTGATTTTCTTGAAATATTTCTTTTTTTTTTCTTTCCCCCAAGTGTCTGAACTTTTTGGAAATAACATGGTCAGGACGTACTGATATCTGGAAATTACGGACAAATCACTTCTTAGCCATCTAATTCTCAAATTTTTGCAAGCACACTGTCCAAGCATCATCATTTTATCACCTTTCATTTCTTTTTCAGTATAACAAATAACATAATTCAACATGAACATAAGTGAAGGTTAAAATAAATAAATTTATTGCTAAATGGAATGTTTTGCAATGTAAACCATTCTAAAATATTTGCCTATGCAAGTACATACTCTGAAGTCTAGCTTTAAACAAGAATCAGTTCACATGAGAATAAGAAACATATTAAAAGTAACAAACTGCACTGTATTGGTAAACAAGCTGGTACAGAAAATTATTAAATTGCATTCACACAGAAGTGCAATCTGTTGGAAAGAAGTACTACCTCCACAAAGAGCCTAATGCCAGTTTAGGCAGCACTACAATCAGAAAACTCCTGCACACCTCCATCCAATTCACTGAAGGCCTGAATATCTGTATTCAGACCTAGTTAAAATTGCCTAAATCCGGAGATAAAAGCTTTGGCAATGATGACTTTTCTATTATGTATGGTGGCTTCTGTACTTTATTGCTTAATATTGTCATAGTCAGATATATTTTTATATATATATAAATATTGTGTGGGTACATATGTGTGCGTGTGTATAAAAATACAGCACTCATCCTTTGTTCTTGTGATTCACTGAAATTCCTTCACAAAACCTCAGTCTTATATCAGTATGACAGATTTGTTTTGAGAGCACTTCTGTGTAAAATTGCTGTGTTTCTAGCACTCATATACTCAGGATGAGCTAACATAAGCTCATATAGATAGGGTAGATTGTTCTTCAAGTGCCCAAAAAGTAGCAGATTTCCATTTAATGAATAAAGCACCTGGAGGAAATTCATACAAACAGTGTGGAATGCTTTCCACAATTAACAGGCCCAAAGTAACTTCATTCATGGTGATATCATTTTTCAAAAATAAATGAGAAGTGCTACGTACAGTCATAATGACAGATTAACAGCTGCCTGACATATCATGCAGCGTACTTAAGGCCAGGAACAGATTTCAAGGACTGAGAGTGCAGGAATGGAGGCCTTTTTACTGCATTAAAAGTGTGAGTTTCAGTGCAGATCTTATAGACAGAAACGCATCAGCACAAAACCATGCAAGCAGAACAACTTCACGACAGAAGCTAGAGATCGCAAACAGATTTGCATTGTACTAAGCGTGAAGAGTTTGCAGGCTGAAGGTATCCAATACTGTAATGAACTCAAACTGTTTTCTCGTCAAGGGTTAAGTCTGCCTGGCTTGGGCACTTCATTTGTACCTAAATTGTACATAAATTGTCTCTAGCTGCCCTTGAATGCATCCATCCACATAGCCTGTCTTAAGTTTAAGCCCCTAGGATAGACGGACCACAGGGATTTACCTCCATGCAAGTCTGAGCCAGTGGATCTTAACTCCCTTTTTAAACAGTGAAAAGGAATACGCACTTCCAGAGGATGGCTGTCCTCATCCTAAGGTGTCTAATAGGCTAAGATTAGCTGAACTGTTTTCTAGGGAATCCCATTTTTGCCAATGGACTCCAAAGGCAGCCTAGGCTGTCTAGTTCAGATGAGGGCTACGTCTGCTTCAGCAGGAAGGACGCTGCAGAATGAGCAGATCTATAGAGTGAAAATACTGGGTCAGAGAGCCCGATGTCTGTACAGAGTACACAGATTGGGGTTTTCCTTTGGGCAACTCTCATCTAGTCCCACAGACTGAATCCCCGTTAGCAGTTAGAGTGCATTAAGAGCCTTCTCCTGGAGCTCATTGTTTGATTTACTCTCATCCAGAAGGAAGCCCGTTCGTGTCTTTCGAGACTGCTCCGTGATGTGAACCAACAAACAGTAAGCTGGGACGATACAGAGACTAACCTAAAAAGCACCATCCAATCCAAACTAAAACACTAACGTAGACACACCAATGGATGCATGGCTTTTAAATTATACTGCTAAACAGTATAGATTTCCTCTGGTAGTCTTCAAAGTTATAAAGCATCAGGAAAGAAACAGAGAAAAGATAAGAAAATTTCTGCAGGGTTATAGAAAAGGAAAATCACTGGAGGAGAAGGAAGACTGAGAAGGGATTAGGGGAAACAAAGGATACATCACATCCACAGGGAGGGACAGCCACACATGAAATACATGGAAAGCTGGATATACATACATGGAGCCTAGAGGGAAAATGTGGAGTGAACAATCTGAGGGAGAAATGGAGGTGGTGGGGGGAAGATGGTGGAACAGGAGAGGAAAGAATAAGGAAAAAATACTTATTAATGTAGCACACAGACTAGACAGAAAAGGAGACTGGCTTATAACCTTACAGCTGTAAAGCAGTCACACAGATTTGGGTGGGTTTTTTCCCCTCCCTCTTACATGCACATTTCAAGGGGATAAGAAATCATAAATACCTGTGGACATCTGGCAGCACTGTAGCAATCTCCAGCTGTAGCAAACGGAACTGCTCTTCCAAGTATAGTCTGAGCAAAAAGAAAATCTGTGGCTAGAAAACAGAAAATTACTCAACACTGAAACTGCTGCATTAGAAGTTCAGGTGAAAACAGTGCAAAAAGGCATTAACATGGGGGTTTGGGCATTGTTTGGGGTGGGTGGTTTTCATTTCTTGTTTGTTTGAAGGGGTTATTTTTGTGTGTTTTGGTTTGGTTTTTTAGAAACTACATTTTGAATAGTCCATTTTTTGTTAATGCAACAACCAGTCCAATCTAGAAGCCTGGTTTTCTTTCTGAGCTAGGAGGAGGAGGACGGTTGTGTAGTTGGACACAGCTCCAGGTGAGCTGATTGTGGGCCACCTTGTCACCTGCAGGCAGGGGCTTGAAAGCACTGCAAGATTCCCTGTCCATTTAGTATATCTGCCAAGGTCCAAAAAGGGACTAACTATAGCACAGGAAGACTTTCCCAAGAAAAATATGCCAGGGACTAAAAGGAAATGGAATAACGGGAACAAAACCTTAGAAACTGAAGCTAGATCACATATAAATCTGTAAGATTCATGCCACTTGACCAATTGGGACAAACTAACAAGGGAAGTAGCAGTGGTTTCTCGTTTTGGTTGGTTTTTTTTTTTTTTTTCTTTGAAATTCCCATTGAATTCCTAAAGGAAATGAGAAATTTTTTTGCCTCAAAATAGCACAACTGGGTCTGTAAGTGGGTCAAAATGGTAATTTGGTAATCATGACCATGTGCAATTTCAATAGAATGCTCACATTGGCTAAAACTGCCAAAATGCTTACTTTTAATTTGCATGGAAGCTACATCAAATCTTATTTTGCTAAAAACAGTGAAGCCAGCTGCAAGGTAATCATTTCGACAGGCACAGTCTTGCCTTCTGCTTCCATTGAAAGGACATTCATATGGATTCTGCAGCCTAGAGAATAGCAAAAATTTAGTTTTCCTTTTGACGTTTTTCCATAACATAACATCAGAGTGAAAAATAATTGCATTGCACTATGCCACATAGACTAAAATACTAAAAACAACAGTTACTGAACAAGAAGCTCAGCTATTAATCTTGGCTCAGCTGAAACACTAATGTGGATTGAATCTATTTCTATGAAAGTAGAAATATAGACAGTTTTTATAATCATTCAGTGCAATTAACACAATTTCAGCCCAGAAGTATCCACATTCTGCATGTGTGTTCATATGCCTGGATACTAAAACCAGAAAAAAAAAAAATCAAGGAAAAAAATTCTACTCATCTGTTCTCACAAAAGGTAAGTATTATTTTATTCTTTTATTTTAAAAGAAATAAGTGCACTTCACAAAGTTACAAAACCACTTTTGTACCTGAATCCATATACTTCAGAAAAGTTGTCTGCTTCACCTTTTACCAATGTCAAATATTCTTTGGGATTCTCTAAGTCCATGCCTGAGCAATAAATCTGGAAGAGAAGATACAACCTTTTAGCAAAATCTTTATTAGAAAAGTATTCTTTCATAAAAATATATGCTCATATAACTCATGAATATTAAGAGTACCTTTATCATCCTTCCCTTCACGCTAAGTAGGTAATCACCATCCTTTCTAATCCCTTTTTTAATCTGGATATCTTTGCAGGTGGTAAGAATTTCACCTTCGAAATGAATGATTAAATCACATTATTATTTCATGATAGCATTTAGTTTCCAGACTTAGTTTTGCATAATTGTGCTCCAAATATATAGCTTTTATGTAAGTAACCTGGAAAAACATTAACTTCAGCTGAAAATTACAGCTGTCACTTACATTCTTCCTTTCGGCAGATCTTTCTGGCATCTGGTTTTAAATGCGGCAGGCACAAGTCACTGGATAAGCCATTTTCAGTCACACATTCTATGGTTCTCTCCTTCACCCCCGCTCCACAAGACACAGAGCACTAGACATGGATAGCCATCAAGAGTTAGTTTATGAAGGTAGTAAATAATTAACATAGTTATGTCAGCAAATTAGTCTCGGCATTCATTTACTTTTGAGACAGCTATCAAAAATGAGCTTGCACATCTGTACTCACTTTGGTCCACTTCCCCACTCTCCAGGTCGCTGCTTGTGAACATCCTTTGATATTACATTTATAAATGTACGGGGATGGCTCCACTGGGCATTCTCGGTACGCTACAGTTTGAAGGCCGTGGGCACGCTGATTTTGAACAGAATGGATTCCAACACAGTACGTGATCCTCTGCCGGTAACCAAACCCGCAGCTGGCTGAGCACTAAAATAAAATCCCCAAGCACAGGCATCACTTCTGTGAAACCACCTTTCTGCAGCATTGCAATTACAGACAAGTCAGCTCTGATCCTCGCTTTGGCAAAAGCCTGTAATCCGATGGATGCCGCCCTGGGACGCGGACACCAGTGTGCAGAAGTGAAGGTCTCCCACAGTTTTGCGTGCAAGGAGCTGGGAAGTCCCAGCTGCCCTGTTCTCATCCAGAGCAGTTCCCTCTCGGCTGCAGTACACACACGGACACCACACACAGGTCGCGCAAGGGAAACACAGCACTGATCCAGCACTTCACTGAAATCGAGGACAAGACTTTTCTTTACTTCAGCGAGATCAGCTTGCAAAAGTTTTCTGGGAACCAGCAAAGGAATCCCATAGTAGGGGAAGCTGTCCTCTAGCTGGTGTTCATAGGTCCCGGGGGGCTACCAGAAGACTGATAACAGCCACTACAATAAATCATGGCTGACTGCAACGTTCAATGTGGAGACATTGAACATAATGAGTTTAGACATCCATGTTCAGATGTATATATATATACATACAATTTAGTTAGTTTACTCTGCACACATAATGTACGTTTTGCAGAGATACAACAATCTTAAATGTAACATTACACAAAAGACGTGTGAGCAGTATCATTACTTTACCTGTGACAGGTCTCCTGTAAGCACAACATATTTAGAGGGAGCTATCCTGCAGTTTTTGGTTGATGAAGGCTTTGTGGCAGGATCACAGAAGCTTTCATCCACTTGGAGCTGGTTTTCATCCACACACTTAACCTTTCGGTATATTTCCTTTCTTCTATATGATGCCGAGCACTGAGAGTGAGAAAAAGACACAATTGTTGTGCTGAAACCAGACATTTACAGAACAAAGTTACTTGCCAATAGCCACACACCAGTGAAACCCAGACAACAACATCTTTTATGACATCTGCTATCAGTGTCGGACTGAATTACACACTGAATCAAAACCCTTTGTTTTCAAAGTTCAGGTACCTCTCTAATCAACTGAACAAACAATAGCATATAATGACATGACACTGTAACTGTGAGGTGAGATGGAGGAAAAAATGAAAATGTCAGGCCAGGATGATCAGTTGAGTGAAAAAGCTCCTCTATATGAAAAGGAAAGAGTGAAAAAAAAGTATTTTGGTGAAGTATGAAAGGATTAAGTTGGTCCTGAAAACAAAACAAAAAGAATGCCTGGAAGCATGTACATGATATTGCACTGATAAAAGAAAAGAAAACAAAAGCAGTGGCAACTTGGGGCAGCAGTATCTGTTGGGCCTGTGCCTTTGCCCTGAGTACCCGCAGACCTCTCCGCATGGCAAACTGGTGGGATGGAGAGCCATCACAGTTCTGCCAGGATAGGATGAGAACCTTGCTGCCATCCAGAAAAGTGGAGGTACAGGC
Organism: Elanus axillaris; assembly: GCA_026212715.1. Lineage (NCBI taxonomy): Eukaryota > Metazoa > Chordata > Aves > Accipitriformes > Accipitridae > Elanus > Elanus axillaris. The sequence continues at coordinate 32,850,357 of JANZLQ010000005.1, forward strand.
TAAGTAATACATGCCAACAGCCCATCCCCAGCTATAGGTGCCTCACCTAACCTTTTTGAACTTGCTGTAATGAAGAAGGAAGGCTCAAATCCACAAACTCCAGTCTCAGCAGAGGCAAAAATTAATAACAGCACCTATTATAGGCAGACCTGAACCTAACTTAATAGTAATTTGGACCCAATAACAGTCATTTAGAAGACTTATCAAGGTCTGACACACAGATCAAGCCCACTGTGCAAATTTTATTATTATTGACTCAAAGATGCAACTTGAAGTACAAAAACCAGGAGCTGTACAGTAAAGCAGCTCTGCCAGAGGAAACCTCTAACTTTATTGAGTTGGATCCCAAAAGCCTCAGAGGATGGAGACTGCACAAGTTCCCTGGGTAGCCAGTTTCACTGCCTCAATTGTCCTCATGGAGAAAAAGTTTTTCATAATATCCAGTTCGAACCTCTCTGGCTTCACCTTACTCCTGCACCTTCCCAGCATAGGACACTGTGGAGAGCCTGGCTCCATCTTCTTGGCAACTTCCTTGTTGATACTGGATGGCTGCTGCGAGATCTGCCCAAAGCTGTCTCTTCTCCAGGCTGAACAAACCCAGTTCCTTCAGCCTTTTCTCACAGGGCAAGTGCTTCAGCCCCCAGCCTGCTTAGGGGTCTTTGCTGAATATGCTCTTGTTTGTCACTCTCTTTCTTGCACTGGGGCATCAAAATGGGACGTGGAAGCTAGATATGATCTAACAAGTGCTGAGACACAGAAGACAATGATCACGTCCCTTGATTTACTGGCTGCATCCCTGTTTGTACAGCTCAGGAGGCTGCTGGCCATCCTTGCTGCCAGGATGCACCCACTAGGATCCCAGGGCTGTTCATCCCCAGCCTGGGCTGCTCCAGAAGTGCTTCCTTCCCAGGGGCAGCGCTTTGCATTTGTCCTTGTCATAGCTCATGAAGTTCCTGTGGTCCCACTCCTACAGCGTGTCTGGGTCCCCTGGTTGGCAGCCCTGTCCCTCCCACACACTAACCAGTCCCCCAGTTTGGCATCATCTGCAAACTTGATGAGCAAGCCCATGAGGAACTGCTCTACAAACAAATAAGTACACTATTAAAAGAAGATGCAAAATATACACCTGGGCTTACAAACTTCATTTCACCTGAAAGCTCTAAACATGCAGAGACCCAGATAAAAAAAAAATCATTCAGACAAAAAAGCCTTAGCTTTTTATCTTCTTCACAGGAGCAGCAAATTAACAGGCAAACCAATCAGTAATATCACATTATTGATGTGGAAAAACAACAGTCTTATCACATCTGAGGAACAGCCTGTCAACACTCTCTGTAGTGGGGGGATGGCTTGAGGGGAAAAAAAGAAAAAAAAAAAAGACAAAAATTCACTTGCATTAGGTAGAAGGTCCTAAGACCTGAAGGAGAAATTTAAGCATTGACTCATGATTAGGATATTAAGTGCTTATAATCCTCCAGTGTTGCTGAGTGATTGTCTTTTTTCTCAAAAATGTGAGGTGACAAAGAAGATGGCAGGAAATCAGAGAGAGCAATCAAAGTAAATCAGCAAGAGGCTTACACACCCATTCAGAATATCCACCAGCGACCGTGGCCCAGCAATGGAAGCCATACCTGCATTAAGCCTTGCAGAAACCTAGTCACTCAGAGAACGAAAATGTTGCGTGGACTTGTAGCAGGGGATGGAGTGTGGATCCAGTTGGCTGGCGTAACTTACAGAAACATCTGATCTTTTAGTGGCATGGAGCAGCTCAGAATGTTAGGCACATAAGGAATAACCCCGTCATGCGGTAATGGAGACAGGCAGAAGAATTCTTTTTATTATGCGTTACACATCAGTGTTGTAGACATTCTTCTCGAGTATGAAAATGTGTGTCAGCCAGCCTCCTGGCTGCAAGCTGGAGAAATGCTAGATCTGGAAATTTTACTGCTGTGCTGTGACTGGCGAGGCGAGGCAATGACACACGAGCACTCAGAGCTGAGACAGCTGGGCAAAATATTGCAAGTTTTGTGGAGGACGTACTGCACCGAGAGTGGAATACAGATGGATAAACACTTGAACTATTAATGCTAGATGTAGAGGGCTATATACGAATCTGGTCAGAAAAGGGAACTGAACACAGGAATTTCAAACAAGTAGCAATATCCATGTAGAAGAAGTTATGAACTAGCCAGAAGATGTGGTGAAACACACTGCGTTTGTAGTGGAGAGCTCCAAATACCCAGCTGGAATATACAACGGTTCGACAGAAAGGAAGATTCACCCTCTTCCTCTGAAAGTGTGTGTTTGTGCTAAAAGGACATTCTGAGCCACTTTCACTAATCCCTGATTTTAACAGCTTCATAGTTAGAAGAGAACACCTGGAAGAAACATGTATTGTCAGCTTTCCCTCAATATAGCTTAACAGAAGAATATATATGTCTGAACTGCATGAATATAATCCAGGTTTTGCAGAGCATCGACAAATGATTTGTATATTAGCAGTAGTCACTTCTATGGCATTGTGTCCCTGAGAGTTTTGAGTCTTCATATTCAAAGTTTCAGGGGGGTTGCCCTAGGAAATTTAACAGTGCAGATTATTAAGATGCCACAACTGCACGAACTGGGTTTTTGTTAATGTTACAGAAAGAGACAGGCTCTTCTGTACACCATTTCAGGTATTATACATAATTTTGGGGTTTCCCTCTCCCTCTCTATGTATGTTTTTATGTTTGCATACAGGGATACAAAAGTTATTAGATTTTTAGCATGTAGAAAATAGTCATCTTTAAAAATGATAGCTCTCTCCTGAAAGGCTCTTTAGATTTTCTTAAATATGAAAATGCGTGTTTGGTAGGAGAATGCTGAGTTTTATTTTGCTTATCTTCCCTAGTAAGTCTTCCAGACAGTTCTTGAAAAAACTGTTGTCCAACGGTTTTAACCTCAAAGATTTTTACTTCCAGCTGGCATTTCATTTGTATTTCTATTCTTAAGAAGTGATTTTTTTTTTTTAGATGATATTTCATAATGAGGTTTTATTAAACATTTTATGCACTATATAAAGAACTTTGTATTCAAATTGCACAGTTCTATCAATAGGGACCTGCTCAGAGGTCCACCAGAGCTTTTGCCTACAACAGTAGACAAACAAATCCTGTATAAGAGAATAAACAAAGCCTTTGACATTTTTTTGTCACTCTTTTGTTTTGCAAGCTTGACCTTCAAAATATCCAGCATGGTCACTCGTGACTCTGCAACATAACAGCTATTAGAAACGGATCCAAGTTGGAAAAACCCCCACAACTTATGGCATTGCTCAGTTATTTCATACAAATTGAAAGCCCTACTTACATCTTCCCATTCATCCACCAACCACTGGTGCTGCACGCAGGCAGGCAGCTGGCAATGCCTCTTGCTAGCAGGTCGGGTATCACGATTACACATTGCTTCGTTCACTTGGCCCACATCCTTCAGCTGACAGTAGATGTCCCTTTGCTGAATTCCCACTCCACAGGATACAGAACACTAAAATTGATCAAAATTAGTTATGTCAATGTGAAATGAGACAGTCTGCAGAAGGTCGTACAGTTACCACTATTACAAGTTCTTAGGATATTATTTAAAATACACTTCACAGCCATTTACCACATTAGTGTTTCGTTGTATCTGAAGAAATTTGTTGAAAATGTAGAACTACAATGAAAATCAAAATTTGTAGGAAATACAGAAAATAAATGCATCCGAGTTACCTAGACTGATCTTTCTGCTTATCTTAATTCTCAGCAGGAACACTCACTATAAGGCATATGCAAAGCCAAAGTTTACTTTTTTGCAAGATCAAACAGTTTAAGTTCTGAGTTTACATCATTCCTTCATTAGAGACTGACAGCCTTGTCTGCTTTAAAATGCAAATACTAAAATGACAGAAAAAAAATCTCAGCATTTCAAGTTAGAAAAGTCTTGCAAATGGTGCAGGATTTTGAGGATACTTCTTTCTTTTGCAGGTACTACTGAGGAGCTTAAAAAGGTGCAAATCCTTCCTGCCACGTGCCTCTCCCTCCTTCTTGGCCAAATTTATTTCATTACAACACTAAGGTTTGCTGAGATAGACAGCCCCCTTTTGCCCCAGTCAGAAGCACAATTAGGTCCCAAAGCCTACCTAAAGACTCAAGCCTAATCATACAGTAGATATTGGTCTATCAAGCGTGGCCAAATTGTGGAGAGTGGTAATGTGTCTATCAATGTGGGGAATTATATTTTGAAAGAGTGAAATGCAAAATATTGCCATGCGCTCAGTTATGCACAATTTCACAAGGTGAGAGATCTTTTACAAGACCAAGGGAGGGAAAAGGCCAGTATTTGTGCCCACAAGCCCTTTTTCTTGTCCTTCCCCCACAAACCTGGCTTCACTTCAATATTCAGACTAAGATATCAATTATAGCAATACTACTAAATTCATCACGGAAGGTAAGAAGTAAATTTTAATAATTTACCATTGTTTTGAATTTACAAGGCCAGTTGAGGAAAGCCCTAAGTACTTATCCAGTCCAAGGTTCAGATTCCCAAATACTTTGTTTTCACAGATATTTATTTTTAATTACTCTTAAAGAAAAAGAAAATACAATGAACTACTTGCTAGTTTGTAGATTTCATTGTGATGTGCATATAAAAACTTCCTGACAATTATTTCCATTGAAGCATTGTATCATGAATATGATCTCATCTGGTACTCTCATAGAGAACATAATTATAGCAGATTTTACATACCTTTTCCCATCTGCCAGCCTTCCAAGCAGGACATCTTCCAGCTCTACATATTTTGTACATCCGTGGTTTTTTTAAATGTTTGCAGTTTCCTTCCTCTATTTTAGCTTGGAAGCTATTAAAACAGTGCACATCACGAAACTTCAAACCTTTTCCACAGGAAACAGAACACTGAAAAGAGAAGTGTATTTCATTACTTTACTAAAAAATCTCAAAGTAATAAGAAAACCAAAAGAAGTTGTGGCCTCGCCCAAAATGATTATAGGACTAAGTTTCTGTATTTTGACATAACATCTACTCTATGTATCTGAAATTTCTGTGTAAGGTCTCTCGTACTGAGCATTACTGATCAGGTGTCAAACGTCTTACATCTTGTTCATTCATTCATGTCATCATTGGCAAATACCTGAGCTCAGCCATCCACATCCATGCAGGAGACAGCTTGATATGATGATCTCACAAGATCTATCAGCCTGTTTCCAGCACATGTATCACTGTTTTCATGTACGCATTATGCTTATCATAAGCATCAAAGAAAGAAGAATGGCAAAATCATGGGTATGTGTGTTTCCACCTATTGGGCTACGAAGTCATGTTTGCTCTGGCACCTCCCTTCCATGAGCTTTGGGTATCTTGCTGTATGTGACAAAGAGGCAAGAGAAGAGGTATAAAGTAGACACTAGGAGTTTTGGTGCACTTCTTGGAGGCATGGCCTTGTCCCACTGCCCTGGTATTCTCTTTCCTCCAGAAAGTTGTTATGATATACATGACTGGCTCTAGGACCTCCTTCCCTCCCTCCAACGTAAAACCAGTGGTGCTCAGGTACGTTTTGTGAAACCCACCCTGGCAGCACACACTAGCCATGGTTAGAGCGTGTCCGACAGATCGGTCTCTTCTGGAGAAAGGGCCATTCCCCTCTGCTAAACCGCTGGACTGCTGCGAGACTTTAGCAAGGTTTGAATTTAATTCTTCAAACCAGGGGTGTCCTATTCACCTGCAGAGCTGCAGGTCCTAGGGAACTTTCAGTCCAACAAGGAATATCTGAAGCACTTCCAAATTAGATGGCTACTCAGCTGGCTTATTTTGGGCCATGAGCACTGTGAATGTAAGAACTTAAAGAAAACAAAAAACCACTTATTTCTTTTTTTTTTTTTCTTGGTTATTTTTTAATCTTGTAATTAATCTTCTGGTACATCATCCTATCAAAATATTTTGATCAATGGAAACAATTCCTCTTCTGTCTGGAAAGAGAACATACTTAATTTGTCTAGGATTTCCTCTGTGCTTTATTTTACACTTGGACAAATATTTCCCACACCATCAGGTAGAGAATTAATATTCAAATCAAAACTTAATTTCTAAGTGGATGTGAAAATAAAGGGTTTAAATGGAGACTTTCCTCAAAAGCACCAAAGATATTTCTCTTCCTTTTATGTTAGATCATCATCTATGTCACTAGCACTACACGCTAACATAAGCAAGCGCTTTGAAATACATGTATCTTCTATTTTCAGGAAATGAAGTTCAGACCATACAGCTTTCACTACAAAGCCTGGCAAATATTTGCCCGAGAACAACAGCTGGAGAAAAGTTCTTAAAATATAGAACAAGCAACTATAATAACCTAAGCTGCTAGGTAAGAAACATTTTCCACAGTAACAGTAACTATGCTTTGTTAAACAGAATCTGAGCTGACTCACTTGTCCTCAATACCACAAGGATTCCTATGGGTCCTTAAACATTTATATGTGTAATCTTAAACTTTAAATTGAAACTGCCAATGATTTTAAAATTAATCTTTGCAGAATAAAACAATAAATTTAATTTATCACACAATACAATGGATAGCATATTTCTCTTATGCAAGTGTAATTATATTTGCAAGAAGATAAGAGTACTGATTTGGCCACAACTTGTCTTTTACATCTCTGCTATACAGTTCCGCTAAATAAGAATGTTTGTTTCTAAATGAAATAATTTTGCTCTCAGCAAAACCTTTCAATTTATCATTAGAAAATACTGTTCATACGGTTTTACAATTTATGTTTCATTAATTTAGAAACTACTTTAAGAGAGGAAGATAACAAAAATTACCTGAAAATTTTATCTATATAGGTCAGAAAACTTAAAACTCTGCAAACCATATCATTATAAAAGCCTTTCAGAAAACTCAGAGCTGAATTCAGAGGATTTAATTATCAAAGCAGGCAAGATAACATGTATGTATGAAAACTAAAATACTGATATTATCTTGATAATTGATTCTGCTCTCCCTTAAAGCTTTTTTTCCCCAGGAATTTCAATCATAAAAAGTAGACATAAAGGACCCCTGAACTCTGGAGATTCTTCCTTTTTATTCTTCAGCAGTAAGTAAGGGAAGCGCAGCAGAGTTACTTAACCTCCTCCTGTGATGTGTTCAGAAACCACCACATGCCCATCCTTCCTTGACGGCCTTCCCCGTGAAGCATAAATCAGGCTCCAGAGGGCTATAGGGCAGAGCCCTTCCAGTCCTTGTGGGGATGGCGTTCCCGACTGAGAACTGCAACCAAAGAAGGTGTCCGAAGAATTCTCCACTTGAGGAGATGAGGCTACCAAGCATAGAATAATCTCACTCTTTAATTTCTCATTGCCCTCAACATTAAGACAACACTTTTCAGCTTATATACATATTTGTTTATACAGCTTGGGCAGATATCTCTTATTCAACAACAACAAAAAAAGAGATTTATTGTACAGGGCTAATGGTTGCTAATATGCAAAGAAATCTCTTACCCTGCATCTCAGTTTTCTAAAGATCTTCCAAGAATATCTCTACCCACTAGGTGCAACACTACACATTTACTTCTACACAGGTTTGAATTGTGTCTGGGGTTTTTTAGTTTTTTTTTCCTCTTCATTTGTCTAAACTCAACTGAGTTACATCTCTTATATCTAAATGGCCCAATTTAATCCTTATAATTCATGCTATTCTTTCTTTTAAAGAAAGAAACTGAAGATTTATGTGTTAAATTAGCCTATTACAAGGTATTTTTAGTAGTTACAGAGCAATGCCTGCATAAAGAGATTATCTGCAGTTCTCTCAAAGATGTTCTACTGAATTTTGTAATTAGAGTACAATTATACAGGAATTAAGAGAATCCACATTTGTTTTCAATCATATTAGATGGGAAGCTGAAAAGGGAGTTCAGAAAGGAAAATACCAGTTTGGATGTGAAGAACAATAGAGGCTTTATGAACAGTTATATTTCAAATACTACTTAAACCTTCATTCAAATACTGCCTAGCTTTGATGACTCAAGCTAGCTGAAACCTATTGTTATCTTAACATTAAATGCTGAAACACAAATGAAAGATACTTAAAATCTCTAGGTAGAAATTATTTTCAATTATTTTACTTTTTTTAATTTTAAAAAATTCATTTAATTATAAGGAATGTAATTTAACTTTCTAGTAATGTAGCTTTGGATAAGTTACCTGGAGGTTTTTGGCTTGGTTTGGTTTTTCTCGCTGTAAGAGATGATAAGTTACAGAATGTTGTCCACTCATACCAAGAAAATATCCATATTTAAAAAACTGTTTCCAGGGAGTTTTTTCACTCCATGTTGATTTAATGTTATCTTTTAACAACTTAAAAATACATGTTCAAGAGGTTGGGATTATGTTGAAAAATCTTAAATGCATTAAATCCTTAAAGTGTAAGTTTTCCAGAAATACAGACAGCATTTCTGTCTATAGATTTTCTATCTTACTCTTTCACATAATCATCAAGTTACAGATCTGACCCTGTGTTTCCATGCATCCAAACCTCCTGTTGAATAGGTCTTCCACTGAAAAAAAGAAACTTTGCTGTGCAAGAGGTAATTCACTGGTATCCTAATATTATGGGTTTCAACTTAGGAGCTTTTGAAGTTGCTGGGAGTTTTTTGTTGTGGTGGTTTGGGTTTTTTTATTTTTTTTTACTTACGTCATGAAAGAAGTTTAATTCATTAGGTTAACATGGGTTTGTTGTTTCACTGAAGAAATGAAAGATCCCGATGCTTTCAAAAGCTAAAAGACACCCAGCCATTAAGCAGCTGCAAACCTCTGCTGAAAATACGATGGCCCAAACTTGAAAACAAGTAAAATGCCAAACTAAGAAGTGCCTCCAAGCAGCTCTGCTTGAATCAGGCACGTGGGGTACTGCATCTCCGGGACTGCGTGGAGCAGCTCCTGCCCACTTCAGCGCGCTTCCACGGATTCTTGTATCTGCTGCAGTGAGCCTCTCCCACCGACATCAGCGTGAAGGAAAAGAAATCTCTATTTCTCTAAGGATCACACCCCCCACAGTTTCAATGGGACCTTGATAAAGTTTAGGCAACTAATTGCAGGATTGTTATTCCTAAAGCCTTGCAGACCTATCAGTTGCAGAAGCACCTAGGCTGCCCTGAACCACAAAGATCTTAAAAAGTTCCTCTGGTGCCGAACAGTCTTAATTCTACAAGTGTGCACAATCCTTTTAACACACTGGCCAGCTCAGCGCTTTACCGTGACCATAAGGATGATCAGCATCCCGAATACAGATTTTCCTCTATTTCCACTAACAAGCTAAAAAAACAAAGCCATCACTCTAAGAGTACACTGAGTACACAGCAGGTGAATGAGGCACGTTACAAAACACAGTGATAGATGGTATTTAGTGCAATCGAAGAAAGAAAAACGCTCCTAATTTTTTTTCCTTCAACACATGAAAAAGCTAATGCACTCACCCTGGATGTAGATGAACCAGGATCACCAACGGAAAGTTCAAGAGGGTATATTATTCTGTAGGTACAGTACTCTCCTGAAATTGGACATATTCTGGCTTCATTCCTTAGATAATATATAAAAATACTTCTTAAAGGGACTAATTCTTCCCACAATGCAGGCAGGCTCAGCTGTATTCTTTACTGGATAGTGACCCACCTTCAACTATAGAAATGAAGACTGCTCCTGTCCAGTACAGCTTCTCACTGGAGACTCCTGACAGATAGATAAGGGTTGCCTGTCCCCCAGCACAGAGAACGAATACCAAAGAAACAAAACCAGGTCTCTCAAACGCTGAATCAAAATCTGTAATCAACATAGATTGGGGGATGCCTCCCAACTTTTCTGTAAGGCCAGAACATAGCTCCTGCTCAGTTCTTTGAATGAAAAACATAGGTTCCATAGAAGATCCCCAAGTGGGACTCCCAAGTGGCTAAAGGCATCTAAAGACGGCTTACAGGGAGGGGTCTTGCCTTGACCATCAGTGCCTTGACCATCTTGCCTTGACCATCCCCACCATCAGTGTTTTCCGGAGAGAGCTGCATATTGCACACACTGACCTGACACTTGCTTGACGAGCTTCCTTTCAGCTTTGTATGATCAGTATAGAAGCACCAAATTATCACTTTTACTTTGTTCTGTGCTCTGGAAGATACTCGTGTTCTTTTAGCGCATCTGGCCTATAGCGCATTTCTTACAAGGCTGAATTTTTGCCCTACATAAATGTGTGTTCCTTCTTGGAGCTCCTCCTAAGGCATTTTTACACACTCTCTGTGGAATATGGTCGTCTCACTGCTTGGTGCCCGCTCTGTTCTGTGAGATGCTCTGGTAGTGACCTTCCCAAGGCTTAACTCTCCTCATTGGGTAAAGTACAACTGCACATGACCCTCTTGCTGCTTGACCTCTTTCCATTCAAACTTGAACATGGTCAAGAACAACGTAGTCCTTATGGCTCAATACATCTACAATGTGGCTTCACTCGTACTGACATTCCACACAACTGGAGGCTTATGAAGAGTACATTTTCCATATATTTTTTGCAGATTGCATGTGTAGAAAAAAAAATCCGTAAGAACTTTAAATCTCAAAAGAAATATGAACATAACTTTTAAAAAAATGCAAGTTAAAAAAACCATCCTGTAACCATTTTACACAGAAATTCTAGCACTTGTCTCAACATTGGCTAAAGTAATATTTCCCATATGTCAGGTTCTTCTAAAAACATAAAACTACAGTAAAAAGCTGGATTTGATTACTATTGTTCAAAGTCACTCCATAATACTGGTAACTAGGATTCATCTGTTTGGGTCTTTTTCATAGTAACAAAGTTCTGTGAGGATCAGCCTGACAGAACTCCTGGTGCTTTCTGTGGCACAGACGGACTCTCGGACAGGCATGCCATCATCAGCTCCACCAAATTAAGGCTCTTTCTGCAGTTGACATGCAGAGAGCTTCACTAAAAGCTTTTTGATTCTGTTGTTATCGTTTCAATGAAAAGCTGAAGGCCTTGGATTATTTGGTGGATTTTGTACTAAATTTTCTTAACCTTTTCATTCAAGGGAGTGTTTTGTGTAGCTTAGCTGGTAGTTCAGTGGGCTTCTGGATACTGAAAAACAGACCAGTACTTGGGAAGCATCTAACTGTTTCTCTTTGTGTTCATATGAGATATACAGGGACCTAAAATATAAATGACTGACTAAATGCAGTGCTGCAACTATACTGGTTTTGGCTGGGATAGGGTTAATTTTCCTAATAGCAGCCAGTATGGGGCTGTGTTTTGGATTTGTGCTGAAAACAGTGTTGGTAAGGCAGGGATGTTTCGGTCACTGCTGAGCAGGGCTCACCCAGAGCC
>JANZLQ010000005.1:32861851-32879782 GCA_026212715.1 Elanus axillaris
CGTGCTCAGCAGATAAAGCCGGGGGAAGAAGGAGGAAGGGGGGATGTTCGGAGCGATGGCATTTTTCTTCCCAAGTCACCGTCAGGCGAGATGGAGCCCGGCTGTCCTGGAGATGGCCGAGCTCCTGCCTGCCCCTGGGAAGTGGGGAATGGATTCCTTGGGTTGCTGGGTGTGCGGCTTTTGCTTTACCTATTAAAATGACTTTTATCTCAACCCACGCATTTTTTCACTTTTATCCTCTCGAGTCTCTCCCCCATCCCACTGGGGGGCAGTTAGTGAACAAGCAGCTGTGGGGGCCTTAACTGCCTACTGGGGTTAAGCTACAATAGTAGCACTGAAAAAGCATAAAGCATACTACAACTGTTAAAAGGTATTTTCTTCCCGTCTTTTTTTTTTTTTTTGTCATGCACTTCTGTGACTGGACAGGAAGATCAGTTTAAAAAAAAAGATGAATTTTTATAATGGATCAGAATAATTACAAACCTACAGGGTTAAACACAGTGGTTGCTTAAGTGGTCTGACAAACTGCATTTTTATGATCTCTGGTTAGCCCAAAAGTTTGGGCTCTTTTAAAATTATACTAGAAGTAGATTGGGACCACTACTGCACAGGACACTAATAAAACATTACTCGGAGCATTACTCAGCTGACAGTTACTCCCACTTTTCATTTGCCGTATTAGAACTAGTTTTTGCACCTGCCTCCTCCCTGTTAGCTGCATCTCCCCAGGGGTCCTTGTGATGCCTGAGCTTGAAACAGGCATTTCTCAGCTCCAAGTATTCAAAAAGTTGATCTTTCCTTTAAGTACATAGACTATCAAGTGGCAACACAGACTCTGTAATTAGGACCTACTGAATTTTTTCATTCAGAGTCAGTAATTCTTCACTAAAACAAGTACAAACACTTGTGCCGTTAGCTGAAGCACCCAGAAAGGACCATGGTTACAGAGACCAAACATTCTATCACTCCTGAGAAAGAGTGGAGGTATGTGTATGATTTACTGTTACTTCTAAGTTACACCTATGTTAAGTACAGAAGTTACACTAAAGATATTTTTAAGTCACTTCATTGACTCTAGCTTCATTTCAAAAGTTCAGTGTTACATCACAGTCCTCTGGTGTTCAGAAAATGTCTTGATTTGATTAAGTCCTCCTTGCAGCTGCAGTCTGTAAGTCTGCTTTGCCACTTTTCTAAACATGCTCTTGCAGCTATAGCAATGGAAGGGAGGAAGGCTAGGCTAAGGAGGACTCAAAGACTTCATACAATCCATCATGCTGCTCAGAGTTCGGACCAGCGAGACATGGACCATTCCTGACAGCATTTTGTCAGTCTTGTCTTGAGTGACAGGGATGCTACAGCCTCCCTCGCATGCATTTTCTCACTCTATAACCATCCTTATAGTTAGAAAAAGTACATTAGGATTTATTGACAGTCTCTTTTACTGTTAAATAAAATGGTTACTTCTCATTCTATCCTTAGCAGACTCAGAAACACTCACCTCTCTATAAGCACCAATTATGTGTTGGAAGAATACCTAATTCAGTCCATTCTTCTACAGACTTGGTCTTGAAAAACAGCTACCCCTAGCTTTTCCTCATTTGTCACTTTATCCAAGTCTCTTACCATTCATGTTGCTGTCCTCTGAACACTCTGTCTGCATTTTTTTTTTACAAGGATGTATCCAAGACTGTACACCACGCATCAACTGAAGCACTAGAGTTAAAATACGCCACAACAAAAAGCATATACCCAACAAGCATATACCCGGTATTATTTGTTCAAGATCTTTGTGGCCTTCCCACTTCGCAGAATTCTAGATGACATTTGGAAGATAAAATCTAGACTGAAAACTACTTTCTGCAGTAATATTTGCAATCATACTGCAAATGTCACAGGATGTTTGACTTAATAGTAAACACACTTCCCTCCTATAAGTGTGAACCATATTCCCACTAAGGCTGCAATACTACCCTCTGATCCAGACACTACCTACATGACAATCCTACAACACAATTTGACTGGATCTCTAAGCCCATTAACTTTTTTAAATCAAGCAGCACTGTATTTCTAATGACGAAATGTGCAGCCAGCTGAGCCCAGTGAGTTCCAACAGGTCCCTTTCTCTCAAGCTGATGAATTTCTGCTAAGTGATGTCTATTTGTGGCAAGCCCCAAATAGCTGCCACAGTTACTGCAAATTCCTCCCTGTCTGTTGCCTTTGCAAGAGCAAATACAGCACTCCTTGAATCTGTTTGACCTCTTGTGTATCAAAATGTGAAAGATAATGAAATATATCAAGATGTAACACAAATATGATCCCGAAAACACTTTGCAGAAGTCCACTTCACAGCACAGCTTTGGCTCCCATGACACTGGCAAATTGTCCCCCAAGGTCAGTCTCACAGGGTAAATCTCCATATTCCTACTGCTGGACTTGTTAAAACCATTTGCAAAGCATGCCATGAGGTTAGTCTAGTGCATCTGAAAACCAAACCAGATACAGACAACCCAGCAATGCATGCTCCAACCACACCTCTCTAAGCCAAACAGGCAATCGTGAGGTTTCACTGTTGTTCTTTCCCAGGCTTTAGGCAGAGAGAGGTCAAAAATACGGATATTATTCTGTTCAAGCTCTACAGTGGGACTTCACAATGCAGGTTGCCAGTTCTCTGCCACAAAAAAAAAAAAAAAAAAAAAAAAACCAACCCACAATTTTTAGCTGTTGCAACTACTACCACCTACAAAAATACAAATTTGGATTAGCTGTCCAAGACTGAATCCTCCATTAACTTGTTAGAGCTGCCTGAAGTCCTTTCTGATTTCCTGCTAAGCCTGGATGGCCCATGATTCCACAACAACCTTCCCTCACCTAAATTACTGGGAAAATTTGTTACAGCCTCTGAAATAAAGTTTTCTCTCCAAATCCTTCTCCATCCAATATAAGCAACAATACTGCTGTGACGTGTAGGGATATTTTTATAAGTAGACATGTAGGTACGTTCGAGTGTCTCAGAGCCTACTGAACACATGAAGAAAGCCATCCTCCCTCCTCTGTGACTGGATCCTCCAAAAATACCCTAGTATTTCAATTGCAATACTTAACACCCACATTGTTAGTTATAGCTAGATTCTGTTGATAACAATAACATTTTTCTAGTTAACATTGAGCTAAACTTCATCCAGAAAGTATTGTTTGACACTATTTTTACACAAAAATCAGTTCTCATCAAAATTACAGTACTTATGAGAACATCTCTTCTGTGTTCTGATAATTTTCAAGTAGTTACATCAAAATCTTCAGTTTGAAGTATCCCCAACAATTTCACCTCAATTACTGTAATCAATTAAAAATTCATAAATTTGAAGTGAAACATTTAACATATTTTTCATAAAGAAAACTTGTGTTAAAGGTCAGTTCCCTTATTATTTTTCATGATGGTAAATTTCCCTTTCAGAAGCCGTTCTCTTCAACACAGAAGCTCAAGAACGATGGCCCCCACGCAACATAACTGCCATTATCTACTGCTCTCAGTGGAATGGAAACCAGAGAACAATCTGCTCCAAGTACCACCATCTGTAGCCAGCATCATCACCTAATATTGAAATTTAACTTCCCTCCTTTTAACAGTAAAAGGAGGCAGAAATCATTTTCTCTAAGTGAGCCCAAGAATCACTTCTACATTTTTGGGGGGGGTCTGGCTATGTACTCTGGTTGCATAACAGGGTGAGCAGCAGACACACACCAAGCTTCCACCACCCACATGTTGGTTTCCAGGACTTCCAGGTACGTATCATGGATGTGAACACCAGTGCTCTCCACACCAATCCCAGTATGGGTGTCCAGAGGATACCCTGGAGCGTACTGCAGTACAACCTAGCAGTCTGCACGTGGCAGCTGAGAACAGTCAGAGACAGCAGTGACTCTTTTGCAGCCATCTAACCTGTCCACTGTCCATAACCATTCCTTTTCTGACAGGACTAGGTACTCTACACTCCATAAAAAGGCAGCCTTTGTCAAGATTCTTTTGAAGATAATAATTTTGTTTCAACTTTCATCTGAAGGATAACAGAAAACTCCTGAATAATTATTTTCCAAGCATGCTGAAGCATATCTACTTAATAGGTAGACATATATGAGAAGTTGCGTACATATACACAGATACATAGAAAAAGTAGGAATGAAGAAGCAATAAAGAGGATTAAAGGCAGATTTCAGGATTGATGTGGATAACAGGAAGGTAAAACTGCTATGAGAGGATATATATGGCATCTACTAGGAAAGTGTTAATGTATTCCTCTTAAAAATAAAGACATCCTGATTAAAAAAAAACCCAACCCAAACAAACGCTCCCACTGTATTAGTCAGAACCATCAAGACAGATCTTGAAGGTAAGTTGATTTCGTGTCTGCAGAAGTCAAACTCTACTGATGATGCTACAGAGGAATTTTAAGACAGTGGTTACAGTTGCCATGACATGTTCTGAAATTTTTTGTCCTGCGCAGCTGGCAGTAGCCTTAATGAGGGAGACCTCTCTGCAAAGAGCAGTCTGCCTGGATGGCAGATGAACAACCTTACTCCTTGCAGCTGTTGGAAAAATCAAAACCAGAACTTTTGAAATTCCACTTAATGATCATCCACAGAATTTCATTTATTCATTCCAGTTAGATTTGTGAACAAGTTTTTTAATTTGGCCTGTCTCTCTGACATCTCTAAGCACCACCCATCAGCTCAAGCCCAGCAAAAATAAAACAGATGACCAGGTCCTTCTTTGAAAGCCTTGTCATGTCTTTCCCCCTCACAATGAACGCCACCATTCTGCCCATCACTACCTAAAACCTGGCATCCTTTCTGATGCCAACAAGAGCATTTGAAGAACTGGCTGTTACCATGCTCAGCTGCCCACCTACCGTGATACTCAGCCAGGCTTCACCATGCCGTGTACTCCCAACCTGTCTATATGCATCTCATTAAATAATGAGAGCATAAGCTCTTTCAGTCAGCAACCTTCTCTTTGTTTTAACTGCATAATACACATAGCACAATTAAGTCTTCAAACACGCTTTTAGCTATTACAGTAACACAAGAAAAGAACTGCCAAAGCAGATGCAACATTATTTTAGCAATTGTAGGATTTGGCTTTTACACTACCTATACCTTTAGATCCTGGTGGACATTCAGTTACACCCAAGTCCATTTCAAGGGCATACTCAGGTACTATTTCAGTGCCCAAAAGACTGTATTTCCCAGATGCCACTTCAGGTGTCCTCATTAAAGAAAAAGAAACTGTCAGAAACTTTTTTCTGTAAATGACTGATCACACTTCCTATATTAAATAACTACTCTTCCTGCATTTTCTGTTTTTTTGCCTAAAAATTTAGAAGTCTTACTACTTTTCATTTTAAGAAATAAATTTAAACCTTAAAAGGGACAAGTTTTTGTTTCTAGACAAAGTTCTATCGTATTTCTTTCAAAAGAAAAGTGTTGTCTGATTTGTTTGGAGGTGACTCCAGTACTCTGCTGCTATAAAGAATGAAAATTCCTGATGACAGGTAAAATTCTTAAGCTTTAGGGGGACTGAGAACTGATAAATAAAACAAAAGCCTTCATAAAAGTTCATTGTACAGCCTAAAAAATACTAACCACATAATTCCGAAAGGAAATCTGGGCCCAAGCAATATTCAAGTCTGTTTCATAAAAAGGAACCAAATTTGACTCCTATTTTGGACAAGAATAAGTCAACATGGCATACAGGGAGGAGACTACCATCTTCCCATTTTCCATAAGGGTATAATGCAAGGCATTAGAGAACAACTGTATTGTATTCTATGTCATGGCACAGCCACTTCACACAGATTATGGAGATATTAGTGCAGGTGTTGATAGAAGGTTGTGTGGCACAGTGGAAGAGGAGGAAAATAAAACAAGACAAACAGAACAGTGGCAGAAGTACAAGAAAGGCTAGAAAAAAAGAGGGAAAATCTGCATAGAAAATTAGTATAATACTTTATTGGACTCGAACATGAATAGTTGAGTCAACATCCAAAATCAGACTCATTTGCCATGACCTGTCCCCCAGATATTACTTTCTTTCAGGTTTCAGCTTCCCTGGAAGGAGAGCTCACTACTGGACACAACAGTAACCTAAGAGAGAACCACCTACCAGTGGCAGGCATTCTAACACTGCTACATGACAGCATCAGCGAGATGGAAAAACAAACCTTGTGCTAATTGAAGATATCCAGTGTTTCTGTTAATGTCTGTCTGATATTTTTGGAAATTTAAAAACAATAAGCATGATTTCATGAGTTGATGATTAATATGTTCTCCTTCAACAGTAATGACGTATCATATTTGGTATCTCATTTAACACTTCCTTTACAGGTTTCATTTCATCTCTCAATTACAGTAACAATTGAATTATATAGTTATTCTTCCTGCCTTACTTGCTCTTGATTTGAATCTGTTGCAGCTGGTTACCACCTGAGAATCGGAAAAAACGTAGGTATTTCTGCCTCCTTTCAGCAGCCATTTGGCAGGCTCTGCTACCTCATCTGCAGGTCTTAAGTGTCACTGAAGGGTCTGCATGTACCTCTGCTAAGAACTTCACCATCGGCCCTCATTCAAGCAACATTATCACTGTAATTAATGACAGTATATATTAAAACAAAGAGAAGTACGATCAGCTTATAAACTGCTGGGAGGGAGGGAACAGATAAACTATATTGTTCAGCCAGCATTCCCACAACAACATATCTGGTACATGTAGCTAACTTTCTATCATCTTTCAGTTGAATGATATATACAACAGACAGATGGCTGAGGCAAATCACAATTAAAAACATAAAAACAGCGGTAAATACAAATAATAATAATAGAAAACCCACAAAAAACCAAACCCCAGCAGACAATTCTGCCTTACCTTTCCTTCTGAAATCGGTGGCAAACAGGAACAGAGCTAGACCCCCACTAGGTCTTTCTGGAAATCTTAATCTACAAGTATAATTTTGCGTCAAATTCACAAGACTGAACAGCCACCCTGCTCCTTGCCTTTGATACCTCCTAGAAAGTATTTGGTACCAGCACTTTTACCATTACACCATTGCAGACGTCAGAGTGCTGACTTGGCCAGACTTCAGCAAGTCTTATATTTCTTTATTCCACAGTCATGTAACACTAGCAACACCTTTAAGCAATTACATGAAGGTAGCAGCACTGGAGACAAACAGTGAGTAAAACGCAAGCATCAAGAAAGAAGGGCAGCAGAAACGGAGGTAGGAGACCTCGGGGAAATCCAGTGTGAGCAAAAGAAATGCAGCAGTTTTTTCTCTATTTCAAATAAATGGATAAATTTCTGGACACATTTTCCAAATGGAGGACAACAGATGTATCTGTGTCCATCCAGCAGTTGTGTTCACAAATCTCCATGAAAACCAAAGAGCAACCCAAAGTGAATCCACTGTTGCTTCCAACTGGACACAGTTTAACAGCCTACATCACAGGGAGGATGGCCTCCTGCCTCTTGTAAACCTTGGGAAAAC
This sequence comes from Elanus axillaris, assembly GCA_026212715.1. Lineage (NCBI taxonomy): Eukaryota > Metazoa > Chordata > Aves > Accipitriformes > Accipitridae > Elanus > Elanus axillaris. The sequence continues at coordinate 32,869,390 of JANZLQ010000005.1, forward strand.
TGAATAAATGCATGTGAATGACACAATCTGCATTCTCACTGAAAAGTAATGTTCGCCCCTTGAGAGTGACATTTTATTCATATGTCTTCACAATAAAAATTGGAACATATTTTTAACATGTTGAAGGATCTGTGGTGTGGAAGCTACATTTGCACAATCAAAGGGGTTGCACAGAAAAAAAGTATTTGTTTATATTCTTTTCACAATTCAAAACCTCATTTTATGTATTTTTTTTTTATCTTAAGAGATAGGGTCCTTTCAATTAACCAATTACAAAAGTAACTAGAGATAATACAGTCTTACAACAGTAGACCAATTAGTTTTAGCCAAGTTTGCAAAAACCTAAACAGGAGCAGAAGAAATGCTGGATCCCAGCAACTGCCACCTCTGATTTATCATTTTAAATCACGTTAGCAGCAGCAAAGCAGTAGCTCAGACACTGAAGGAAAAACAAGTACATGAGCTCTGTGTGTCTGTCTGCTCTATAAAAACGATCACTTCACTTTTTTCATTTGATTAAAAACTAAGGGTTTGTATTTGAACTTTAAAGAAAACTGAAAATACAAAGAAACATACATTGAAATGATATAGTATTGCCAGAAAATTCTCAAACTTTTTAGAAGCATACAGAAATATAACTCTTTCTATGGCACAACTAAATAACAGCTAAAGAATTAAAAAGCACAAATTATTTTAAATATCAATTGGTCACAAAAATATGTTTACATTTTAGATAAGAAGAAATACAACACTTTACCTACCTTCACATGTTGAATTTCAGTTTGTTTTCAACCTAAGGCACTCTTCTGTATATTTTCAGTTTACTTACAGATCAGTCTTTCCAACATTACAGTCATGTGCATAAATGTGAGCATGCATGCAAGCTCCTGAAGGATTGATTCAGCAGGAAATCTAAGTGCCAGATCCTGCTCACACTGAAGTGAAAGGGCCATAGACAGATGCATGCTAGAACATATACTGATCAACACAGAAGTCTATCTTAGTGGGGTCACCAGTCTCCCACAATTACTGGTATTAAAAGAAAGGACTAGGAACTCCCATAATACGAGAACTATGGAACATTTTGTTCATTTTCTAAGCCGTGCCAGGTAACCAAAATACCTGTGTATTAACCTTCATAAACGTTAGGAAATGGTAATCCTTTAATATATGTTTAATAACTTTTACATTTGGGTCTCAAAAACACTTTTAACCAATATTTGAGTTGTGACCAGGGTTTTCAAAACTGCCACATATATACAGGCAGCTCAGAATGATTTTCACACAGATCAGACCATCCAGAACCCTCCAGCTTTTCTGAAAGTTTTAACTGCAAAAAAAAAATACATCAGTAGCTTCACGTTCCTTTCATTCTCATTAAATGGCTACATGTATTTAGAAATGGTATTAAGGACCACCTGCTTCTGCCCATGATATTCTCACTTTGGGATGGGTTTGTTTGTTTGTTTTCCCTTTGACTATGTTCCCCTCTTACTTGTCCTCTTTGTAAATGGAGGGTCTGAAAGTTCTGCAAACATCCTCATGCAAAAGTGTTTTAGGAATGTAAAAAATTATATTATGTCTTTAAGATTAAGAGTTCAGCATCATATTATGATCCTTAGTTTTCTATGTCTTTTGTCACTGACCAAGTGGGAGCAGGACTGGGCCATAAAATTATAGCTTCAGCAAAAGGTTCAACAGCTAGTAACTTCAAGCTTTATCACCAAAGGTCACGTGCCAACTACCTACTCCAGTCCAGTTGTCCAATGGCATCAATTGCTGCTTTTATCAGTAACAATGTTTATATATTTTTTTCAAGTATAAGAGCTTCCCCCGTGAAAACAATATCACTAAAATATCATATGAATTTCATTGCAACACAAAGATTACTCGATGGTAAAAATGCTGAAACTGAGGTTACTTTCAGCAAAAGTGGTTAGTTGCCATCCCTCCCTCCCCCTTTTTAACATTTAAGGACTTTAAACATTAGCATTCCTTAATAAAGGACACATTAAATATAAACACAAAGCCACACAACATGCATAAAAAAGAAGGGTTAAAATGCAACTGTATTTCACAGACACAAGTCACAGTCATTAAATTAAATTATCACACATACATTATAACTTATTTATTATTTCAAGCTATACAGGCAACATAGCACCAAAATGGAGAAATTTCCTCTAAACTTGAACAGTACACAAATATTTGTTTCTGAATTTTGCAAACAAGTATTTTCTTTCATTTTTATTAGAATTACCCTAAAAGAAATGCACTATCCCAAGTCAAGTTTATTATATTATTTGGGTAGTGACATATGTTATAAGTTATCTCTAAAAAGGCACCCCCTATTTCCAAAGTTTTAAAAAACGAATAGCATATGCTAACATTAAGATTTCAGCCAGTGGGATATTAAATAAATGTGCTGTATTGGTAATGAGGTATTCTGAAGTTCGACATTAGGCAGCAGCAGAAGTAGAGGTAAAAGACTGAAGCTGGTTTTGAAAACCAAGTTCACTGATTCTGAATTCCCTTTTAATATAAAAGATTATCTTTAAAGATATAAATACTTTTTACACAATAGGAAAAGTGAATGAAGGCACTTATACATAGCAAGATTTGTTTGCATTAAAATGAAAACAAATAAATATTTTACTTATGCAATTTGGGCTGCTTCTGCTCCTGCAGAAGTCAATGGGATGCCTGGCAGTAACAACACTGGAAGGGGACTCGGATGTCAATTCTTAAGAAAAAAATAATTATATTAATTAAAAGTAATAACACATTTCTTCCACTAGTGCAAAGACAGAACTACACTGAAATTATTCTGGGGCAACTAAAAAGAAAACTAAAAACCTAGAAAAAACAGCCACTTTCAAGAATGTTAAATTATGTGTCTGAAGGGCAGTAAGTAATAGAAGTAAGACATTTCTGATACTTAAAGGTAACTTAGAGCATGAGCTGATCCACTCTTTCTATGCTTATTTTCTCTGAAATCACAAGGAATACTTATGAAATTATGTAAAAATTCTAAGAGTGAGGGAAAAAAAATAATAATCTTTATCAACATTTCAGACAAACAAAATACAAGTATCTGCTGCAAGGGTCACATCTTGCCTGTATCACTGACCATAAAGACACCTCAGCAAAATCAGATTTAGACTGTTCCCAAAAAACTCAGAAAAGCTAACAGTTAGTGAAACACTTGTCTGTGTTACTCAATTTCTTGACTAACAACGTACAATTGACATGACTAGTTTCGTGTCAGTGTTTTGTACTTTCAATAGAGTTAGGACAGCATAAAAACACTCTGCACAAGTACTATTCTTGGGAAAGTTGTGTCTGTCCGCTTTTAATCTAAGGTCCCTTTAATTACAGAAAGTATCTTTAAAAACTTTAGAGTAATTAAGAACAGAACACTACAGTTATCTGACTTCACAACTGATATACGGTAAAAATGCGTGCGTATACATACGGTAAAAATGCATATACGGTAAAAATGCGAATATATATGGTAAAAATGTATATATATGGTAAAAATGTATATATATGGTAAAAATGTATATATATGGTAAAAATGTATATGTATATGGTAAAAATGTATATGTATATGGTAAGAATGCATATACGGTAAAATGTATATATATGGTAAAAAAGCATGCATATATGGTAAAATGCATATAGGGTAAAAATGCATATATATATAGGGTAAAAATGCGTGCGTATAGGGTAAAATGCGTATATATATGGTAAACTGTATACGTATATGTGGTAACGTGTATATATATATATATGGTAAAACGTGTATATATATATGGTAAAACGTGTATATATATATGGTAAAACGTGTATATATATATATGGTAAAACCTCTTCCTTTAGTATTCAAGTAAAATTCCAAATTCAAGAAAATGTAACAGAAAATAAAAACACCTCAAGATGGACCTTAACTTTGTTATGCTCTGAACCGTAACTGGTAGGGCTGAGCAACAAAACTGTACAATGACTATATGGGAAACTGTTCAGGTGAGGAAACTAGGACACCTCAAAAAGACTGATTGTTTGAGGTAAAACTGAGGACGGTACAGAGAAAAGGCGTAACTGTTGGCTTTTGTGGCAATACTTGTTACCTTCAAGTTACACCAGCTTCCTGTGCTGCATCTGCTCAGGTAAGACACGCACACAGTAAGCTCTCTGGTTTCCATGAAGATTTACTGATAACAGACTACTGCAATGACCTTTAGATAATACTTGGTTACAATCTGGATTCAGTAATCCAACTATATATTCGTTCTAATGGCACTAGAAAGGATGAGAAGCAAATGTATATTTCAAGTTGTGACATACCTGGTTAAATTGTCTCTGGTAAAATTTAGGTTGCTCTCCACACTCATACCAGAATGAAAGTCCTAACAAAATACAAAAGCTTCCAAGGTAACAGCAACTGCTACCACCAACTGCCTAAGCAGGAACTTTACTGTTTGGCTACCTGGCTTTCCAAGGGTTTTGGTAAGCACTGAAGAACTATAGGGGACCAAAAATAAAATAAAACTCCTAAATGTATCAAAATTCTTGTCATCCAAAAATGCAAACAAACCTCCCTCACTATGTGAAGCTGGAGGGTATTGTCTTCCCATATATGAACAGCCTATTTCATTCCTCCAGCGTAATTCCTCCTCACACTCCATAAAAACTTTAAGAAAATGGATAAAACAAAAGGTACACAGTACAGTAAAAGCAGACATGTATCAGGAATTTTGAGAAACTTATACTTGTTCTCTGCTGTGCAACAACCTAGGAGGCATAGAAAAAGAGACTAGAAGGGAAGATGTGATTGTTTAACCAAGAAATAAATACCAAAATCTTAAAAGATAGTGAGATAAAAGGGGGAAGTTTCAGTTAGTAGTCAAATGGAATCCTTGAAGTGAAGGTACCATAAGAAACCTCCATTAAGAAAAGCACACTAGATGAATAAAAGCGTTCCCACCTGTTGAACAGCAGAAGGAAGAGTGAAACAGTACGTATGTTCACATTAGAAGTCTTGCCCATGCACCAGGCCGGGGCTTTGGCACTGGAAATCTCCTAACTTGCTACTGTGTGTCAAATTATTTCCCAGCCAAGTACAGCTAAAAATAATATTTTATTCTCTAGTATAGCTACTTTACATTGGTGCTATACATGGAAGGTTTGTGAGATTGTATATGTATCTGCACTATGTATCTGAAGATCTGTTGTATCAATAACCATCAATACAACTAACAGCTGATTTGATCAGATTCCCACCTAACTTTTTGTCAGGTAACAGATGATTGGCTAAGAATACTAAAGCATGTGGATATGGGAAATGCTGTTCAAAGGGAAAAAAAGCTTAGTATTGAAAGTTACAAAGCAGGATCCTTGAACTCAGTTAAGATAGATTGTTCTACAACTCTTCTAGCACAAAACTGTTAAATCTAGTCAACACAGTTCAGTTTAAAAAACTTGTGGTATCTTTGCAAATTTGTAATACTCTCTTTTCATTCTTTAGGGAAAAAACAATTTCTTGTCATTAGGGTCAGAAAACCTGAAACACTCTGATGAAAAGTAATGCAGTAAACCAGAAGTCTTACTGCATGGACTAAAATACAAAAACCCAATAATGCACTATGGAAAGAAGGGAAACAATAAAAATCTATACTAGAACAAAGTCCTCTTAGCGAGCTGTCAGAATGCGATGGAATTTTTCTTGATGTTATATAATGTGACATATGGTTTCCATACTTTTTAGCTTGTAATTTATTCATTCTTTCATGAAGTTTTGGATCATTGCCTCAACCCCTTCACCAATGAAACTAGAGTCTAAAATAAAAATATCCAAGATACATGGGCCAAATTTACTGTTGGTGCAACTCCATTAAAATAACCAGCTATATTTACCTCAAGTATTATTTAACTTATAAATATATTTATAATATGTATATATCAAAATATACACATCTATATTGTAACTTTTGTACATCAAAAAAGAGATAGTGTACTTAGATGCATGCCAATTAGGCAATGAAATCTTGAAATCAAATGTTTCACATTTTGAAACACTTGAATTTAGGCATGTTTGCATAATTTTTATCAACCTCATTTACATTAATAATTGACACAAACATTCTTTGGAAAAAAAAGGCAGAGTCCCTCAAGATGAAAGGATTGGGTGTAAATCCACTCCTTTTTCCTTTGGGTTTTGACAAAAAGGGGGCGGGGGGTGGGAAGATGAGCATGATTCAGTTCTTACTAAAGAAAACTCCCTTACAGACTTGCACAAAACTAAGAGAGCAGAAGATGTAAGCTACATTCTAAAAAGATCATCGTCAGAGTCTCCCAATGACCTCCAGATCAAACAAATTCAAGTTACAGGCAAAAGGATGTGTTTCCTAGCCATTCTCCCTGTAAAACTTCAGAGCGTCTTTCTGGTCTGGACATCATGATATGAACATTCTAGACTGAATTAAAGTTTCAAAGCTTCAAAAAAATCTAAGTTTCTGAATATGTATAATATTTTTGAAAAAGTGTCCTGGAGTGGTATGAGCCTTTAGAATGAGATTTACTTGCCTCACATCCCCTTGGACAGCTGCAAACTGGCAGCAGAGGAGTACATAGCCTTTAAGCTTTGTAACAGTCAGCTCTGGTAGCCATAGATAGACACTATAAAGCGTAACAGCACATAGCTGCTAAACTGCAGAAAGCATCAACCAGAATTCTAGCTTCAAATCACAAACAGAGCGTTCCTTGCAACTGCCCTATTGTGCATTTACAAGATAAGTTTTATTTAAATTACATTGTGTAAAATGAATCAAAAACTGAGAGAAATGGACTTACAAGGCATGTTGCTAAAATTCTTCTATCCTCAAATATAGTGATAGCTAGTAAAAGAAGTTAGAATGCCCCAATATGGAAGAGAGCATAAAAGAGACTGACAAATGATAAACTAGAACAGTCCTTCTACACAGTGGATCAGGTTCTTGACTCAGGATTCTGAATTAGTCTTGGCTAATTTGACTTTTTCTGATTCTGTTTCTGCTGGAGTCTCAAATCCAAGAGGAAACTATTAGGCTGCATAAAAGCTAGAATAATCCATGAGCAAAGCTTTTAGTTCAGACATGGTTCAGGCAAAGCTACATCAGAATGAGGAAAAGGTTTTTTAGGCAGTTCTGATACCCATTTCTGAACTGGCTAGGCCAGAGACAGGGCCAATATTCGAGGAAGTCAAGGAGTTGTTCCAGGAAAAGCAATTGCTCAGAAATTCCCTTCCTTCCACTCACCCTCTCCATGTATTATTACATTTGTGCCATGAATGCCAGAAGTAAAAGACAGCAGGAACCTTCTATGGAAAACTATGCTACATGTGGGATACCTTGCATTTCAGTTCCGACTTAAGTTTTGACATTGGAATCTCACTAGTAGATATAAAAAGTGTAATGCATTGCTGTCCAGATACATAAATATTACTCAATAATTTTATAAAAGAAATAATAAATATATAGTGTTTTATCTGGTTCTTGCTGTCTTTATAGAGAAGGGAATAAGCGTAGATGTGACATGTCATCAATGACTCCAGCCTCCAGAGAGTGTCCAGTCATTAACAGTCCCCTACATTAGACCACATCATATGCCAGAAAGGCATAAAGATAGGCAGAGCCATGCTCTATTGCCAAACTATCACATCTTTAGTCAACCCCCATAGGTGAAGGGTAAACAAAGTTGTTTGTGTGAGGCTTCAACAGCGTTTCTGTGACTTAAGCTTTTACTGCTTTTTCATAATAGTTGCCCTCAATGAATAAATTTTGCTCTGCTTAAACAGCAACAAAAATTAACTGCAGTTTGTGTGTTGGCAGTGTTAAAACTAGCTATATTACTAAAAAGTGACCGCATATTTAATATGTGAGCCTGCTTTTATCTCCTGAATCAGCCACGTTCGTTTCTTTACACCACCACGTGACAGTGTGATGAAATTAGAAGTATTAGTGAATGAATAAGCATAGAACTTGCAATCATATATAAAACAGAGGCCATGAACTCTCTCTCTGATGCCTAGATTCCATTCTAAACTTAGTTTTTGAAGGATTAAAATGGCTTTTATGTCAACTGAGACATAAACCAACATGAAAATCTTTGCAAAACTAAGCCATATGTAACATTGACAATACATTACAATAGCTTACAGGTAACCTACTAATGCAGGAGAAACTGCATCACTCTGGGAATGAACAGACTGTGAATAACTTTTGATCTAAAAGGAAAAGAAACATCAAGTTCAAAGGCAACTGTGTGCTGAACGCCCTGCTTCTCTTCTCAGCACCTTAAGTACATAAATTAATCAAGCATTAGCAAGTCACCGCTAATTATTTGGCTAATGGCTAAATAAGATACTCTGGTGTCTGTTAAACACAAACCCAAACCTCTGTTTTGCACAGTGGAAGAAAAAGATAACTGTGGTAAATTATTAATTCAAACTTTCATTTTAAAGCCTATTTGCAATACATTAGAATAGATTATATAAACACTATTAATTTATTTAAAGTTGAAATGAGACAATATTTTAAAAAATGTTTCTATGTTAATTCAAAGAACCAAATTACATAATTTTATTAGTTTTTGTTTTTAAAAAAAAAAAGGGCAAAAAAAGAATTTTTATCCTAGCCCCTCTCCCAGGGATGTTAATGACAAGTTTTTAACTGATTTCGATGGAACCAGAACTGGATCCAACCTCCTTTGATTGCTACTATTCTCCTTTAGGATTGAGCACAATAATAAATATTGTTGTCAAATCCACAGCTTGGGAAATATAATGTACTCTGTATTGTACAATTTGTTATGATTACTTCAGTATGTTAATAATCTGCTAGTGGCAATTTTAAAGATTAATGGTGATTACTGTAGGCATTTTTACACATTAGTAGACAGTGACATGTAGACAACAACATATTATAGTTACATACATAATTATACATAGACAGCTTTAGTCACTGTTTTAAAACCACAGATATAAAATTTTATACACAAATGTACATGTAATATGGAGTAAAATGTTTGATGACAGAGTGTAATATACAGATGTGTGAGTTATTTTATACTTAAATATACTATTAGAAAAAAGTTATGCACTAAAAAGCTTTTTTTTTTTTTACAAATATAAATATGTAGATAATACTACAGTATAAATTACAACATGTGCTTTTAAATTTAAACACAGGTCAAATCGTAACCCTTCAAAATAGAACAACCTATTAGGTATTGCTACCAGCTATGATGATTTCTGGTAATTTTAAAAATATTCCCTATGATGTTTTATAGAGCATGAGACTGTTCCCACTGAAGCAAATGGCTGTTTCCCATTTAATTCAATGACTGCAGGAACAATTGCTTGATAAAACTACATAAACTATATTCCACATGCATTATTATTTCACTGTTATCAAATAAAGTAATAATATAATTTTTTAAAAGGCAAGGGGAAATAGAGTGACAGAAAGAACAAGAAAGTGAAAAATATCAGTGAATGCTATCGTACCGATTTCCACGGTCCCCGATGCCATGAAACATCACCAGGGCAAGAATGCACATTACACTGTGCCATATTAGGTGGCTTGTCTAGAATTTCACAGTTTTGATCACCCAACATTTGGCCAGTAGGAAGCTGACAAATCACCAGTCTTGTCTTTATTCCATCTCCACAAGTTTGAGTACACTGAAATACAGAATTTTATATGCAATATTTTTGTTGACAGTCATCACATACCATTAAACCAAAAAGATATAGCAATAATCAGGACATGTTATTATTTACTATGTCTATTTTCATATTCCCTGGACATTCAAGTCAAGAATAAGGACTTACAGTCTAATCTCATATAATGAAAAACCAATCCTCTCCAAAACATTTATCAAACTACATTTTTGTAGTTTATCAAGCGATTTCCACAAAAAGCTTCAGATAGAGTAGATTCTCTGTATCACGGAGAAGTAAACATTTGTGAGAATAAATGACCATTTATATCTCTATTTGACAGGAGGAAAAGAGTGAAATCGGTCCTAGAACTAGTTTTCCCTGCCAGAAAAAACTCAGACAGTGGGCACACTTTCTCATTAGTCTAACTTATACAGACTAGTGTAAAATACTTACAGAATGTGTTTTCTGGGTTTCAGCTTTCCTGTAATTCTGCAATACCAGACAAAAATACTAATTCTCATTTCTAATGAACTATTAAAAATAATCTGATCAAAAGTGAGCATGTTCCAACAGTTTATAACTTTTTACTGTATTTCAGAGGATTCTAAATTAGACAAAAACTGCAGCATCTACATTAACTGGAACCCCAAGTCTGCAGCTATGGACAGAAAAAACATGTCACTCAGAGTG
>JANZLQ010000005.1:32884913-32921499 GCA_026212715.1 Elanus axillaris
AAAAACTGGGGTAGAGGAAGGGGTGGGAGGGGGGGAGTAAGGGGTGGCTTCCAAATGAATCACTAGCTGTAGCTGTTAAATGTCTTTCCTGTCACTGTAGAGTTTGACAAAAACATACTCAAAGGCAGCACCTAAAATGTCAGATGGCTGAAAATATTATGATATAAATCCCATCCTATAAATGTTGTCGTTCAAGCACAAATACTGGTAAAAACCCAGGTTGTGAATAGCTATTACCAGAAGGTATGGTGGAAAAAATGCAATGGAAGGCTCTGCTCCAGTGACATGGGCTGGTGAATTGCTTGTACAAGCTATTCCAGCAAGGCCACGCACAGTGATTATTTTTTTTATTCAGAAGAATTATATGGGACAGAATTTTTTATTTCATTTTTGCATTTAGCTTGTAGGAACGGAAAGCCAGCACCTTGTGATCAAAAGATTACTCAAAAGGAATTCAACATTGTATTAGACAACAGCATGGTTATCTCTAACATGAAAAAATATTACATGAGAAAAGTTCTATAAAATAAAAGTTTAAGTTAAAATATACTTAATGCCTAAAGGTATACTTATTCTATATTTTACTACCAGGTTAAAAAATAAACATCAGCTGCTATTGAGTTATGAATTCTCACTAACATCCAAGAAACACTGAACAATCCAACAGTTCTGTTGGTTTGAGTAACCTGATCTTATGAAAGCTCCATGAAATTGAGTACCTTATTATTTTTTAATTAATTCTCATCTATTTGGTGACAAAAGTTTCCTTCGCAAATTAATTCACTTTTTTCCAGAAATTTGAAGCCACTCTGGTATACATTAGATGAGCATCATTACACACAGGACCATATTTTTCAACAGCACTTTCACATAAAGAGATAGTAGATCTTTTATCACTGAAGGTCAAAACAAAACATAACAACAAAATACTAAGTCTTTTTCCCTGCTATTATTAGCATATACACTGCTATGATCTTAAATTAAAGCTACCACTTAAATATGCCCACACACCTATAAATATTTGGTCTTTTACCTGTCTTATTCATCTGAACGTTTTGCTATCTACATTTTCATTATTCTGGAGATGTAATGCATTCATGTGTAAACGTGTCTGATAATAAAGCTCAGGGTCAATGACTGGTTTAGATGTGGGTGTTCCTAAATTACAGGTTAGATAGCCAATAGAAGCAAACAAACGTGAATCAATTCAAGTAAAGTAACTGCTTAAGATCCAATTAAAATATTTAAAAGCTATTGTTTTGTGATCACTCTGAACTAGAAAACAAGAAGCCAGGAATCTTTATGTACTCACTGATCCCCAAGGCCCTACTTGCCAAGATGCACATTCATGAAGTTCACAGGCTGTTATTGATTCTGGTCTATCATTTGGATTACAGAAATCATCTCTCAGTTGTTCATCATTAAATTGGCACCATACTTGACGATGCTTCATTCCTTTGCCACATGTCACAGGACACTGTAAAATTATATTAAAGTCATCAGTTTGTAAAGACATAAATCTGCATTAATGGCTTTACTTTCTTCTAGTAGTCTGTTGGATTTTAAAGATCACATAAATAACAAAAATATTCCATGAATGCAAGTAGTCCAGCAAAACTAGTTCCTTTATGAACCCTCCATTTCCTGTAAACATCAACCCAAATGCTAATACAAAGGAATCACTCTTAAGTTTCTAAAGCTAAAAAATATAAGAACAATGTAGAAATCATTCAAATAAAGAATACTTGTTTAAAATATGAGTGCACATATCACAGCTTTCACAGGAAAAATGTTTAAACTATCCATGATTGGTTTATACCCATATAATCTATAATAAAATGGAGATAATTCTGTTCTTCAGTTGTCTGGATGGTTCTCATTGCTTCATAAAAAAGGAAGGTATGCATATTACTGTAGATAGATTTACTTTAAGTAGCTTCACTACCTCATTTTAATATAACAAAATTTCAGAGAAAAATAAATTCTAGGTGTGTTTTTCAGTTCTCATTCCATTTGTACATCTGGGATGTTTACCAGCCAAATCCTAGGACTTCAGAATTTTTATTATCGTGTACACCAAAACAGCTGGAACAGAAAACCCAAACACTTAAAGCAACTTATTTCAATATCAATGACCAGGACCAAAGGCCTCTTAAGTTTTACATGGTTCATTACCTCACTCCAGTCACTAACAGACCAGCTTGGACACAAGACTTGATTGCAACTCTGTGTTACAATCCTTGGAAGTTCCCGGCATTCTCTGTCAGGAAGATGGCGACCCAAATTGTTCATACAAAAAGCTTCTCTGGTTCTGACACCTCTTTCACAGCTCCTGGAACACTGCAGTGTATAGACAAAATATTATTGAAACAGGAAACACACATGATAAAGCCAGGTCAAAATACATTATCAGTCTTAAAGGCAAAAGACATTAATGATTGTGTCAAGACAAATGCATCCTACATTTAATCCACAGACTGCTAATATGTTCACGTGAGATAAACCTGGCACTTTGTTTAGTAGTTCCAAGATAAAACTCTTTAATGAAGATCAAAGTTGAAATTGTACTCATGCCTTTTCTGCAAAATACTCTCAGAACTAAATTAAGACTGTAAATAAAATATACACCTTTAACCACCAGATCTTCTCTGCTGACTTCCAAAACCAAGTTGCAAACAATTTAGCTACAGTTTCTTACAAAAATATGAGGAAGTTGCTGAAATATAAAGATTGGTATTGGCTCCTCCTACAACTCTGCATTTGTCAAACATTATTTTCTTTTAGTTACTTATACTAAAAAATATTAGATAGGAAAATACCTGGATGAGTGCTAACCAGAACTTTAATGGTACAATTACAAGGTTTAGAATTTGTACCTCTGACCACTCTGTGTAGTGCCAACTTGTTAACATACAGTCACCATGGCAGGGCTCTCTGGTTGGTGGTTTCTGCTGATCACCACAGTACTTATCATCCACTGGAACACTGAGTCCTTTTGAAATAGAGTACTTCATGCAGTGGATCTCTATAGACCGATACCCTGGGCCACACTTCGTTGTGCAGTCACTTTTGCCAACATTGTGCCACCTACAAGGATAAACTGTTATAGAAAGCTAACTATGTTTTAAAAAATAAGACCATGGTGAATAAAGCACTCAGGGAATGTACCAAGAATTGTCATGTAAATATAGACATGCATTTTCAGGGAACAGATAAAACTGTAAAATCTCTCTCATCACTGGAATTTTCAAAGCAATATAAAAGAATTTGACTCACAGGCTTAAAAACATCTTTTTAAATTTAAGGGATCTTTTGTCTTAATCTCCTAGGTGGCTTTGAAAAATGTAAGCTATGATTCTAACTGTTCATCCTCTGAACACTTCAGTATGGGCTTTCTTGAGTGCAAAAACACAAGTCTGTTTCAAATTAGTTCCAGTTGTGGGTACAATTCTGGTGAAAAATACAAGTTTTTGCACCAGGATATGTAGGACAGATTCACAATCCTAACAAAAGACTTTGTACTTTACCAATAAAAACTGGAAAATTACAGTAGTTCTACTTAGATTCAGAGGTGTAAACATAATGTATAAACCCATTATATGAATAGATCTGAGGAAAGGAAGGAGAGACAGGAGGGATGAGGGAGGTAGAAAGGGGTGGAGGGACAGAGTACAAAGCAACCTGAATTACTTTGTTTCAATCTCTATCTGCAAAAATAGGTAAGGCAACAACAGCTCCATCAGCTAGGAACCTCTTTTTACCTTAATTCACACTCTGTATTACACTCCTCAAAGATATCTGGTACAGCGGGTATAAGTTCACATCTTTGATCAGACACTACGACATGATCACTTTTACGTATGCATGTCATTCTTCTTCTTCGAATACCTTTAAAAGGAACCAAAAAAGGGGAATAATGTGCTAAAATAAGAGTGCCTTTTTACACTAATGGATTCCATTCATAATTTCAGAATTTAACTGAGATAACCCATTAACACTAACCATTGTACACAGTAGATTCTGCACAAACATGCTGCTTTTTGCAGCTATCTACATGCCAGGTGAAGAACAACCTTGTCCCAGTCACCCTTGCCATCTCCCAGCTGTACTACAGTGGTCACACAAGGATAACAACTTCCAGAAAACTGCAAAAGCACAACAGTCCATTTACTCATCAGGCTAAGTATTCCAAATGCATTATTCTGTCCTTTGCTAATTACCAAATTTTCAAACCACCATGTTAACTAACAGTTTGTGATCCTTTTCCTTAAGGATGCAGAAAAGTTGATCACAGGATACCTAAAAGATCCAGAGTGCTGGGAGAAGTACCACAGCTGTCAGCTGCTCGGCTTTTCTACACATGAACATGACTACAGCCTTACACAAAACCAGAAGAAACTCACCATCACATTATCTACAGGCATTTCCAGCACCTGCTAATAGGAGTATCTATCAAAAATCTGCGTACATACACTTTATATATACACTTCATACATACTGCAGTTTTATTTTTACACTGGAATAGCCCACAGAATAACAGTTAAAAAATGGTAAGACATATCTTTAAATAGCTTCACTCCATGTAGCAGATAACCAAAAAACCCAAATAAATATATATGAAAGATACTAGAAAAATCAGTGACCATCTGGATGTACAATAACAGAAGCCTATACATATAAATAGACATACAATACTGCTTTCTAAGGATTCATTAGACTTGATTCAACTTTTTATAAACCACTTCTATGGCTACAAAAGAAAGGAGCACAAATGTAGTTTTGAATATAGAATTGCGCTGCATAACTAATGAAAATCGCAAAACAAAATCAGAAGCCATTCTGCCCGTAAAGGCTCTGTGCACCAAAAGTTCACCAAGTGTGCCGAGTTTCTTCCTTAAAAGTAGGGGTGAAAAACCTGAGTACTTAAGGCTAGTCCCTTCCTAAATGCCAGCAGGTCTTTGGTTCTGGTGACAAAAGAATTCACAGTACCTTGGCACATCCTGCTGCAGTCTTGCCAGGGTCCGTAAGGATCCCACGTAAACAGATCACTTCCATCTTCTATTGGGATATTGAATGAATAACGCACATCAGGGTTGTATAAATTCCCTACACACAAAACCTTAATTGAGATAAAATGATAGCTGGTTTTCAGTGAATTTGAACATAAAATTATGAATATAATGATCATGTAGCAAATTTTCAAACATGAAAAAAGTAAACATGCACCTGTAAGGTTAGCTCTTCTTCGATTCTATCAGTGCTGTTAATTCGTTCTATCGTATTGTTTGAACCACTGTACTCAAAAATGGCTCCTTGTATATTGATTTCTCTTTTTGACATGCTTACAACAAAATTTCCATTCAAGATAAAATTTCCATGAATATCAGATAAAGCTATAAGTAAAATAAGATATTGGAAATAAAGCATCTCTTTAATTAAAAGGTTCTATTAATAAAAACTCTTAATAGTATATCTTCTCATCAACACTTAGCTTTATTTTAGTCCATGTGTAATACTTTAAGGTTGTATCAAACAGTTTATAATGCATTAATTCAATCCTGACCATCAGTAACTTTCACCTGAGCAGCTGTCATGGATTTTCTCTGCATTAACAACACAATTTTCATATTTTTTCTGCTGAAGGGTTGACTGCAGTCATCACTTTTAAATTTGGTTAGGTTGTGCTACTGTAGAAGGAAACAATAATTATCTGTATTTCTGGCTTATTTTACAGCCCACATTCTTGTATTTGCTAGAGCTACTTTTAGTGAAGTGTCTTTTGAAAGTAAATTTTAAAGTAGAAGTAAATTAGTAAGCATTTATAACAATAAGTTAATATAATGACAAATTTACAACAATAAAGATGAATAACAAGTTAAAAATTAGATTTAAAATAAAGTAAAATTTTTAGTAAAGGCATGCTATCCAGGCATTACTAAATTTGAAATGGTAGCTAGTGTCAGGTGGTAAGGGTTGTTCTGTGTCCTGCGAGATGCATGCGCAACAACAGGTGGCAAGGAAAACATTTTGAAAACTCTGAAGTTTGTTGAGTAGGTTGGTTATGGAAGAAGACAGAAGTAAAATATGCACCAATGTTCTCTCAGGCACTTCAGATATAACTAAGTCCTGTGAAACAGAACAACCAGGATTTTTGGTACAATGTGCTTCATTCCTCTCACACACTTGCAAATCTATCAATGTGATTTTTACACTCAGACACAACAGAAAAAGAGAAATGCAAGAAAATTGGTAAGTTTGCTGAAGGTCAGGCTGCTTTGTTTGTAAATAAAGTGTATGCTTCCAAGATTTAAAACCACAAATACCTGCATTATTCCTCAGTTCACTTGTAGAGTTTTAATTAACATCGCCACAATGAAGTAAAAAATTGACAAAATAAGGCAATGTGCTATAATTCCTATTCTCTGACAAATGAACACATACGTTTAAAAATTAGAAGGCTAACGACATCTCACTCATTTTTCTGAAAACTAGTATCTAGAGAGAGACTCAGGCAAATGATGATACAATGTAATTAGATATTCGCTCTAAAGACTTTATCAGACTTCTGATAATATATGTCTAGAGCAGACCTCTGGCAAGAGCACAGAAACTATCCATCAGTGTTATACACAGGAGGCTTTTACCAAGGTAGTTGTCATCTTCTGGTTTCCCTGAGTAGCTGTGCTGCCGAATATCAATGTTTGTTGCTCCTCTGGGAATGTTGACTACAACATTGTAACCTGCAATGCAATTATTCACAAATTAATTATATACAAAAATAGTCAAATACTAGCAAATATGAACATACATTTAGCTAGTCTTATCCACAAAACCCTACAGTGCACCAGTAACAACCACTGCTGAATGCCCTCATGTTTTAGGGAGGAAATGTGAATATCCTCATGCATGTGAAATTTCTTTGTTGTTGGCTTTTATTTTGTTTTTTTTTTAATCAGTTGAACAGAATTTTAATTTTCATAACTCATTAAAATTCATTCCTCTGTCCAAAAATGTGAATTCAATTCTTTACCAATAACACGAGTTCAACCTACTCAGAAAAACCTCTAGACAAAGCACTACTCCAGAAAGCAGTCAGGTATACCAAGTGGGACTCGGGAAACATTGTGGCTCCTCACAATTTAACCACAAAACATTTTTGACTGAATAAGTCGCTTAACATGAAATACTTCTACTCCCTGGTTATACAATTGGGTTAACTTTCCTCTGTCTCAGAAGAGTATTGCATGACAGCACTCTAAAGAATGAGTCCTAAATACCCAAATATTGCAGTGTTGCAGGCCACAGACATAGGTGGGTGTATCAGATAAATTAGCCATGCTTGATGCACATTCTGCTACTTAAAATGTTACCCTAGTGTGCTCCATTCAAAATACAAATGCTTTGCAAATGAGTCATTGTTTCCTGTAATACCTGCAACTACTATTACGGTAGCCTTGTCGTAAGGTAACAAAATAAGGTGCATCAAGATCTACTGTTTAGAACTGTCGCTCTGCACATAAGCATAGATTTTAAAAAAAAAAAAAAAAAGGCTGTTTCTCACAGATGCTAATCACAAATTCAAAAGGATTCTTATGTCTAAGAAAAACTGAGTATGGCAAACATTGGAAACAAATAATAAACACAAACATGCAATCCAAAGCATTAATATAATTTTTGTTAATTTTCCACTTATTTTGCTGTGCTTAACAGTTTTGCTATGTTTAACAGTCTTGCTGTGATTTAACTTTAGTTAGCTAACTCACCTCTGCGGGTGAAAATTTAAATGGCAATGTCCTGTTCAATTTCATAACTCATTAACTTCTCAGCACTTTTAATCTATTAAAACTATGGCATGCATTTAAATGAACATTTAATCTAATCACAGGTTCATCATATTTACCAGCTGGGGGCAGCACTGCAATTGCAAATTGACACACTGCGTGCTGCTCTGGATAAATACACATCCATTGGGTCAATCTTCCAACATATTGGGAAGAAAACCAAAACACACTCAAAAAAGCCCCCCATCTCACATGCTGAAAACCTTGTGGTAACAGAATGACAGGAGACAAAATATGGGAGGAAACTATAAACAAAACTGCATAGCATGTTGTCAGTGATACACAGAACAGATTACATACTAAGGCATAGAGAATAACCATTTTCCAAGAAATCCTCAGAAACTCTAATCTGATGCAATAATAATAGCCAACACAATAATGATGTGTATGTACATAATTAGATTAGCATGTCTAAATTGGGAGCTAAGTAAATTAGTATGTCATTGTAATGAATTTCTGATGATTGGTTTACTACTGTTTAAAGACTTAATGACAACATTATAACTGTATAAATAGAAGCATGTACCACAAGCTGCTATTGTCTAATTCCAAGTCCTGCCTCAGTGAAATGACTCGTGTCAGTATGGAAGCGGACCAGATGAAGTTAAAAGATCAAGTGCACAGACTTCGGCATACTTATCTTGTGATCCTAACTCATAGCTTTTTTGGAAAAGAGCATTTCCTCAGACAATGTTTTCAGTCATTACCCTAGGGAGGTCATAGGCCTCCCATGGACACCGCAGTTTTAATGATCAGCTAGCTACAACCTCTTGTTTGCATTGCTGCACTCCTACTTGAGCACACCTGAGTGATAATCCCAAATGCTTAGCATACTGTCCAGTAGTATAATTCAGTATCATCTTTTATATGCATAATTCCAAGAATTTGAACATAATTTAAAACATTCAACTAAGTATAAAACCAAAAAAATAAATCAAGGTTTTCCTCATCCCAAAATGTGGGGATTTTTTTCCTCTCCAACTTCAGTTAGAAGCAAGTAAGTCTGTGACAATGCAAAGCTGATAAACAGCAGAGAGTGAGTCTCAACCATACTTGTATAAATGGCAGTTTCATGTAATGGTCACTTGTATCAAATATATTTGTGACAGAACTCACGTGCTACCTATAAGCAAAAAGAGCTTTCAGAGTGGTGGAAAACAAAACCACGGACAGTCCTTTACTCAAAATTATCAAAATAACACGTTCCTTTCCTTCAGTGTTTTGACCACATGTTCAGAAATCCATTAACTAATAGCTGATTGTGCCTTCTTCCAACTTCTCAGGACAGACACAAGAAGTTACATCTATTTGTATAGGAAGGGTAGCTGTATCCCATCTTTAAGTTTTTTGGTCCTTTTGCTTGGTGCAAGCACTCTGCCAGGATAAAAAAAAAATCCAAAAGGATACTGGGCACACTTTCCTCTTTGACCAGCAACTCCTTTGTTCTATGAAGATCCTATCTGGCAGCTCTCCAGGTATCATTTTCACTTCGCCTGTGGTCTCTTTCAACCAGTGAAGCGGCATCAAGGAGCCTTTAGGGATCCGATATTAACCTGGAGACGTCTGTCCTTATGTTCTACACTCTAACTACTTAACTGCACTGCTACACACATACAGTAGCCTCTCCATACTTCACAGAAAGGACTACATATAGAACTACCTTCAGCTCTATTAAAGAAACTGAATCAAATAAATAGGAATTACCAGGGTGATTCAGAAGTTTCTCATTCACTACATGCCAATGAAGAGGAAAGAACATAAACGTTGCTCCCATGTTCTCTGGAAAGAGAAGGCTCACATTTCCAGGCTATCTTTTTCAGTATAGGAAAAAAGGAACCTCATCAACTGATCACACCACAGACTTCTTGCCTTCTCTTTACACAACCAAAAGGAGACATTGGAATAAGTCCTTCAGGTGCATAGTTTCAGATACGAGAATGCAAAGTAGGAAGCATTCTTCCTTTTAAAGTACTTTTATCCTCATCATATCTTTTATTTGTATCTTTTGTTTTGACCTTAGAGCAGATGGAAATTTTTTTTTCTCCCCTTGAATGGGTTAGTGTGTCACTACCTCTGCATCCTATGCACTTGCCTCTGCATCCTTGAGAGGGAACATGGGACTGAAAAATCAGGCATACTTATTATTGATAGAGGCCCTGAAATCCCACTTCCTCAAATGTAAAACATAATTTCTAAGCCATACTGAAACATGCATTAATATTTTAAAAAAAAAACAAAAAAACAAAAAAAAAACAAAAAAACAAACATACCATAACGAGCACTGTTGAAAGTACCTGCAAGAGTCTTACATGAAGAATTATCACCACCACAGATTCCACATTTGTCTCTCCTTGCCTTGGAATTCAAAACATGATCACAGCCTGCTTGCTAAAAAAAAAAAAATACAATAGCCCCGTGTCACTCAGCCCAATGGAAGACCATGAAAACAATGTAAGCTTCCCACTCCCCAAAAATATTCTTATTCACTGTATATATCTGGTCTTCCTCTGCAATTCATGAAAAGCCTTTTATTATTTTGAGTGCTGTGATGTAAGGGCAAAACACAATAATGCTGTTGTACTAAGAATCTACAATCCAAATATACTTAATGTGTCAAGAACAGTGTAAGAATATGTAACAGTATGTAAAGACTTTGTATTAAAAAAAAAATCAACATAGGGTATAAATTTTAAGTTATATTTACATTAAAAAGTCTTGGAATCCTAAAAGCTGTACATATGTGTACATGGTCACCAATTCTTTTAAAGTCTGTCATTACTGCAAAAGAAGCAAAGGAATACAAGTAGACTATGCTGGTTAAACTAGCATAAGCATAATTTTTGTTTACATGTGTTTACTTAAACTTTCTTTTCGTTTTTAAATTATGATAACCAGGACAATTCTCTGGCATTTCCTCTTTATCCAACACTATAAAAAAAAAAGGCTACATTTTTTCCTCATCCTGAATTTACTCAGTTTCACTGCAATCGGCAAAACAACCTGGGCTCAATAAAAAAGTCTTTAATTGTTCTAACATAGCACCTTGTTTCTCCCAACAAAATCTTGTAGCGCTTCCATAACTGCTATTAAGCAAAGAATGCTGAAATGATCCCTTTCAAGGGTCAGTTCCTCCCTATTTTGCAATGGAATAATAATTGCATAATCTATCTACCCTTGGATTTTCTACTTCTTTACTTCTTTGATAGCAGAAATATGATGGCAGTAAACACACAGAATGATTCTTTCCTCCCTTTATGCCAATTTTGGATCAGTTTCTCTCTGCTCACTTGGACAATATTAACTCTCTCACATATGA
Source organism: Elanus axillaris (assembly GCA_026212715.1). NCBI lineage: Eukaryota > Metazoa > Chordata > Aves > Accipitriformes > Accipitridae > Elanus > Elanus axillaris. The sequence goes on from JANZLQ010000005.1 coordinate 32,896,071, forward strand.
GGCTTAATGGGGAAAGACTGTGGGTCTTCAGATTCAACTGTATGTTCTTCACTTAATTGCCTCCACTTCCAAATCTTTAATTTGGTAGTAATTAAATTTAAGTAAATTCAAAACATCTTGCTTTACATATTTTCAGTAATGGTTATTTGGATGAATATTTACTATCTACTTTAGCATCTCTTAAAATTGATTTTAATAATTAATAAGTTTAAATACCCTGCATAAGCCTTGAACACAAAGGTCATTGGTTTCTGCTCCACAGGGAGTACCATCAGCAACTCTGTCCTTCAGCTGATAGTAGGAAGTTGTTCCAGAAACTCGGCAAAAAAGTTTACAGCGATCTTTCATAGAAACTGGAAAGAAAATCCAACAGGTTTCTTGTCTGTTTTAAAAATTTAATTAAAGTAACATTTTTATTTCCTTAATTAAAAAAATTATAATTACTTACTACCACTGTATTTTGGAAGCCAGCGAACAGCAGATGTAAGACCATTGATATTGAAGTGTTTGCCATCAAATTCAGAGCACTGTTGCTCCCGAAAATCTTTTTTGCCTTTTGGACATGAATCAGTGTTACATGATCGAAATTTCATCCTGCGGCCAACACAGTACTTTCCTCCATTTCTTGGTCTAACAAAAATAGGTGAATGTAAAACACACTCAGTTTCAAAAATTGCTGTTTTCCATGAAAAAGTGGCTTGAGCCATTGATCTAAAGGGAAAAATCTCACACAGCATTCTGCCATCTGTTACTGACTTCTCCACACACACTCTTGTTGCACTGTGCATACATTTATACCCAAGTGAAGAAAATAAAAATTCCATGTAAAATACTACTGCTGAGGTAGGTGGTAATCAAGCTACTGGTGTTTATTAATATCTATTAAGTTTTTATTTCTCTTGCAGTCATAATTATTTTGCCTGGGAAAAAGCATTATTAACTTTAGTGCTTTTGTCAATTTATCTGAGATTACAGCCCTATTTTTACAGAAGCAGAACCTCCCCCAGTAATTTGAAATTATTATTTTACAGAGTGACAAAGAAAGCAGAGAGAGTTAGGCACTGACACACTCTTTTCTGTAGTCCTAGCATTGGTTTCAGTTTGGAGATCAAAAGAACTGAAAAGGGAAAATTGTGGAAAACACCCTATTTACTGTAAAGTCTAAAACCCATTTCTTAACTCTTATAAACCCTGCTACTCAGTAATTCAGTATTAGTAGGTTCTTGTGGAGGAAAAAAAAAAAAAAGAACAAATCAATGGCATATTGATACTATCAGTTACTATAGACTGACAGAGGCATATCCAATGGGAATCTAGTCTACTGCCTCTTACTCATCCGAGAAAACCTGGGGTCATTTGAGTGAGGTTCATTTATGCTACTGCTAATATCAGGATGACATGACTTCCTGAAAAACCCTGAAACTACCCAGCTGCAGCTATGGTTTGGCTTCTAGAGAAGGGTAAAGTTCTCATCGACTTTAATTACAGAGAATGAAACCCACATTGAATTATTCAGTCAGTGGAAGTTTCTCATTATAAAGCTAAGTTGTAAATGACACTGCTGTAACCAGTGTTCCTTGTGGACACTACTGGTAGTGATGTGAAAAAGCCTTAAATCAAAGTAAATCAATTTTTCACAAAAAAAATTACCAGGGAATATGTCTGTTTCTTTTTGCAGCTTTTACTCCAAAGAAAGCATCTCAACATTTAAAGAAGCCCTCAGCATTTAGAGTAAAGCAAGAAAAAAAAAAACAAACCTGCCAAAATAAGTCTTCAGAAATATCTAAAAATATAAATGATAAAGTTGGAACACAAGAGTAATCTAAAATTTCTCTGCATATTAGAGTCTGTAGACTTATCTCTCTTTTCAAACATGGCTGAAACAAACATTTTTTTATTGGTGCTTCAAACTAATTTGCACAACCCACAATACCTTCATTTTGTTTTGAACCAATCCATTATGTCGTAGTATCTTCATTATGCGCTAATGTAAAATGCATTAAAAAACATACTCTGGTCTGTTACACAGCCTGGTGGTGCTCTTGATTCCGCCTCCACAAGTTCTTGAACATGAGCTATAAGGTCCCCATGGTCCCCATTCTCCATCTACAGGACGCATCTCCATTTCTCTGCTCACGCAAATTCCATGGCGACAGTGCTGCAAAGTTGACAAACAAAATAAAATTTGTGAGTCAAGCAAAAAGTTACTGCATATTTTAGGCACAGAAAGAACAAAATTTAAGAGCTCTCTGCTCGTAATCTGGGTCTGGACATTTTCTAAAATGTTCAAATTCCTTTAAGATGTCTTACACAGTAGCCATATTTTCACACATGCTGTCCACAGTTCTTTGCTCTCTGTGAAAGCTACTGGATGCTGAATGTATTTTTAGGTCTTGTCACTTTATTCGATTACCTATATAAGAAACTCAAAATCCTGATCTTGAACTTCTGACATGTTTTTCATGCACAAGCTTCAAAAATAGATTTACAGTCATCTTTTATGTATGAGATTCTTCCAGTTTAATTTGGAAATTCATGCCAATACAAAGAGTGAAAAGGTATGATAACAAACCACCAAGAAATTCAGGGTGTTTTGAGCATCCTGAAAGCTAAATATCTAGTGGGATTGTTTGCGAAAAGCAGACAAGCATTTAAGACCTTGTTTAAGCTAAAGCAAGAGGATGTTACAGATTCATACTTAAGCTCGGACTTTCACACCTATAAAATGGGTGTAAAATAATTTATATTTTTATTTATTTATACATTACAATAATTTTATATTTACTCCTAATTTAACAAATCTACTATTACCATTAATACTCAATATTTAAAGAAATAATAATTCTTAGAGCAAGATACTACATTGCAATGTCCATTGTGCTACTTCAGATTTTATTCCCACTGAAGAAGTACCTATTTCCAACTAAAAATTTACATAGGAGTGCAATTTTCATTTAATCTGCTGGGATTTACATTATTAAGATGACAAAGACTGCAAGACACTTCTGTTGGTCATGTCAGTTATAAGACTTCACCACCCCCTATCTATAAACTGTTATTATTTATAAAAAGTTGTAAATACTAGCTTTCTTTTCTTCCAGAAGAATCAAGTGATCAATATCTTGCTTCTAAGTATTTACTATCTAAATCCCTGACTCTGCAAATATTTAGCCACTTCAGTGGTTACTCAAAAAGTATATGACAAAAAAGTCTAAATGAGAATCTTATGATTGGTGCATGTGGGACTTTTTTCAAAGAACCTGCAGGAATTACCAGGACTAATCCTACTGATGACTTATGGCAGTTGGAATTCTAATTCACTTGTATGCTTTAGAAAATCACAAGTGGTATATTTGATCACAACATAGTGCAATAGTTTACATATTAAAATAGAATATTTACAAGATACTATAATGTCAGCACTATGTCTCCTGCTGACTTCTATGTGGATCATGTGTCCTCAAGTTTGTCCTTGACTCCAAACAGCCTCTGAAGCATCAAAGACTGCCCACATCTGGAGACAAGACACTGGGCAGGATGGACTACACGGGGTCAGTGCTCATACACAATAGAGAGAATTCTTTATCTTAGATGACTGTTTGCAGACTCAGGATTAGACTGATCATTAGGTTCGTTGTCAGGAGGGATTCTCCTAGTCGTATTGACAGGGAGTGGCTTAATACCATCTTTCCCTGCAGTACATACATAGATTAGTCACTAGAATCATCAGAACAGATTGTATCAATTCAGCTACTTGTCATTTCTGAAGCGTAGGCTTTCTCTGTCTGCTCTCTGTGACACAAACCAGCTTTGAATTATCTTAAAAGTTTAGAAGGGTTTTGGTAACCAAAGTCTCTGGCACATAAAACAATTTAATAACCTCCAATACACAAAAGATAAAATAATTGAAGGATTTCACCCCTTTTTAAAACTGACTTAAATGTTACGTAGAATTTCTCAAGAGTTATTATGATGTTATAAATTTATTGTAGGAGCTATCAATTAACATAAATTTTGCTGAACACACAGAAATAATGTGTGTAATCTTTCTCAATGTACCTGAACAACACAAAACTCAAATGTTGTTCAGTGTTTTTATCACTGCATAAAATAATTCCCAGAAGCAATTTCTTCCTAATTAGTATATGCTTTTATTGTATTGATACTTATGCTTTTATGCTAACAATCATTTTGCTCTCAAAATAGGAATTTGTCACAGAATCAGATTCTCCTTTCTATGTTCTGCCTGAGTTCCTAACCCAACTTGGTGATAAAATTGCCTGTCTGTATAATCCTTCATCATACTGACTCTTGCACATGGGCCATATCTTTTAAGCCTTGAATGCCCTCCTCTAGGATTATGAACGTTCAAGGTGATTTTCAAGCCCAAAGCAAACACAAAACAAAAGCTAGATCTATCTTGTCATACAACCATTTGAATGATCCAGCAAATTGGCCAGATCATCACTTGCTTGATGCTAAGACTAATGCTTTAACTTAACACTAAAAAGACACCATTATTTCACTGCATATCTGCATATAATTTCTCACTGCAGTGCTTACTGTTAATTTTTATTACTTTTTGCAAGATACCCTTAGGGTACCTTTGTACCAAAACCTTCTAATACCTAGCATTTAATACCTAGCAATAAAAGATAGACAGCCATAAGGTAAATATGAAGAACTTGCCTTTCCAAGAACTGTCATTAGTATCTTAGGAAATAATTTGTTACTACTATAGGCTGAAGATACTAAATCCCCCTTCACAAAACGAATACTGCATCCAAATATGGGACAGCGACCTAGAGTTTAGGTTCTTCTTCCATCCTCAAAAACATTTACAATAACTTGAAGGGAAATTTCAGGAAAATACAGAGCTGTAAAATGAAATTTTATACCCACAACAGCATTATTTTGATCCATAAAAATTCGAAGCACATGTTGACATCTGGGATTTTAATAGCTTATTCAACAAACTTGTCTCAGCCATTATTCTGTTGCATTCCTACAGGAGCAACATGATGAAGTCACAGTAGAAAACTCCTGCACCAGACACATTCCAGATGTTCCTCTGTGCTTTCTTGAATCATTGCTTCACTGAGAATACTATGATATACAGAACTTCCATAAACTTAAATATAATTGCTAACAATTCTTTTTCCCTACATTGATATGGCAAATTTAATGTATGCATCATGTAAAGTGGGTATCACTCGTAATTCCAAACACACCGATTGCAGCAAGTGGCAAGTCTGCTCTAGCCGAGGTCAACAGTTGGCTTTCTGTCAAAAAGGCAGAAATTCTGACCCAAATCCACATGCAATTATTATATCTTCAGAGATGAGATGGAAGGTTAATAGTTCAATTTTGAGATCAATGAATCTCCAGATACAGAGATTTGTATGTATTAATCACTTGCTTATAATAAGCAATTTTACTCTTGCCTATGCATTAAATGATGATTTCAGAAACTGATTTCTCATACTTCCAACTTATCTCATAGTTTATAGAACCTGCTAAATTTCCAGGAAAGTGATTTTGAAAGAAATTAAAAGTGTTTATTGCCAGGCTATGCTCGATTTTGACTGAATCATGGAGAGTGTAGATGCATGCAGAACAGGATTAGAGCTCTTCTGAAATGAAGTACTTCATACACAGCCTAGTATGATTCACAGCAGGAAAAGGACTCCAAGTTCACTCTTACTACCTACATTTTCCAGACTACTCCCAGAGATACACATTTTTACAAGATCTTGAGGTAAAGATTGAAACACTAATGGTCAGTATATGAGGACATAATTTCAGACACTGGAGCCCTGTGAAGTTTTGCAGAAAAGGAGGCTCAAGTAAAACTACTCATCTATTTCTAGACACCAACATGCTTCCACGGATGCTACAGGTAGCTGCTAGTGTTTCTAAAAAGAAAGATGATGACTGAACACTGAAGACAAATATGAGGAAAAAATGAAAAGGACAAAGCATTGCAGAAGTGGACATGATGGTCTGTACTTTGCCTTCCAAATACCCAATTTCATCATTCTGATTTCTTTTTGCCTTATAAAATACAATTTCTTCACTCTTGATATCCAGACAGGGCCCTGAGAATGACTATAAGCCAGTGAATAGCACAGGAAGAGAAAGCTGTAGTGGACTGAATGTGGGAAAGTAAAATGGGTAGAGCTGGTGCCACAAAAGAGATAAACACTAAATGCAGTGTTGCAGCACAAGACTAGTTCACTATAAAGCATCTGGCCTGTAGCTGAGGTCTGAGCATAAACTGTCTCAAAGTAGATTCCAATCACATAGAGCTGGGAAAAGAGTATGAATCTCACAAGTTACATAGATTCAGCACATAACCCTGTGAGCAGAGAGTGAAGATAAGAACACCCACTCAGATGAATGCTACAGTCCAGAAATCTCAGAGCTGTTACTTCCGACTGTATTTATGTCTATGGGGTGTTCCCATTCATTCCCTTTAATGAATATACTGCTACAGACCTCCCTCTGCCTTGTCTGCTGCAAGTGGATGTAAGGAAACATTTTGCTGCATGTTAGACCTCTGCTCTCCATCTTCTTCCTGTAATAAACATTGTCAAGAAAGCACATTGCTCAAAGAAACAAGACAAGAAGTGGGGTGTAGGCATATAACAACAGCAAAAATAGAGCAGTTAGTAAAATGAGTATACAAGACAGAAGAAATGGAGCTTTGAGAAATGTCTAGCTGAAGCTGTAGCTATGGCATCTCAGGTCTCTCTCTCTGTAGCATGGATTCTCAGACAAGCACACATTTGTTACTCAGATGACATTACCTACAAACCCCACAGTATTTTAATATTTTTTCCAACATTTTGAATTTTTTCTTGAAATAATCTACATACTTTATTTCTCTCTTGAAATATTCCCACAGAAAAATTTTAATTTTCCTGAAATCACATCTAATCAAAAAAGTATTTCACAAAAATCCCAGCTGATAGCAAAATTTCTTGGTTTGAGCCCTTAAATAGACTTCGCTTTTACAGTTCAAAAGATCTGCTTCTGCTTCCCAGATGGTTAACATATCCCCCTATCACCCAACTCTGTTAAAATATTTTTGAATTTTTTGTACTTACTTTACATATATACACATATAATGAATTATTCTTTCAGATTATCTTCAGGTATTAAATTCATGAGGTAGTCAAGCAATGCAATGATTTTTAAAAAAAATCAATACATGGGTAATAACCTACAACTGGAGACCAGCAAACATACTTCAGAATCAGAGACTGGTACTTCTTTTACTGATCAAAGCAATTCTTTGATGGTATACCTCCCCACTCTCAATTGTCCCTACATCCCTCTCTATGGGTCTATAAAGGAACTAGGATGAAAACTTAATTCACTCAATAGCTATTTTATATATTTTTAGAGACACTAGCTCAACATAAAATATATATATACAGTGAATAGAAGTAATAAACGTTTCTCTCAAACACACAAAGGGACATGATTTCTAATCAAGCTGTTATTTTTATCATGTGGATTCCTTCTTGCTGTTAAACAGCTTTTTCCAGACTTCTGACATTTGTTTTTTCAGTGTTTGAGTAGCAAACTGCCATTATGTAGAACACCATGACAGCTCTAGGACATGGAGAAGTTTGGGTCAGAATCACATAGTTACCTCCTACCTCTCCCTTCCAATGTCCAAGGAAGCAATGGAACACGGGCATATTTGCGTACTGCTCAGGAATCCAGGAAGGATCAGAGTGCAACTCTTCTGAGTGTCTCAGAAAATAAATATTAAAAAGACATTTTATTAGGTATTTTTGCTGTTATTTTTACAGCAAAAAAAGACTTGTTTTGGGAGTGCCACTCATAGAAGATATATGGTTTCACCAACTACTCTTCTTTGGAGCTGGATTTTTTGGCTCAGATGTGCACCACCAACTCCAACAGATGAGCTACCATTACTGTAATATCATGTAAACTACACTGCTAAAAACTGCATCGCTTGATTATACAGAAGCCATGATTCTGAGCCAGGTGTAAGCTGGAGATGGATATGTGTATGGAGAGTTTGTATATTAGTTGGCTTGTAGCCAATTTGGTTACATATGATAGCGTAAATATTTATTTTCCATAATGCAACTAGCTTACTACTCATTTTAATTAGGTCCTTCATAAAATGGATTAAGTATTTTTTGTGAAGGACATCAACCACACTGTAAAAACTGGTACCCTGTAGATTTAGAATTAGGAACAAATCCAGTGAATCTAAGGATTCTACCTACTAATGTTATTTTGCGATTTGGTTTTTGGTTGTTTTGGTTTGGTTTTTTAAATCTGAACAAAGATATTCAACATGCCAAAACCTGAATCACTCTCCAAACTCACTTCTTTCAAATTTCAGAAAGGAAAACATCCCCAAAACTTCCTACGCTCAAGGTGAAGAGAAATCTTTTGTACTGTCCCAGAGTATAAATGCAAGTAAATTCCTCACTACAGAAACCTTTGAACAGAGTAGTCTCCCAAAAAATAAAAGAAACAGATAGTAAAAGAAAAGAAAGCAATTGAAAACATAATCCAAACAGATAATACCGAGAGCCTGCTGGTCTGCAGAAATTTCAAAGCACAAAGAAATTTCAGACTAGAGTGCAAAAAGAAAACCTAAAAGGAAGTGCGGCTAAAAGATCTGCTCTAAGTCGTTTGCATTTCCTAAACATCCATCAGATTAGCTCCAACCTGGAACGTGATGGTAACAAGAATTATGATGGCTAAGAGAAAAACCAGTACACTTAAAGCATTCCAGTTTCTGACTTCATAGAAACTCCCTCCCTCATACATCTTGTGATACATGGTGGCCTCCTCTGGTATCTTGGTCCTCAGTGTAGCATATAAATACTGTTCTTACTGTGATTATTATGTTTTTAATTTGTACATACAGTTTACACCATCACAACAAAAATTACAACTGTATATACAAAATTCATTGTGGCATCCGGTGAGCAGGCTATCTCCAACTAATCATATGGCACAGCACTTAATTCTGAAGATAGTCCCATGGTAGTTTTGATTACAGAGACAAGACATGAAAAAGCACTAACCATTTAATATTTTCATGTCATTGTGCCTCATTACACAATAAAAATAGCATTTTAATAAAAACTTTATAGTGTGGTTGTGTCATATAACTGTATTTAGTAAGACAATTCAGGAATTTGTACCTTTGTATTTAATAGTATCTCTCTCAAAAGAGCACCAGAAACACTTTCAAGCAATGACTAACATAGTCCTATGGTATGTAGAAATTCACCACTGCAAAACTAGTAAATGTTTATACATGGCACGGCTAGATATATTTACGATCATTTTGACTGTGAAGTACCAGTTAGGCCAAAGAATTTTAAGGCTGCATCCTCTGCTTCAGGGAAGGTCTGTGCGACATTAAAAGACCTGGCAGAAGCTTAGACTTCCTACAGACCTTTGTGGACCCAAATGGGCAAACAAAAAGCACCTGAAGGGATGAGACACAACATGAATATCAGTGGAGTGAGAAACTGTTCTCAGACACAGCAGAAATGCTACTTATAGGCTACTGTCAGACCTAAGCACTCAAAATGTATAAAAAGAGGAGAAGAGAAAATTTCAGATAGTTCAGCAGAACCCAACAAGCAAATATAATTCATTTTTGCAGGTAACTCTAGGATGAGCAAAGTATAGTTTGATCAGCTCAAAGAAATTTGACTAGACAGCAAACTGAAGTAAATTTTTTCTATTTTAGTAATATTAATTCCAGATAATTAATAATATTAACTCTATAGAATGAACACAGGAAATGTTCAAATTCTCAATAAAATATTTTCTTTATTCTCTATAAGACACTGAAATGTTAGGCTGCATTTTCCCCTTAATATTTTAAGAAAACGCTACCTGTACCTACTATTAATATTGTATGTATTAAGAAGTCACTGAGCTCTACAGGTGTGTGCACCATGAGACATACAAAACAATTCTCTTTCAAAATATGTGCATGCTGATAGATTGTATATGTCAAGAAGACATTTCATTAGAAGGTGCAGGTGCTCAGGAAAAACTGTTTGCTCATTCACTTGAGAGTCTCTGATATTATTAAATTTCTATCTTCTGTTATTTCAGGGGAAGGAAAGATACAAGAATTGTTAGAGCAGTCCATGCAGCAAGATCTGCTAATCAGACACACAACCTGAAGAAAAACTGAAGATTACTGTGAAAATAAACCCACGTTTCAAATCTAAGCTTAAAAAGTTGATACTAAAATTACAATTGCCTTAAATGGATCTTTTCTGTATTCATCACAGCAAATGCCAAATAGAAATTTATTTAGCTTGCCAGCAAACATTAATTATAATAGCAGTCAGATTTTATATTAATTATAATACTACTTCCATTAACATCAACAGAAACTTGCTGACTGAGCTTGAAAGGAGCTGTCCCTTAGACAGGAACAGATGACAATTTGTCAGATTAATTGCTGTTCTTTGTTACATCTTTCAGAGGTAATGACTGTAATTAGCTCTTCACTTCCTAGAGAAAACTGGTTTCACTGCAGTAATTGTATCAAATAGGGGTTTGTATTCTCCTATAAAAGAAGTCCTCTGATGTTGGCAAATTAGAGTCAAGTCAGTTGAACTAAAGATTACACATGAAGTTTTATACAAAAGATGAACTTCCTTTCTGATCAGTGACTAACTGAAAAATGGGTTAAACTTTATAATACCAGCTGCATGCACAGGATTTAAATCAAGCAGAGCTTCCACTGCAACCGTCAAATAACTTTTCTTAATCTTGCAAGAGAGAAAGAAACTGTTTGAGACAGTATACCCATTAAACTGTTATCCATTAAGACAGTATTTTCAAATTCCTTACTAATACTATTTCACCAAATACAGATAAAAAATATCTGTGAAGATTAAAAGTTACTGGAGCAAATTCAGTAATAATTGAGTGAAATGTAGCAGCCTATTATACATACAAATTAGGCTAGATATTTTTTAATCATCTTTGAACCTATAAAACTATCAAAAGATAAAAACTTAACGTTGCTCCCACAGCCCCTGAAGCTCCCAAAGCACACTACTATTAAAATCAGCTCAACATAATAAATCAGCCATACTTAATATAATCACTGTCATATGTGAGCATGGAAAAGTATCTCTGAAATGTTTACTCTCATAATCCCCTGACAAGTAAGAAAATAATTCTATTTGCTGGTGGTGAACAGACATGGAGAAGCCAAAGACTAGATCAGCAAAGAACTCAAGCACCTAATTTCTGTTCACATCCTAAACTACATACAAATCCAAAACTAAAACTCTCAAATCCTTAGTGGTAACGCTGGCTTCAACTAGCTTCCACCACTACTTCTGTTTCTATCAGGGTTCTGTAAGTCCCTTGACCATAACTACGAATAAGATATTCATGACCCTTATGGACAGGCCAAGAAAGGTTTTTAGCACTGAAAATATCCACGTATCCTGAATTATGTTACAATAGGCAAGACAGTGTATGAATGCGAGTTATGTGTGGTTAAAGCACTTACTGCAGTAGGTGCAGAGGTACTGATACATGTTTTCATATTTTGTCTGAAACAGATACAATGCACAAATATCTACTGAAACCAGGATTCTAATCCAAAGACTCCCTCTTTCCAAAAAAAGTGTACCCCTGTATATAAGTCACTCATACTTAATTCATTCTGGTTCAGTGAACAGCCTCAACATGACAAACTGGGGGAAACATGCTTTTGGGATGTCTTGTTTGCAGGGAATTCAACTTCGGAGCACTACCAGTGAGGAAAAAACCCAACTTGCTATGAATGATCTGAACTTTCCACACAGAAGGAAAGATGGCAACTTTCCCCTGAGGTCTTCCACCAATATGGCATCTGTAAACTTCTGTAATTACTCTGAACAGACAACCTGTGTTATTTACATCACAACATTACAGAACTAAAAGAAACTGCAGGTAAAGTCAGGTAGATACTGTTCACACAATCAGTATGCTACAGGCGTAGTGTTGCCACACAGCAAGCACTGATCTTTCTTATCTACATGAACAATTTTGCCATATACAAGTACTGAGAAACAAATGAAGGCTTACCATTCCCACACCACAAACAGTTCCATCAGCCAAAGGCATGTGCTGAGTACGACAACCTTTGTGAACACCTTCCGTGCTTGTGCACCACAAGCGTTTGCATTGTTTCTAAAAAGAAAACAAGATGACTTTTGTTGTACCTGTAACAACATTTTAGACATTAGTCGGCATATTTGTATTGTTTTCTCATACTGTGTGGGCTTAGTGTTTGCTATTAGTACTACCATTTTTCACAGATAAAACCCCACAAAAACAAAATGGATTTGCTTAACGCCAGGCAGGAATGTGGAACACTTGAAACTGATCCCATTAGAAGTAATGGATAACTTCAATTTATAATTCAGTAGAAAATTTAATAAAAAAGTATGTAAGAGGTTACGGTTGATACTATGCAGCACAGTTTGCATATAATCCTCAGAAAAAGACTTTAATTCGAATTCTTCTTAAAAATACACTGACTAGAAAATTAAGAAGAAAGCCTCCTTTTCAAACTGTTAAGACTCTTAATGGACAAAAACTTTATGGATTACAAAATTTTCAAAGCAGTCTTCAGTAACACCATCTTCAGGTTTTTTAATCCCCCTTCACTTTCTCTAATATTCACATAAAGCCTGACTCCTCCTAAAGAAGATTTAACCTCACCAAAAGCTCCACTTAATTCAGTCTGAATCTGATCTTAAATTCTCTCCTTAAAACAGCTCCAACAAGCCATGAAATACTAGTAGAGGTATTTGACAAGTTGGTCAAAAATCTAATTCTACATGACATTTTGACAGTAATGAATGAAGTCATAATGTTGTATTTGTATTTATTTTATATTGCACTGGCCACATTAAGTTTTCAAAATACAACTTAAGTTTCAATACTAATCTACTCAAGTTTTCTTTCCAAGTCCCAATTTTGCTTTAAATAAATTTTTGGTTCAGGATACAGAATGTACACTCTTAACAGACATGAAAATACTTTTTATCTCTTTGACAAAGTAGAGGGTATGCTTTGGACCAAACATTTTAAAAAAAAATATTTGAATTAATATATATACTTTCAAATTATAAATTTTTAAAAAGCACTAAAAGAAGCAGGTAAGAAAGACCTGTTAATGTAAGATAGGAGCTGTAATGTGAAAACATTTGTAGAAAGTGTTGAAATAATTCTCTCTCAATAGTTGCAGGGAGCCTTAATTTATGCAGCTTTGGATCTTTTAAAGGAATTATGATCGCACTCACAGATGTGCAAATCCAAATGAATGCATCCTACTTTTTAATTCTATATATTTCTAGTATATGGACCTGCAATGCTTTCCAGTGAACTCTTCCCCCCTTCAACAGAACAAAACACAAACTTTGACATATTTCAGGATAAAATTCTTCCAAAACCAGTAGTGCTGAGATTTCATTTCTAAACCTACCTTTCAGTAATTTCAGTAATAGACTGAGCATGACTTTGTATGTTATTCACTCACCAGATATGGGCACACTTGTGACCCAAGACCAAACATAAGTTCACACTGCTTGTTGACATCATACATTGACCCAGGCAGCTGAGAGGTAAGATCATATATTCTTCCACTAGGTTTGTCTAGGAGGCATTCACCATAACCAGTACTGTGGTAAAAACAGGAACAAAATGTGAATAAATTTCTCTTAATTCACTGGGAGCCTACTCACACAACACTTATGCATGCATATCACAGTGGAGTTATGGGTTTGCATGCCTACCTACCTATATGATGACTTTTTAATTAAAACTAATAAAATAAACCAGCTCACTTGATTTTCCTTTATTGGATTGTGCATTAGATCCACCACATAAAGCTTAAGTTCTTTTGGTTTTTTTGTCTGTCATTTCACATTTTCACATTCTTGCAAGAAAAAAGATGGTACTGCCTAAATTATACATACCACTTACTGGTTCTAAATAAAAACTTCGAAAAATAAAGTGCGCCTATTCTGACCTACTAAAATCATACTAAAGCCATTTTCAATAACCAATGCCCCTATAGTAAAAAAAAAAGTAAATAAATCTTCTTAGCTTTACATGTCGAGTGCAACTTTAAAAAAGTCATGAATCATCCGAAGAATTAAATACATGTATTTTTCTGAAGGACTGGGGCCCTACAAGTCAGTGGTTAAACCTTAAGAACACAAAAATGGTATTTAAGCAATACCTTTAAAATAATTCTCAGAAAGACATGAAACTAGAAAAAAAATAATATAGCATTATATTGATACTTACTCAAGAAATTCAGTGATATATTTTTGACTGCATTTTGACCAGGTCCATGGACTTGTATGGTAATTTAAAGTTGGAGCCATCACATGGTATTGATGTTTAATTCCAGCTTCTTTACATTTAAAACTGTCATCATGAGGCACATTAAATCTAAAAAGCAAAACAGACAAACTCCAAAACAAATTCAGCAATAATTAATTGAAACTCTCTTCCTTGTAGCAGCAAATGCTCGAGCTTTGAGTTTGAAAATGCCTTAAAATTTAATGGGACTCACTTAATACAACTATCTGACATTATGGCAACAGGTATCTTAAGCATGCCTTACAAAATTCTTTCCTTATCGAAACCACTCCTAATTAGACAATGCTGGGCACAGGAAGAATTTTACAATTACGTAGCTCTTTAGCTCACCAGAAAAATTCCAGTGTTTTGGGAGTGTGCCACTTTAAATGAACAACCGATCTCCTCAACTGAACATACAGGCCATTGCTAGACTGTCCATAACACATTACCCCAATATTCACATGATGATTCTTACTATTCAGTAACAAAAACAATCTACAGAGCACATTAACATCATATTTATGCAACTAACACATCAACTTATTATTTTATATCTCAGTTTAAGTACCATGACAAATGGCATGTATCTAAATGAACTTCCAGGCACATGAAAATCAACAAGCTAGCTACTGAGCTCTGTAACGTTGTCGTTACCTACACTGTGGCATGCCTCATGGAGCTAGAGTATAGCACCTTTCTGCCATCACTGATGAGGTATGCTTCATAAAATAAAATGCTGTCATCTCCTCTTATTTTTCTGTGTAAAGTATTTCTCTTTGTGTTACTCTATTGTATTCTGAAAGGATCAAACACAAGGAAGAATATTTCTGCGTTACATTAACAATTGTCTTTTCTTAAAGGTAAATTCCTATCAGGGCTAGAATGCAGTTGGAGTTAACAGGACTATGTTCCACATCTAGAGATACCTGTCCCAGTGTCCCAACCAGTTCATATGACAAAAGGACAGAATACAGATGTATGGCCAGTATTTCCCATAATTCAAGACACCAACCAGCTTATAAAATTCACAGTTTTGCTAACTCTAGGTGGTAGGCAGATCTGGCTCACTGCAAGGGACAAAAATAATGACTCTTCTAAAGGATGTAGCAGACTGCACCCTCTTAGAAATGTAGAGCCCATCACTGGAAACTGGTCATATCCAAAAGGAAATTTTAAAAAATTTACCTGCTGGGAAATAGGTACTTACACATGTCCAAGCTCATGCGCTATAGTAAAAGCAGCACTCAATCCATTTTCTTCGCTTATAGAACAGCTGCGTAGTGGGTCACACATTGTACCTAGCTCTGCTAAACCTGCAAAATTGAATCCTTATATAAAAGCTTAACAGAATGAATTTTCATATAGGAGTGACTCTATAAATGAATACCATGGCACCCGAGCTGAAAGTCACGCCTCAACTATACAGCAAATTTACACAAAACAACCAACCACAAAGTAAGTGCCAAGGCAGAACAGCATTGATTTTTTTTGTCTGCATGACTTAAATTTTGCATCTATTTTCTGATTTATTCCCAATTGATTTTTCTCCCTACAGTGAAATTCTCATATACTTTGTTATAAAACTATACAGATTAAAAAAGAATAACTCACCAAGAGTATCACACTTCTCTCTAGCTCTGCAGATATCTTCCCTTTAAGGAAAAGATTTATTTAAAATTATTACAGCAAATAAAAGAACATTATTAAAGTATTTCACTGTTGCTGTATTAATTACAGCAATTGTAAATCTGATTCTCAATTTTTAATCTTATAGTCCATTCAAACATTTTGCATTCTGGTGAAAGAAGTAATTTAAATTCACCAGACTAATCTCACAGTATTGCTTTCTATCTAGCTTACAAAGAACAAAAATTCAAATACTATGTTATTTCTCAACAATGCAGAAGGTAGATCAAGCATGAAATGCTGCTGAAAAACATGCAGATTGCAGTATACTTGAAACTACCTTATGTAGTGGACCATCTGCCAAAATAACAATGTAAAATTCAGGACAAATATCAAGTGCTGGAGTGTGTCCAGCTTGAACACTGGGGGGGGGAAATAATGAAAGAGAACAGCAAAAGAGAGAATATATTTTAGCAAAGGAACATCAGAACCTTCACTGAGGCAATCAGCATACAGGAGGAATATATACTAATATTTAAACGTTTTTCATTTCTGAGCTTTTCGTAGCTCAAATTACATCTGGGCTATCAGGAGCTGACTGTCACTGCATCTTTCAGCTGGTTCCAATATGTACAACACTCCATCCCCATCACATATGTGTACAATTGCTGAAGACTTCATTTCCTTGTAACAATTTCAGGTCTATGTAATTTCCATCATCTTTAATGAAAAGTTCATCAGATGGTTAGCTATCAACATAGTACTCTGAGAATAATTGCTCATGTATTGATAATCAGTGCTTTGCAAAGTGCAAGATAGTCTTGATTCACTTCAATTATCTATGAAAAATATCAGTGGAATGGTGAAAAAATGATGTTGTAAAAAAGAAACTGAAGTATTTGTCTCACCTAGCTGAGTAATTATGGATATTCCAGATACTGTACCTAGTGATAAGAACAGCAGTATCATGATGAGAAGGGTGAGCATCATCCAAAGTGTTTTGTGCTTGCTGCCATAAGCAAAAATTACGAAGAGTGGTAGCTGCATTAAAAGTGATAGCTGGTCCTTCCTAAGCAAGAAATGGCCAAAAAATAAAACAAATAAGGGTTTTAATATTAATTCCCTTGCAGCTATTACTTTGTCATTTGTGTCCCTAATCTGCAAAACAATGACTGTGCATGGAAAGGAAGTCATCAGGAATCCACGTAAGAGTTCACTTAGAGATTTGTTTGTAGGATCAGATCTTAATTTAGCAACAGGTTATCAGACATGATAACCCATATTTTAATCAATGTACATAAGCATGTACCATGTGTTAAATTTTTTTTAAAAAGTGACATTTTTGACAAATAAATATAAAAACATGTAGTTGAAAAGTGGATACTTCTTACAAGCTTCAAGTATGACAGCTGTTAGGGCTGAAAACCCTCTATAAAAGCTGTCATTTCCCTTTCATGTTTCTATGCATATAACACTTTAAGCAGTTATGCCATAAGCTTTCATATAGTATCCGATTTATGCCCATTTAGGTCAACAGGAGGTGCTAATAGAGAGATGGGGAAACACAGGCATTACATAAAGGCTCTGCAGTTAACCTCACATTTGACATTTACTCTCCTAGTTTAAAACAAAATTTTATAGCTAAAGAAAATATTTTTTATTTAAAACTAAAAATTTTTAAACTTTGGAATTACAATGCAAATTCATGTATTTTGTTTCTTCTATTAGAAAGAAATCTTTTTAATATGTATTTTTCCTACCTGTTCATTGTGAATTACAATTAATTTTACAATAACTATATTTATAAGATTTCCAATACTTGAATCTTTATAGATAGCTGCAACCTAAAGAGAAAAAAGTCAGATTAGAATATTAAACTCATCTGATAAACTATATCTCTTTTTGTCATGCAAACAAGTTATCAAAGAAAAACAAGTTGCTACACAACAGATGTCTCATGCATGTGTCTGTACCTTTCTACCCAAGATTATGGTGACAAATCCAAAATAGTTGCCTAGTTTTAATACCTAAATAGCTATATTTTATATTCATTTCCAAACATTAGACACTATGTTGAAATGCTAGTGTAAAAAGTATACTTATTATATACTGTAAAACCTGTAGTTTATTGATAAAGTATCAAATAAAGAACAAAAATAATGTTACTGTGACTGTCAGACATAAGGTGGTTTATGCATATGACTTGCAGAATCAATACCTAAAATATTACAGGATTTTAGAAGGCAACATTGAATCAATAATTTTTTGCCCTTGCTTTTAATGGGAGCTGGACTGAGCTGTAAACCTGTATTGAAAACGCATGATACATACAAAGGTTTCTTTCCTCATTCATAAAATTCGTATTTACATACCCAACAGACATTTTTATATATAATCTTGCAGCCAGATAGTAAAACTCAGGAGTCAATTCCACACACAGTGAACCACTTTGAAAGTTATTCTTCATAAAAGCAGTAAAAAAAGTTTATTCATTCTCAGTAACAGCTTCAGACATCCCATCTATATGGATTCTACAATTTGGCTTAAAGCAGTTGTTGAACGACAGCCTTACCTAGACAAGAGTTGCCACCAAACACAGAAGTACTGGCTTTCCTCCCTCCAGCCTTGTGCTAAGGCTGAAAAGCTACAAATGCAACAGGATCAAGAAACTGATCCAGCCGCAAAACAATTTTTTTTCCTTTTTTTTTTATCATGTGATACTGATCAACATGATCTCATTCCTAGTGCAGCACCGCTGACACAGGTGCTGGCAGAGGGAAAGGTGCAGAACAGACTTCTTTCAAAAGCAGCCTACGCGTGAACAGGCTCAAACTGCTTGTGAAACCACAGCCTCACTGTGCATGAATCTTACATACCCGAGACCAAGTAATTCTGCTAAAAGGTGGAACTGACAGAGCACTGGCTCCCAACTCATACCCTCCCTTCCTCTAAACTGGAGGGAGTACAATGCACAGCGTTGTCCTTCATTCTTTAGTTGATACACAAGCTGGAAATAAGAGGATTTGATAAGGGCAGGGAAGGAGCCAAAGTTTTGGAATCCACGTGGAGAACACATTTCAGAGCAGCACAGCTATTGTCTGCTTCTTTCCATATGGACTTCATTCTTGGTTACTGACCAGCAAGTGTCCAATTATTCTGAGGTGGGAATAAGGAGCATCTCTCAAGCACTCACTGAAGAGTTCAGTTAGGCATAGACAAATTCATAATACCTTTATCAAAGAAAAAGTGCCTGTAAAGGCTCAAGTACTATTTAGGCAGAAGGGGCTAACTGAATTTGCATGGAATAAACTACCACCTTGCTACTATAAAAATTACTTTTAAACTACCACAAACTATAAAGCTTACAATGTGTTCTTATAGTTTGAGATCCACTTTGATAAACCTAGAAAGAATATTTCTGGATATTTATCCTCCCTGTGAAATATCACAAACAGTAAATGTATGTTCCTTAAAGAATTGTCATCTTAGAATAACATAACACAGTTATCTCATTCATCTCAGCTCAGGTAATTAACAGTAACCGAGCTGTCTAAATTCCATCAACAGTCGGTGGAGAAGGAGAAAGGATGAACTGTTGTGTAGACATGCCTATCTAGAAATATATTTAGATATATGTATTTTCATACAAGAAAGTAAGATAAGTTATTTCATTTCCTCATCACTTTACTATGGTGGGAGATGAAATGTCTAATTTTTAGATGTACGAGTCTAGGGGAGATTAATTCCAGCCCAACTATTTCATGTTTTATTTCCTTTTAGCACAGAAGAAACAGAAGATGGGTTCATATGGCATTCCAAAATCATGTCAGAGAGGAATCTGAAATGAGATCTGCAAGGCTCTTTGGCTTATAATTTGAAGATGCTTGACCCAAGGACTGACTCTCCTACTACTTAAGCTGATATGCTGATATAAGAGCAACTTACAACAGAGAATTTGTTACAGCATAAACCTATACAAGAAGATTACATGCATACAGGATTAACAGAAAGATCTTTTATGGAACAGGTAACAAAGTCAGACTGTTTAATGTCTAGATTGTAATGTTGAAACAGGCATTGCTACAGAAATACAGTAAGGAGAAACCCAGAATTATTTGAGCTGGAAGGGACCCTTAAAGGTCACCTAGTTCCAAACCCCTGCCATAGGCAGGGACATCTTTCACTAGATCAGGTTGCTCAAAGCCCCATCCAACCTGACCTCCAACTCTTCCAAGGATAGGGCACATCCTCAACTTCTCTGGGCAACCTGTTCCAGTGTATCACCATCCTCATCATAAAAAAAATTCTTCCTTTTATCCAATCTAAACCTACCCTCTTCCAGTTTAAAAATGTTACCCCTTCTCCTGTCAAATACAGGCCTTAGTAAAAAGTCTCTCTCAATCTTATGAGTCCTGCTATAAGGTCTCCCCAGAGCCTTCTCTTCTCCAGGATAAACAACCCCAACTCTCTCAGCCTTTTGTAACAGGAGAGGTGCTCCAGCCCTCTGATCATTTTTGTGGCCCTCCTCTGGTCCTGCTCCAAGAGGTCCACGTATTTATTTACTGGGGGCTCCAAGAGCTGGACACAGTACTCCAGGTGGGACCTCATGAAAGTGGAATAGAAGGGGAGAGTCACCTCCCTCAACCTGCTAGCTATGCTTCTTTTTATGCAGCCCAGGATACCACTGGGCTTCTGGGTTGCAAATGCACATTGCCAGCTCATGTCCAGTTTTTCATCCACCAGTACCAAGTCCTCTTCTGCAGGGCTGCTCTTAATTCATTCACCTCCCAGTCTGTATTAATATTGGGGATTGCCCCAGCCCAGCTGCAAGGCCTTGCATTTGGCCCTGTTGATCTTTGTGAGGTTCGCATGGGCCCACTCCTCAAGACTGTCAAGGTCACTCTGGGTAGTATCCCTTCCCTCAAGTGAATCAACTGCACCACTCAGCTTGGTGTCATTTGCAAGCTTGCTGAGGGTGCACTCGATCCCACTATGTCACTGATGAAGATACTAAATAGTATTGGTCCCAATACAGACCCTTGAGGGGCACCACGCGTTACTGGCTTCAACTTGGACATTAAGCCACTGACTCTTTGGATGTAGCCATCCAGCCAGTTCCTTATCCATCTAACAGTTCACCCATCAAACCCCTATCTCTCCAATTTAGCATCCAGAATGTTGTGGGGGACCGTATCAAAGGCCTTACAGAAATCCAGGTAGATGACATCTGTAGCTCTTCCCTTATCCACGGATACAGTCACTCCATCATAGCAGGCCACTAGATTAGTCAGAAATATCTTTTGATTAACTTGTAATCTATCTTCTTAATGTCTTGTTTCAGAACAGCTCTGAAATTCACGGAACAGCTGCATTTCACTGGCTGTCAAGTAAAAAGCATGCAGATTTTCTGACGTAGTGACACTTGGCACAGTGGGCAAAAACCCAAACAGGGTTTGTCCAGTTCTACAAGGGTGTATGTCCAGTATACAAGGGTAAAATAGGCAAAGGGATTGAGAACTGGATGGGGCGGCTAAATAGTTTCAGCTAACACCAAATAATACCACAAGTGCCTAAACTGCATCTATCAACCTTCAGTGCAACATTACCCCTCAGTTTCTTAAAGGCCCCCTGTTTCAATATATGGGAAACGAAGATTCATTTCTGATCCTGAGTGATTAGAATGATCTGGGCAAGGAGTCCAAGCTGGAGCCTTCTTGGGATTAAAACTTAGCATTTCTTGTTCTTGGTTATGGCTGTTACTGTAGCTGATGGATGTTCCCTCATGTACATAATAATAGTCCCTTGGAAAAAAATCTGTTACTGTTGTACAAGTGCTGTCTGTTGAGATTATCTGCTAACAAAATCTGAAAACATAGAGGAGGCAAAGAAACCAACACAAAACCCAGAGTCAGGTGTCCTCCTTCCTGCCTGTTAACACAATGCTCATTTAAAATATTTGAGCAAAACTATTTCTTCAAAACCAAATAAAAGTTACTCATATCTCAGAGATGCATTCGACTGAGGAAGTATAAGAAGAGGAAAGAATATCTCATTGCACACCTGAAGAGACTCTGTGGCAGGACCTTCAAGACCATATCCATGCACCATCTGAATTATCTACTAGCTGTCTCTGTATGGAGAACAGCTGAGGCCTGAAATAATGTCACTTAGATGCCAGAGGCTAGCAGTTCTTGCACACTTTCTCTCATACTGGAGACAGGTAAGCTCATGCTAAACATAAAAGTAACACTGCTCTCATTAGCCCTACGTTTGAGTCAAAGTATGGATCCTTTGTTTCATGGGCATTTTCATGACCTCCAAACATCTAGTTATTACTACTGCTTCCAAAAGATCAAAGAGCAAGACTCTATGCTGATCATGAGATGCCCTTACCAGTTAAATAAGGTATATTCTGCAGGCTGGCTGAACACATATGTGAAGAGAAAAATTCTGAGAGTTGAAAACAGCAAACCAAACTTTGAGATTTACCTAGAGAACTGTACAGGCTAAAATCATCAACTGAGACTTGAAATGATAGATCAATGAAGGGAAGTATCAGAGATCTGGAATATGAGATTCCTATTTTTAATGAAAAAAATAAAGGGATAAGTACTCCCTGCTCCTGTATTCTTAGGATACCTCTTTCAATGCTCTCTTATTGGAAGCATTCATGAAAATGGATGATGAAATGGGATGGGAATTTGATAGAATACACCATTTGTTTACAATTTCCAGATCTACTTGCTTTACAGTGATCTAAATCCAGGCTTCACAGAAATAGGAGGTAATAGCCAACACAAAGGTCAATTAGTTTCAAGAGATTTTTCAGACTCTTAAAACCATGATCCACACGACAGAACTCTTCAGATCACACATCAACAAAGAAAAAAATAAATACATAAATGAAGCTTGTTACCCTTCAGTGGAATGATCACAGCTTTCACTTTCATGAAATCCTCAAAGATTAAGTCAATCTTGTCATTACCACAAGGGTGGCTGCCAGGAGACTGGAAACAACCTAGTCGCAACAAAGTTTAGTTTCTCTTGATATCCCTGTTGTAACTGTCCATCAAACTGGGAATGTGAATTGTGGCAAAATGCCCTATTTAGAAAAGAAGCTAGTAAACAAGTACATCTAGAAGCTAGAAGATAAGTAAATGATATATCTTAATTGATTTAGACTTCTTCAGCTCTTTTTTCCTAAATGTTGTATCACAAGACCTCTTTTTCCTTCCTCCTGTCTGTTACACAGAACCATAGTATCAGCAGAATACAAACATTCATATGCCTTGAAAGAAACATGCTATGACTTCTTAGCTCATGTGTCTTTTGCAGGCTCCAACAATCTCTTATTTATCACTGTGGTGCTGAAAGGATGTAAGGTATCCAGGATCTGGGAGATTTCTCCTTCACCTCTTCCATTGTCACACCCTGATTCTAAGGCCCCAGAATTGTCTGAAGTCATGAGATAAAGAAGTCATCGCAGCATTTATTGCTTCACTGAGGGAATGAGAAAGAGCTGTGTTACTTCTGCTGGTGTTACTCCTATTCTATTCCATCCATATTTCTGTACAAACCTGTGCTTTCTTTCGTCAGTGGAACCTAATGCCAGCAGAAACTTCTCATGCAAACTTCCACAAGTATACCTATACATCTCAGAGTTATTTCCCCCCCCATGTGTTTTAGATTGTCTCCTGTCCCCTCATCCAAGTCCTCTTCAAACTACCAACCTCCGAGTTAACCAAGTAGAGGTTCCAGATGACTCCCTATTGTGCTCTAGCAGAGGCAAAAAGAAAAAATACATCCCTTTTAAAGGCTGAGTCACCCTGCCAGGAATGCCTGTGCTCTGTCTTATCTCTAATTTGGGAATGACATGATTGCAAAGATATGCCTTTAATATGGCAGTAACTCAGAAAATGGAGAATTAGTCATCGTCACCTACAGCCTTGTGATGAAAATATGCACCAAGGCTATAACTGGATCACATCAAATGCCACTATGCACAGCAGATATCGAAGCACCCTTCCTTTCAGTATCTGAAAGAAACTACCTGAAAAGATCATTTCTCAAGACACAACCATAGCTAGGCTTCTCTAGCCATGAGAAGCTACTCAGATAAAGAGATATGAGTGTTGCTCACCAAAATGCCTCCTTCTTACACATAAGATGAGACCCAGGTAGCTGAGAGCAAGACCTTTGTCATAACTAAACAATACCAAGTCTTCACCTTAGGGACAGACCTTGAACCCTGGCCTACTGAGGAGAAAGCCATAGAGACAAGTACTAGTCTAATCATTAAATATCAAGTTAACAACAACCACCACCACCAGCAGCTAGGTAACAACAGTAGTAAAAAAGCACTGTTGTGGTTTAACCCCAGCTGGTAACCAAGTACCACGCAGCTGCTCACTCACTCCCCCTCACTCAGTGGGATGGGGGAGAGAAACAGAAGGAAAAAGGTAAAACTTGTGGGTTGAGATAAGAACAGTTTAATAGAACAGAAAGGAAGAAAATAACAACAATAATAATAACAATAACAAAGTGACAATAATAATAAAAGAACTGGAATACACAAAACAAGTGATGCACAATGCAATTGCTCACCACTCGCCAACCAATGCCCAGTCACTTCCTGAGCAGTGATCCCCCCCAGGCCAAGTCCCCCCAGTTTATATACTGTGCATGACATCCCATGGTCTGGAATACCCCTTTGGCCACTTTGGGTCAGCTGTCCTGGCTGTGTCCCCTCCCATCTTCTTGTGCCCCTCCAGCCTTCTTGTTGGCTGGGCATCAGAAGCTGAAAAATCCTTGGCTTCGTATAAACACTGCTCAGCAACAGCTGAAAACATCAGAGTGTTATCAACATTCTTCTCATACTGAACCCAAGACATAACACTATACCAGCTACTAGAACAACAATCAAATCTATCCCAGCTAAAACCAGGACAAGCACTAACAGCAGTGAAGTATAAAAATGGGCAAATATGTGCCTGTCTACATACTGCAAAATTTCATAGAATCATAAAATTATTTAGGTTGGAAAAGACTCTTAAGATCATTGAGCCCAACCATTAACCTAACACTACCAAGTCTACCACTAAACCATGTCCCTAAGCACCACATCTACATGTCTTTTAAATACCTCCAGGGATGGTGACTCTACCACCTCCCTGGGCAGCCTGTTCCAATACCCGACAACCCTTTCACAGAAGAAATTTTTCCTAATATCCAACCCAAACCTATGCTGGCACAACTTGAAACCATTTCCCCTTGTCGTATCACTAGTTACTTGATAGAAGAGACGAGCACCCACCTCACTACAACCCCCTTTCAGGCAGTTGTAGGGAGCGATAAGGTCTCCCCTCAGCCTCCTTTTCTCCAGGCTAAACAGCCC
>JANZLQ010000005.1:32921599-32951587 GCA_026212715.1 Elanus axillaris
GGGGGGGAGTGATAGAACGACTTGGTGGGCACCTGGCGTCCAGCCATGGTCAACCCATCACACTAAGGATGCCACATTATCTTGCACTGACCATTCTTATTATGCTCCCAGAAGTACATTACAAAAATAAACTGTACCAGTCAAATCACTCTTTGTATTCCTTTTTAGATCCTACCTCTGAAAAAGCCTGCTTCAAAAAAAAAACCCCAAACCTCCAGATTCAATCTGACAGGGACTGAGTTCTCCAAGGTCTTTACAGAGCTCAATAGGATAAGTATTATGCCACTCCAGAAGATATAGCTTAGAGGAAAAAAATTCTATTAATAGGACACAGGTAATTCCTCAAGCTGTGAAGGAAATGATCTGCTATCAAACAGTATGGAACAAAAGCAAACCAAACCTCAATGCTATTTCATACTTAGTAAATTTTATGTAAAAAAATATTCTAGGAAAACCTTGGATTAAGTAGTTCAGAATTTAATTTTAAGCTAATTGAAAGGCTAAATTAAGAACAGCCTTATAAGATTTTTAATTCAAGAGAGTGAGCTCTGAGACATCAGTTTCCTAATTAGCAGACTGAATTGTTAATGGAATAGTAAAAAAGAAAACAAAATTCAACCCACCTCTCACCCTGCAAAAAAGCCCTTACATTCCAGACTTCCCTAAGGTTAAAAATACAAAGTATTTCCAGATTATTAGTAAAGTTGAAGAAGATGAAAATTGATACAGGAATGGTAAGAAGTATATGGAAGCAATAAAGAAACAACTGAGATTAATAGTTTAAAATGTTCTGGTGAATGAGGAACTATCAGGGTACCTAGCTATAACAGGAGTATGCTGATAAAGCATAATGTTAAGAACATAGTATGATAATAAGAAGCCATACCAAACCAAAGAGAATTACAGTATCGGCTCAGAAGGAGATGGCCTTGGGGACTGAATAATCTTCTACCAGCCAAGAGAGAAAAGTTTCAGCCTCACCTCTAAGACAAACACTGACACAAAAGCTGATTTCATAACTACATATTTTGATGACTCATTTGATTGTCTCAGAACCTGTTAACTGACTATGATTTCACAGCTGGAGCAGGGGGAGGGGAGGAGAAAACAAAAAGAACACACCAGTAACTGTGGCTCCCGGTTTTCATCTACTGGAGGAAGACCTGTTATTATTTCTAGTAAGACCTGGGGGGAAAAATTCAGAAGAGAAAATGAAGCGCAGAATAATCCTTAGCATATATACCATTTACAAAAAGGAGCATGACTGCTGGTCTTTCAAACAAATGCTCACAGGATCTGTATTTGTCCAAAGAGAGCTCTCTATACAATTGATCATTGTTGCTGTTGTTCCTACCTTTATTTTCATTAACTGTTATTAGTAGTGTGGCTTTTGAATGTCTATGCAAGTTTTTCTCACCCTACATTGTGTTGCTTCAAAGCAAGAGGGAAGGATTTCCCAAGTATTCAGAAACAGCAGCTGGCCTACCCCCCCCATGAAACTAAATGCCATGAAGGAAGTGGTCAATAGCAATAAGAGTTTGGATCTATTCAGAATGGATTCATTATTAAGCTCATGTCTTTTCTGTACTCAGCTTTAAGGCAAATCCTGCATGGACAGCATATTCTTGGTGCTTAAAAATAGTAAAACACACTTTTGGATCATTTTCTTTTAACCGTTTTTTTTTCCAGCCTGAGTTACATTTTTGTGCAATACTATGCAAGATGAAACAATGTTCCACATTACTTCAAACTACATTTAGCTAGAACTTGGAATGTTATTTTACTCTGGTCTTTCACATGCAAATTTGTATTTTAACATAATTATTGTAATCATTAGCGAATTCAATGTTTTAATCAACATATTCAAATGATTTTAAACCAATCAAATTTTAGAAACACTATCTTAAGAGCACATCTGTTGGGAAAAGGAGAAATGATAGATAAGAGTGATTTTGTATGCTGTTATCATTTACAACAAAGTCATATACAGTTTCCTACATTCTACTTACTACTCCAAAACTAAAGATATCAGATTTAGGTGTTATCTCTCCTCGCAGAGCTTCAGGTGCCATGTAGGCTGCTGTTCCAACAATTCTTTCAGTCATGATTGTTTGTGTGAATGTTACAGATGCTCTTGCAAGTCCAAAGTCAGAAATTTTGGCCATATATGTATCAGTTAATAAGATATTTGCACTGAGAGAGAGGGGAGAGAAAAAAAAAGAAGAAAAAAAAAGATAATTTTCCAAACAAGTACAGTAATTAGGTTTTATAACAGACTAATAACTCTTTAACAACCAAATGCAAACTGCTATTTTGACTGTTTCTTGAAATCCAAGATATTTATTCATTATTCATACAACAACAAATGTAAGAGTTAGTTTTGTTGGAAATTGCTCCATTTCAAAATTAATTGCTCTAAATAAATTATGAACTGGCTGCCAGGATCCATCCATGTTTTTTCTTAGCATGCATACTTGCATAAATTCACTAAAAAAAAAAAAAAGAAAAAAAAAGAGGAAAAACCCCCACACCTCTTACCCCCAAATCCTACAAATATAAAAATTTCTTCTAAGAGACCAATTAAGTTACATCCATGTGTTGGATCTGAATACTCTTTTCTTTAAGAAGAATAATAGAGAATAATTTACTCTGATCAACTGGTGCTGGATCACAGTACAATTCTTAACTGTCTAAATCTCTACTCAGAACTAACAAAAGCAGTTTTTTATACCTATTACCTAATACTATGTCAACCATTACAAATTCACGTGCCAAATGAATACTAAAACTCTACTCTTTTCCTGGAAGAGAAACAGAAAACTTATTAATGCTGGAATAACATGTGCTGTGCTTCCACTCGATCTCCAGGTTTTACTTCCCTTAAAAAAAGTGTGAAGAACGAAGCTGATCTAAAAGACATTAACATTTTCATAAAATACTCAGTGGGATGAACTACAGCATAAACCTTCTACTGTTTGGTTTTGGTTGGGGGGGGGGGGTTACACTTGCAGCATGTAGAACCATTCTAAAATACTTGATTTAGCGTTTCTGTAATCCTCCTCATTTTCTGAGCCCCTTAACGGAACTGTAAGAAAACATTATAGCCAGATACAACATATAACACTTAATAGAAACTTGTATTTCTAACTTGCCCTTCTTCTTCACCAAACCTCCTCAACAAAATTGACACGGCTGTAAGTTACAACAGATCACTTGGTATTAGAACTGCTGTAAATAGTGTTAATTATAAGATCACTGCAAAAAGCCAAACACTAGTCAAGGCACCATCCATCAACTGGTTCCATATTTAAAGCTCAGCTTCTACAAGAAGGAAGAACAAGATCACAACCTCATAAATCTGAGCTTCTTACCAACTCGAGTCAAGCCCAAAGCGTGGTCACTTTTTTGACACCACACGAAGGGCACAACAGAAGCAAGTTTTAATGCAACTGTCAAGCTTCAAGAGATAGATGAACTATTTTCTGGGCATAACCAAGCCAAAAACCTATGGACAACTCTGAGAATACACATTCAATCATGTCCCCGCTAGCCTACAGAGAAGCTGTTCTAGTGCCTGCGTGGTTACGAATTGTCTCCACACGTCATAGCAATATGAAGACTGAAGTAAACCTTCTTAGATGTCTCTTCATATATGTTTTACCTGGCAGTGGCAGCACTATTAATAACACCAGCCAAATTTATTGAACTATTCACATGGCAAGTGCAAGACATTGCAAAATGGAATCCAAACAGAAGAAAAAAACAAACCAAACCAAATCCAATTCTGTAAGATGATCAACTCACAGCAGTTAGAAGGGTAGAGTAGCATAAGGTAAAAAATGCATCCCTTCCAGTCATTACACTTGTCCAGAGGCTTAAGCAGGGAAGAAAGAACAAACATAAATTGTCAAAGCAGTTAAGCACATTTCCTGAGGCAGCTGAAGCAAAAACTTGTTCCTCACAAGCTGGAAGGTCACAAAACCAAAGTGGCCTAAATTTAGCAGAGTTGCAGAAGACAAAAAGCTATTGAAACATTCATCCATGACACCCATTCAGTCAGTTGCTCCTTCTTAACCGACAGAAGAAGTAAGGCATCTGGGGCTTTTCTTTGGAGATTTGGACTGCTTTGGTATTTAAAACAAAACAAAAAATCCAACACAAACTGTAGCAAGGAAGGGAAAAAAAAACAAAACACCAAACACCCCTACCCCCCACCAACTGTATGACAAACCCCCCAGCTTTTCTAAGCTCTGATATCCCTGGAAAATTTTCTGCTATAGCAAACAAGTGAACATACATTATCCTTGAAGAACCCTGAACTTCATAAACCTGACTGAAGTAATTTTCCTGTGTTCATAATAAATAGGAGTAAATCAAAGGAGACATTCTGAAGAAATGCTCCAGGAAAAAAAGCAAAAAAAATAGGTGGGTTTTCATCTGAAAAATCTCCCATTGAAAAAGTCGTTATGTTCTCTAACAGCAGCTCTTTTAGCAGCAGTTGTGAAAGAACAGAACTTCTGGGTGTCCTTGCAGCACTCAACTATTTGATAATAACAGATTACAATAGCCTCATAATTATCTTTAGAAGTGTGTACTGGTCATGTCCTTGTGGCACAGACAAGATTATGGTGATGGATGTCACTTGCAGAAAAGATTGTGCCCTTGACTGAAGCAATGCTTCTTTAGTTTGTTCTCTCTAAAATTACTTTAGCAGGGGAAGAAGAAAAAAAAAAAGAAGGAATAAAAAAAAAGGGAAAATGCAGCCAGTGATAGTCAGCAGCTTTTACCTTTTAATATCTCTGTGAATATGATTATTTTCATGCAAAAAGTTGATGCCATTTGCTGTACCTTGAACAATTTTACATCTTGTATTCCAAGAAATTGGTGGAGTGTCATCCTTGAATAAGGAGGGAGAAAGGCAAGTAGAAAGGTGAAAATCTAATACATATATGCTCACATAAAAGACATACAAAAAAAACCACAATCCAAAACTGACTTCCTGCTATGTTTTGTGGTTTCCAAGTATATAATTGAAAAGACCAATAGCATACATTTCTTAATTTACTTGTGCAGAAATAAATGCATTTGTCACATTCAGTTCTTTCCCCTGCATTTTGCCTTAGATTAATTCACCCGTTGCAAAAAGTGTTCTTGATAATATTTGACTCTGACCCTACAAGGCCAGCTGCACTGCAAAGAACTACCTGTATCTACTACATCTTCCATTTCATACCTGCACTGATAACAGAGCTTTTTAATCCAAAGCAAATAATTCAAAGCAATCAACAGTTTTTACTAACAGTGAGAAGTTAATCTTGCAGTGGTTTTGGATTTACCATTTCTCAAGATTTTAGCTCAATTCTTGTTACTAACTAGACCTTAGAAGTGAGGACACCTACATTTCAAAACCACTTCTTGTCAGTGGCGAAGGGAAAAGGATTACAGTATCTCTTCATTCTACCACCTCCTTTGCCTGCTCCTCAAAGCCCAGACAAGAAGATGATGACATAAGCAAGAGTCTGTGCCTCAAACATCCAGTGAAGTCACAGAATGAAGTTATCAGCAAGAACACACATTCAGCATGCACATTCCTCACCTATTCGACTTTATCAGAAGAAGATTCTTTCTGATTTATAGATTCTGATTTAGATTCTTTATGATTATAGCATAAGTTTGTCTCTTCCTTGTAAAAGCCTCAGTTATTTCTACTTTAGCTTTCAATTACCACCCATCCTTTAAGCTCACTTGATGATAGAGGCCAAAGTTACGCGGATGAACATTTTCATATACATCCCTGTCAAGCACTGCTCATTTCTACAGATAAACTTGCACTGTCTTAAGTAAAACTTAGTCTCTCCTCTGCACTAATTCCGTTTAAAAAAAACCAAACAAAATAACCACCCAAAAAACTGCAAATGTGTGTGTGCAAGTAAATCAGCCAAACCAACCTGAAACAGCAGTGCTACCAAATATATCCAGTCCTTTCCCCAACCACTGCTACTCATTCTCATCCTAACACCATTTTTTTCCTGTTGTGGCAGAAGTATTTGTGCAGCTTTGCAGAGGAAATGTCTCCAGGTGAAAATGAAAGATTTATTTCACCAAGTGTTTTTTTCAGCCTGATCAGTTCCCTAACCCAGCTCTTTCTCCAGCTACTAAATGCTTGAAGCAGTACAACAGGAAGATCAGTACAGAAAAAAGCAAAATGACATTTTGAGGTCCAGGGACATGGGGGGTTGAAGTAACACCAGTTTAAAATGTTCACCAGATTACAACCTCAGAAGCTGCATTTGCTTCGTATAAGGCAGATTTTTTAACTCCTTCACCAGACTAACATGGATGCTCATCTACTACGTTAAGTCTTGCTTACTCTTTGGTATCACTCTAACAGGCCACTGTTTGTCCTTCATACACAGAGTTGCCTCACCAAAACCAAAGCAACTTATTGTTTATTAAAGGCCAAGGCTAGAAGATACGTCATTTGATTAAACCAGAAGGAAGCACTGCATTTACACAAAATACTACTTTAAAAAAAAATATATTTCCCATTTATTTAGGCACTTCAGAAAGAGATACACAGACTATGAACACTGTGTTATAACCACTGTCACAAAGGCAATGAGCAAAGGGCAATTTCACAATGCAGATTCTCAAGAACTAGCAGAGAACATGCCAATGGCAGAACTGGGAACAATAGTGCAGCACCCTCTGCTCCGCTCAACACAGGCATAGCAAGTCTAAGCTCCTGTGTCACTTCAGGTACTAGGTACACGATATTTTATTGTCAGCCTGCTTTGACTTCAACGTGCCTAAAACATTGTTTAAAATGTTATTGGAAGAATTAACTGTTATGATATTCGTCTTCTAGAACACAGAAGTAGTAAAACATCATTTGGCCATTACAGTTCAGTACTGTTTGAAAGATATTTCATAGATATCTGTACTTCAGCAAAGTAAGACAACTGGGAACATAGAATCATAGAATCATTTAGGTTGGAAAAGACCTTCAAGATCATCAAGTCCAACCATCGTCCATGCCCACTAGACCATGTCTTGGAGCGCCTTGTCTATGCGCTTTTTGAATACCTCCAGTGATGGCGACTCAACCACTTCCCTGGGCAGCCTGTTCCAATGTCTCACAACACCCTCAATAAAGAAATTTTTCCTAATATCCAACCTAAACCTCCCTTGCTGCAACTTGAGGCCATTACCTCTTGTCCTATCACCAGCCACCAGACAGAAGAGACCAGCACCCACCTCACTACATCCCCCTTTCAGGCAGTTGTAGAGAGCGATAAGGTCTCCCCTCAGCCTCCTTTTCTCCAGGCTAAACAGCCTCAGTTCCATCAGCCGCTCCTCATACGACTGGTGCTCCAGGCCCCTCGCCAGCTCCGTTGCCCTTCTCTGGACACGCTCCAGCACCTCAACGTCTTTCCTGTAGTGAGGGGCCCAAAACTGAACCCAGCACTCGAGGTGCGGCCTCACCAGTGCCCAGTACAGGGGAACAATCACCTCCCTGCTCCTGCTGGCCACACTATTTCTGATCCAGGCCAGGATGCCGTTGGCCTTCTTGGCCACCTGGGCACAATGCTGGCTCAACTTCAGCCGGCTGTCGACCAGCACCCCAAGGTCTTTCTCTGCCGGGCAGCTTTCCAGCCACTCTTCCCCAAGCCTCTAGCATTGCATGGGGTTGCTGTGACCAAAGTGCAGGACCCAGCACTTGACCTTGTTGAACTTCATACAATTGGCTGGCTCAAATGGGGTAAAATACAAGCCTACTAGTCTAAGCAGTAGATGCAAGGAGCAATATACTCATCACTAAATCTTGAATTTAAAAATATTTATTGCCTTTCAGGTGCTACTCATACAAATGAAATTATTAACCTACAAATTATTCAAGTCTACTGCCTATTTTTAAAGTATGGCTATACGGCAGAATCACTAATGTCAAATATTTGTAAGCGCTAGTATGCATCTATGTTTTCCTAAGTATTACAGAAAGATGAATTGTTAACAGTTGTATGGTATGAACTGCAAATAAAGTATAAAAACATTCCTTAAATTCATCCCATTTATTAGGACAGAACAATTTGGCTGTTTTTTAATGGCAGGGCAGCACACTGGTGCATGGGATCTTTCCACAAAGAAAAATATTTCACCATCAATGCTGATGATTAGCTGTGAGAATGGCAAAAAAAAAGTATGTATAAACAAGACTACAGCTAGTAAATTTTTTTTGCTGTTGAGACCTGTTACTCATTGCCTTACATTTTACATCCCAGTAAATTACGGTAGCCACAAAACAGTACTAAAACAACTGTAACTATTTCAAGGTACTCAATGGCAGCTTCATTTGCTCAGTTCTTAAAGACTACACAGAGAATAAAACAATAGAGAGTAAAGCCATTTATGTGCAGTCCAAGTTAGGAACCTGTGTAGATGAAAATTTGAAATACCAGCTTTTAATACCATGTTATAATGGTATTGTTTTAGCATTACATAATGCCATTTTATGATTCCAGTCTCACTTCAAGTTAAATGATCTAAATTGATGCTGTCTCAATCCTCTCCTTGAATGCATGGCTGCCCCCCTCCCATACTTCCAACTCTAGCACTCACATGACTAGGCAGACAGCCAAGTTCATGATCTGAGCTGGCCAACACAGCCCTACCACAGGTGGTTTTACATGTCAACTTTTCAGAAAGGCAGATTACAAAATTCTTGCTGCAGCAGACTAAGAACAGACCAAGAAGTTTTTTTACTACCAAACTAACTATATAAGCAGTGTATTTCTTAAAAAGGTGTCAATAATCAGGTACTTGATTTAGAAAACGAGGACAGTACCTCAAAATCTGTCATGGAACCAGATTTGATGAGTTTTCAATGCTTTTACAGTAAACTCCAGTGTTTTAATGAACTAATTCAGTTGCCAAGATCAAGCCTTCTTGTTATGGACTCTGAACTGTCACATCGTAATATGCCAAAGATAAAGTCCTCCAGCTACTGAATCTATTAAAGCAATACCTACTGCCTGCTCTCCTGATGCAACACTTGGATGAACAAGAAAGAACACTGCAAGTTAAGCATATCGTAGATTTATTATTTTATTTATCACATCACATTAAGTAATGCCAGTCTATCAAATATTGTAATACATTAAAGTCCTATGGCAAAGGTATCCGTTGTACTTTTAAATACATATTTCAATCAGAACTAGTAAGTATTTCCAAAACATAGTGTAAATACTGTGAATACTCATCTTGCCAAGATTTATGCGATTTTAAAATAAATGGGAAAATGCATTCCAGTTCCATTTCAATAGGATTACTTGCACATTGAGAGTTAAGCCTTTTCAGGTTGAATTGGATGAGTGACAAGACACTTAAAACCCTAAAAATATTTAGCAGTATATTTCAGTTTTTATTTTCCACTCATAAAACAGTATCCTGTAACTGCAAGTTTACTTTGGGGGCTTTGTTGCTGCTAAAGAAAAAAAAAAGGTAGAGAAGAAAAATGGGCCAGGATTTCAAAGGTTCTTCTGGGAGCTAGATGTCTAAGTTTCATTAAAATTTAATGGGATTTATATGCTTAAACTTTTTAAGTTTCTTTAAAATCCAAGCCAAAACTGAATATCCTTAAAAGTTTCAGAATTATTATAAGAGTAGAAAATAACGCTTGATTCATTTAAAATGCCAGCAACCTGACAATTTCCTGTAATAGGAGAAGTTGCTTGACCAGACACAAGTACCAGTTAAATTTAATAATCAAAGCTATCTGTATAATGGCAGAAAGGATAAAATTTAATAGTTTCATTTCTTCCCTTTATGGGTAATGAAATAAGACTAATAATGGTTCTATTTCAAACACTAATAGGCTGTGGGTCAAGAAATTACCCACCTGCATACTGATGCATTCTTACACAGATTACATAGCAAAGAGTGGTAGTCATTTAAATGTTTTCCTATTCTTCACATTTATTACTAGCTTACTGAAAAATAACTATTATTGAGAAGAAGGAAAGAAGCAACTGAAGACTGTATCTTCATATGCATTAAATATTGTTTTGTCAAACAAATCAAATACACGAGTAAAGGGTTGGACCAGATGACTTCCAAAGCTCCCTTACAATTTTAATTATTCTGTGATTCTGTGACATTGCTGAAATGCTTCAAGAGGTGGTATGAGCTGGGATATGTATTCTTGGGGGGGATGGGGAGAAAATTAACTGGACTGTGAAGAAAATGTTTCAGAATTAAGATCTGATTTTATATTTTTTTTAAAAATCTACATTTATAAAAGCTAAACATTTCTAGAAATAACATCTTAAACTTTTGTTTCAAGATTACCTTTCAGAAGTAGCAGATGTTCATGTGGAATAACAGCTGCCAGAAGATGCCAGCTATACATCTTACTATATACTGTGCTATTCAAAGATACTAAATTCACATTAAAGATGTAGTGCTTTATTGTATGCCTCTACCTCAAAGCCAGCAATAACTGCCCTAAGCCCTAGTTTTATGGTATAGATAGGTAAGCGCAAGTATGAAGTCACAAGCTTTTTAGCAAAGAACTGGTATTCTTTCACTCATACACGTGTATGTTAAATGCTAGATCTTAACAACAGTTCATATAGACTCTCTTTAGCAGCAATTATACAATGCATATCCAATTCACATAGTAGAAGTCCAGTTATATAAGTAAAAAGACACAAGGAACATTGCACTGTAAGGAACAGTGGTTGAATGCACAACATCTACAGATGCAAGAACAGCATTTGTTCTTAAAAAAGAACATCAGGAATTACATCAGCTATAATCACAACAGCACCTCATGAAAACTATACAATAGATGTTTCATTTCATCTTATTGTAAAGTTTTGCAAAAAATAGCCTCCATTTTAAAATAATGTTTTGACCACTTCATTTTAGTTCTTAGTACAGCTCTGTATTAAAAAAGTAACTTCATAAATGGCATCTTTGGAATCAGTTGTTTCCAAGAGAATTCCAAATTGAGCCTGTACAATACGAAAAAAAAATCCACCTTTCAATACTGTTTTTTTTTGGTAAGACGTAACTTTCAGTCCTTCACACCACTGCCAGTAGAAAAATTCAGAAGACTTTATCAAATTAAAGTATGCTAAGCTTCCTTAAGATTTCATTATTTCACTAAAAAAACAGTTAAAGAAAATTCCATCTTCTAAATTTAGGTGCCTACATCTGTGTAAGAGGTGACAGCACCTCTGCTGCCATCAGCTGGAGTTCTAGACATTACAGTGGTCAGAACTCCATTCAGTTGCCCAACATTATCTAGTGTCACTTCAGATGCTATAGGTTATCAGACACCTGTACAGATACAACACATGATCTACATGAGACTTGCACATGTTTGTGAAGCAGCAGCTGAGGCCAAGTCAGATGTGCTATGGCATCTTAAACAGCACTGGACACTTCTATGAAGCAAATTAATTTATCCCAGTGGAAACTGGAGAGCTATTCTGTTCATCCAAAAGCAGATGTCTATAACTGCTCAAGTGAATAGTTCCCTATTATTTAAAACAGATATCTCCACAGATACCTAGATGTAGGTGTCTTAATTTGCAAGCCCAAAGTTAGATGCAGTTTCATATAAATTAAGCTTCTTGAATAGATGGAAGGACAGAAATCTAGAAATAATTACTATGTGGAATATTTTAGCACATCTTTCCCTAAAAAAAGGGTTCAAGATGTCATGGCAAACCTTTTGAATTTATAGTGCTTATTGTACTAGATCCTGAATCAATACAAGAAGTGACTTTTGGTTCAAGAAAAAATTAATCACACAAAGAGCTCAACTAAATGATGCCAACTCAAAGTCTGACCCATATTAATTTGAAATTACTTGAAAAACTAGGATTACTGTAACTCTATAACTAGGCATATTTTTCACAGTGCCTTTTAACTTCTGTCTGCTGTAATTCATCCAAATGTTTAACTCTGAAGCTTAAGAACTCTTCTAATGCAACAGCAAATCAGGAAATAGGTCACAGTATTTCACCTACACACCTTAGTGCATTAAACTGAAAGAGATACATAATCTGAAGTTTTTGCTCTGCTTTTTTTGTTTATGTTTATGGAATCTCATTTAATACATATTTCAGTCAAACCCGAAGACAGGGAAGTTGCAGAACAGAAAACAACAGAACAGAAATAACTGAAATTGCTAATATTTATGAACTTAAGTTTACTTACTATTGACATCAGTGTTAGTATGTAGTGCTGTAAATTCTGCCCATGGTGACGAACCATTTTGGTGTCAGCTGTAACCATCACTTCTACATATCTTGGATAGGAAAGAAAACGTTTTTTCCTGGAATGCAGATTGCCACCATCCTCTATAGATAGGTTCTTTAAAGTATACTTTAAACTGAGAGACTTCTGTAAAATACTGCTCTCTCCATTTAAACTGCTGAAAGTTGGATGTAGTAAAGTGCTCTTCTTCAACTCTTTTTCTGTAAAGTAAACAAGGATTTACTGTTGCATGCAGTTTCTGAAGTTAAAAAGAGAAATGGGCAAACGGGTGCCCAAAATACACAACGCAAACTCATATTTATGATCTCGTTTCCAAGAGAACCAGTGCAAGAATTAAAAAATGTACTAAACTTGGAAAGCTATAATAGGAACATCAAATTAGTACATTGTCAGATAGCTCTATCATACATGGATTCATTATTAAAAATTAGTTAAGAGATAGCAGTATTATACAGTTCCTAGAAAGCATTATAATCCAAACAGGCAGGCTAGAAGGAGATAAGCACTCCAGTTTAAGCAGTGCAACAAAGGAAGTGAGTTAATTAAACAAAATACATATCTTTTACACACAAACATTTGACACCAACAGAATCAATCAAAACAAACCATAACAAAGACCAGGTCTGAGTCCTGAATTCAAGTCCCTATTGACTTTTTCATTTATATAACATTAAAAGTACATAAATATAGAGTTTACCTCATAAGCAAGTACGTATCAAAAGCCTTCAGTGACTTCCTTGGAAGCTTTCTTAATTTACGCTATATAGGATCAGGTTCTAAAGGAGATACACAACCTCCTCAGATACCTCCAAACTGAGTACTGTAATACTTCCAATTAAACTGCATAGTCCAGACACCAGAGGCTTCTGATGCCCCAGATAAAATCCACGCAGTGATGAGGGAGTCTCCATAGCAATAGCCCATGTAAAAATACTTAACTGAGAAGCATATGTGAATTCTCACTACTCTTCAGAACTTACGCACCTAACTAGACACTTCAGGCGCCTCAGAACAAAACTCCACTGTCTTTCTGGAAGCTAGTTTTCCTCTTATAAACGAGCTGCCAAAGGATATGTCTCCTAATCCTCTTATTCTAATGACTTAGTGACTACAGCACTGGCTCAAGAATTCAGATATCCCAACTCTGTCTCCCTAAACTTGAGAAGTTTTAAATTTATGTATTCCATATTTCAAGGGAAGAGCCCTCATGCACAAACTTTAAGCTACTTTCAACAGGTCAATCGTCTGTCCTCTTTAAAGTTGGGGCACAATACCGCCAGAAAAGAACATTGGAGGGACAACAGCAAGCACCTTAAAGTTTGCTGAGTAATTGTCTAAGAGTCGGTCACAAAATATAGCTATAATAATTGCAAAAACTATTAGCACTAACAATAATGAGGGGAGAATTTGGGGATCAGCTTTGAAGAAGAACTTCTTCATGAGTACCTACGTATATTAGATGCATTCAGACTGACTCACTGAGATGCACTGAAGAGAACCGGCTGGAGCAATCTCATATGCACATGATCTTTACTAGGTCACAGAAGTTGGCTTGAGATTTAGGAGTACTGGCAAAATGGGAAACGGCATCTATATTTAAAGTGGGAGTTTAAAGACAACCTAAATTTATGGACCAGCCAAGACAAATTCAATACCAGAACAAGTGAATTTAGTTTTGTTTTTAAACACCAGAAATCAACAAGTGGATGAAAAATAGCTATCATATTTATCAAAAACATATTATGTCAAACTCAGATTAGCTTCCCTGTATAAGGAAACAGGATTTATGAATAGAGGAAATGCAGCTGATGTCCTGTCCTGACTTGACTAAGGCTTGTACCTGGGTTTCCAATTAATTTGTCATCAGCAAGTTAGTTTAGAAGAAACAAGTACAAAGTGAGGAAAAGAGGAGTTAAACAATTTTAGAAGTAATTATCACAGTCCAATTTCAAACTAAAAAAAAGGTACTGAGTGTTATGCCTCTCCATATCCTCTGTCAAGGCTCACTTACTAGAGAAAGACAAACTCTCATGATCACAAGTATTGCTAGATATACTCTGTTCCTCCTTGAAGGGAAGATGTGAATAACCAGGCAAGACTAGCCTTAAAGGAGACAAATCTCTTTAGAAGGACGGAAATGTAACAACACAAGGTTTTCCTCCATGAACACTTCTGCAACTTCGCTCCCCCCAAAATGACAGTAATCTCTGACTCACAATCTTTTGTGGTTGCTCCAATATATGAAAAGGGGGAAAACGACCATATTCTTAATGCTTGGAGCCTTTTTCCTCACACTAGGTTGCTTATATTAATAGAATTCTCATATACAACATATTAAAAAAAGCAAACCACACAACAAGCTGAAAGACCTCTACTTCGGTTCAGTACATACTATTAATCATTAAAAAATAATCAGGAATAACAACACTTGCTTGGTTATCAGACAAAGTACTGACTCCTTCTTCTGCAATATCAATGAATAGATAGCATCAGCTTCCTAAAAGAGAGCTAAAGAAAAGAAATACCTTTCACTATAATTTGTTGAATGCAAGATGATCATAATGGTTGCTTTCTGGCCTTAGTATCTATGGAAAAGCAGAATTCTCAACATATTGTTTCTGAGTATAAAATATGCTTCAAGAACTTTCCAAAATTAAAAACGCTAGCCACCCAAGCTACATCACTATTTTTGCAATTTATATTTTCAAACATCTGGACAGATATTCCTTCAGAAAATAAAGCTGAAGCTTTATTATTTTCCTTTTCTTCAAATACTCATATTTATGCACTCAACCTTGCTTAAACATTCCTGAAATGCAAGTACATTCAAAATGTATAAATGCAGATTTCAATCTCATGAAAGGTACAGAATTTTAATTCGACAGGATATTTCTAAATGCCAAGCTGAGCAAATTTTTCTTTCTCCTATTGTGAATCTCCACCTGTTTGTTTTTTCTTTGAAGACAAATAAACGAAGCCCGTATGCTTCTATCAAAAGCAAAAGGAAAGCATTTATGCCACTAGGCATTAAAGAAAAAAGTTTCCAACACAATGAAAAATATTTTTAAACTGGCACTAGTATAACAGTAAATGTTAAGTACATTGCTCAGGCAGGATCTTCAAAGGCTTCTACATCATTATATCCCAAAACAGATGGTATCTTGGTGTTTAGAATGACTCTATGGATACCTACAATTTCAAATAAATCCTTTCTAATCGTGCTCTTTTGTCTAGTTTTTGTACTTTGATGGTAGCTGCTGGTGCCTTTCCCATATTATACTGTTTTCTGACTACAGAGATACATGCATATCTATAAAAAACAACTACTGGAAGTTTTCTGCCCCACTAAAACACGTTAGTTTACAGCACAGTGCCTTCTACTCACTGCTTCATGGTATTAATAAAGATTTTTTGTTCTTCATAGTCACTGTTACTGCATACATGCTTGCTCTTTAGTTACTTCGCTTAATGATTAACCTATATACTGTGAATCTATGAAAGTACAACCATTCACTTGTCACATATGCTAATGGTATGCTTGTAAATTACTCCACTTCCCTTCTTTTAAATAAAACTAAATATTATGAAGTAGTATGAATAAATTATTAAAAACTCATAAGGACAAAAAAGTCTACATTAATGGCTAATATTAGAAACATCCATTATTAAGGAAGACAGGTGTCCTGTATTATCTGTTAAGAGATGCAGTAAGTTCAT
This sequence comes from Elanus axillaris, assembly GCA_026212715.1. Lineage (NCBI taxonomy): Eukaryota > Metazoa > Chordata > Aves > Accipitriformes > Accipitridae > Elanus > Elanus axillaris. The sequence goes on from JANZLQ010000005.1 coordinate 32,937,605, forward strand.
TCTTTTGTGAACATAAACAAAAACTCCTGTGGATCTACTCTTTAAATGTTTACATATGGGACAATGTAGGTGTAAAAGTAAATGCACAGAGAAGTTCTTGCAATATCACGAATATTTTTTTTACATGCACATTTTGTCCTACATTTGAATTAGCCACTGGCAAAAAAAAAAAAAAAAAGAAATGGCTGCCAAGCCTACATGAAAGAAATGTGTAGGTTCTAATGGAACAATCTGGAGGTAAGTTGTTTTTTTTTCTTTTAAGCAAACATTAAATCTTGCTCTTTTTTTAAAAAAAAAAACAATAAACAACATCTGACATTTGAAAAAGTCACATTGAAATTTAAAGTATGACTATACCTGAAACTTCACAAGGTTTATGGGATTTCTGATACTTTTTTCTAAGTTCTTCATGCCTGTATATAAGATGTGGTTTGTTATGCTCATCTTCATGTTCACCTCCATCCGCTTTCATGAGAGGTTCTAAAAAATATTCACCATCATGTGCCTTAAAGGTGCCCATCTGAAAGTAAGAGAAGCGATTGATTTATTTTCCACTAAAAATACTGCTATAAAATCAATTTTCATTGAAATAATAAATTTGCACATGAGACAGTAAACTTCAGTGGAAGCTGGAGATGGAAGCTTGAAGGAAAGGCAAAGAAGTTTGCTTTCAGAGACTTGTCCCACCAGAATAATTCATAACAGTCTACCTTGCATATTAACAATGTATCATAAGTAATCACTATACAGAGTTAATGAAACAAAGGAGATCACAAAAGTAGAGAATCTAGGTATAACCAAGCAGGACCAGCTAGGAACTGTGTAAAGGGAAGCAGAGGCCATCAAGAAATTCAGGATTTGAGTGTTGTCCAAATTCTTGACTGATTTGTTGCCTTCTGTACTTTACATTATTTACATAATATTTTTCTTCTAAAATTGCAATTTGTCCACAGGTTAGAAACAGTGTTAACCTAATATTCTTTTTAAAGACTTTGAAATGAATTCTAGGAATTCAAAGTTGACAGTTTCATTAATGTGTTTTTCTCCTCAATTTTTTTCCCCCTCTGTAGTGGCCACACATGAGTAACTAGGTAATGGGAACCAAAGGAACTTGATTACTAAACACAAGCACTGGCACATATACAATGAAAAAGAAGAAACATTAAGCTCCTTTCCCTTACCCCCTCACACCATAGTCCATTCAATTACAAAATCCTCAAACACAGTCTCTTCTTTCTCACTGCATTTCTAACCAAATACACAGTTTCATATGGGTTAAATACCATATTTCAAGAGACTATAAGAAGGAAAAACCATGTAAGAATTTCATCAGATTATTTTCAGACATTTTGGCAACTTCCTCACTTCGGCCAATTATGCACCTAGAGCAGGTAGGTGCACTGCATCCTGTTAGCTGTTTTGTCATATTAGTGAGGCATGTTGACCAATAAGAGAAAGAATACTGATAAACTACATAATATGGTTTAAGGGATTAAGTGTTCATGTCAACCTTAAAACTCAGAGTTACAGAGGGAGTGGCAGAGCAAGATACACAAGAAGAGAAGAGAGAATAGGTTTTTTTTCAAGCAACCTACAAACAGTCTTTTAAAACCTGCTGCAGACTACCTTAGTGTCCAGTGTATTGTACTAGAATTGTCATACCCTCTTGAATTTGGGATCCTTCTGAGCAGTTACGAGTTTTCTACTTTTAAAAGTCTGTTAGGCTTCAGGCATATGTCAGACTATCTGTAATCTTGCCTGACACATAGCATACATATCACCCAAAATTACAGTTACTGTAAACCCACCATGGTTGGTTGGGTCCTCTGCATCACCTTTGTTGCAGAATGAAAAGACCCAGCTAAGTAGTATTTTCCTTTCAAGATCGTTTAAATCTAACTCACAGAAACACTTTCCTCTCCCACCCACCCCAACTTTAATTTAAATTCTTTGCAAGTAGTCTTCATGCTGGATGTTCAGTTCAGCCTTCTCACACCCAGTGTTTCCAGGGCATGTGATTTGTAGAGGGTGGCAGATGGAGTGTACGGAGAACGCTATGTGCCTCCCTGGAAAGGGCCTCATGAAAATAGATATACCACAGCTTGTCAGTTAGTCCTAAGTAAGTGCAACCTTCTGGGCAAAATGACAGGGACAGAGAAGAGCCTGTCACTCAGGGACAGCAGCAAGAACCGATGCAAAGATTCACGTTAATGTTTACTACATAAAGTATTTAAGTCCCAATTACGAAAACATGATAAATTTGACCCCATACTCTTTGTTAACACAACATACTAATTAATTCTTTTCTCCTGACATACCATAAACCCTATTTCGAGACAAGAGACATTTAAAATGTTATTTTAGATTTAAGGAAAAAACTTTTTTTTGCTACTACTTTTACACCACATACATTTTACTTCCCTCCTACTCCTTGTAATAGGTAGAGCAGATTCTGTATTTGCTTCTTCAATGGCTTTTCCAACTAACAGGTTTTCACATTTCACAAAGAAACAGTTTCAGCTACAACAAACATTGATTATGAGAATAGCAGAGAACTATTAAGGAAAGAGTTTGTGCTACATTGTAAACTAAATTCATCTTCCAGAATATTAGTATTCCACTGGAAGAGATGAACTGCAAGAATAAGGCTATATTTTTCCTACCACTTCACACACACAAAAAAAAAACCCCACAACACAACCACTAAGACATGTTTTTGAGTGAAACTGATCACTTTGAAAATTCCACTCAGACTCCTGACCCCATACTCAGACAACCAAGTGCTACCACAGGAAAAATCCTATCTAGGAATTCAAGACTATATTTATGCATGCATTATTCTACCCAGTGGATTGGGAAGAGCCAACATGAGGCATCAGGACTTACCCAAGTCAATCTAGGATTGCTGGTACTCCAGAAGAGCTATTCCTGCCTTGCCCCTCCTCTAGGTGTGCACTCCCACACTTCTTTGTTTAAGCACTAGCAATGGAAGTCCTATACACTGTGTACCAACTCCTCTGTTCAGTTAAAAAAAAAAAAAATCTATGCCTCCTACCAAAGAAAGATATCTTTCAACTGAATAGTAAGGGGTCACCTGGAATGGAGAGCCATTTTTTCCTGGCAAAAAAGCAACTTTGTATCAGCAAGAGCTTACTGTAAAACCAGCCCAACAGGCAACTCAGAATGGAACTCCAAAGACTGCACATGAAGCTGAACCTAACAAAGAATGCACCATAGAAAATGCCTGGCAACCTCTGTGGCACAACTTTCATTACTTTACAGTTTAAAGTATCTCAGTCAGAACTGATACATGTACCTTAACTGAAATCCAGAATCCTGTGCTGAAAAAAGACACACTGCAGCCATGGGGGGGGGGCGNNNGAGGGGCAGGCAATTCTCCCTCTTTTAAAAGACACTCAGAAGTAGCAGTAACTGTGCTCATCTTCACAGTAAATGGTTAGATAAATTACCTAGGAAGCAAAAGAATTAATTCTCCTTTGTTACACCCAAGAAAATAGAAAACACACCACAAAACTTACAGGCCAAAAAGTTAGGATAGACAGTTAGAAGGGAAGAATCCTATATTATGTTTCATGACCACAGAATTACTCTTAGCTTTTTGTTTTAAATCAAAAGATTAATACAATAAGGCAGAATAGTGTCCTTAAGACTGGAGAATCCACCTTTCCAGATACTTGGGCTAACTATGTTAAAAAAATGGAGCCAGGCCTCCTCTCACTTGCTCACTCTCTGGCCCGCTGATCCTCGCACTGTATCCCAGCATCAACTGTCTGTTTAGATATGGATGAAACAGCTGATCAAAAATCTATAATGCAACAAACTTTCATTCTTTCCTCAATGAATTCTCTCCTCTTCAACAATGTATAAATAATTACTACCACTGACTAGTTAGAAAGACCTCCCACCAGTAGTCTACAATAAGTTTTTTGCACATCCCCTGTCCAAGTTGAGAAGAACTTATTATGTTGTATATGAGAAAGAGCAAAGGATAAGAGATGTAAACACTGCTGTATCTTAAGATGGGTACATGATATGCCATTTAAAACCCAAGCAGACATTGAGCTTGAAGCCACCAATTCTGATCCTTTAAATTCTCTACAAAGAATAAAGATGGAGTTTGATTAGCTACACATGGTTATCTCCTCATTTTCCTAACACATAGGTCTACAAAAATTCAGCTGCCAGCTACACTGTCTGCTTTATAGTCCTTCAGTCATGAAAGTGATACTTAACCTAGTGACAGACTCTGCTGATACAAATGGAGTTATTACTGTGCGTTAAGTGCAGGAGCAAAAGGGCTGTGAGATCCAAATGAAAATCCAAATGAAAAATACTTTTGGTAAAACCAAATAAAACAAAGTCACTTAGATGTACAGAGGCAGGTTGCTGAAACAGGAGCCCAAGCATATGCAGGAAATGAAATCAGAAATGAACTGGATTTACTTACCATCTACAGATGCCTCTCAAATCATATAACAAGAAATCTGCCTGAAACATTCTATTTCTGTTCTCAGATAAAGAGGTAAAAGTACCTTTAAAAGATCTCTTCAGTAGAAGTAGAGTACAAAATTGAAAACAGTCTCTTGCACATCATAAATAAGTGGTCCAAAGAGAGAGTGCTACCCAGGACTATGCATATGCACGGATTTGAGGAAATTTATGAGAAAACCCACATGAGGAAAATAATTTATTTCTTGGATTTAAAATACTCTGGATGAGTTAGGCACTTTATATTAAATCAAAGTTCAATGGATCAACACAGCTACTCACTATATATGGTATGTCTTAGTGGTTTAAAGTGGCTTAAAACTGTATAGTCTTAATCAACGTCTTTGCTCTATTCCAAGAGTAGTAGAAATAAATATTGCAGAAGTTATGGTTAAAGTATGTACCATGCCCATATACAAATTACATCCTTGTGTATAATGGCAACTTCGTAGAACACATGGAAAACATAAGGGATATATAGCAAGTTTCAGAAACGTGGAATTAATATGTCCAACAGCAAAATTGGAAAGATTTCAGAAAAATGCTAAAAGAACAACTGAAGTTCTGGAAAACGTGACTAAACTGGCAGACTCCCTCCCAGGTAAGCTCCACTCCTGTGCTCAAGTATTTTTCATGCCCTCATGGTACAGCTTCTTAACTCAAAAACCTGCATGTAGTTTATAGCAAGAGTACTTTCATGGTCCAAGTAAATTACAAAATCCCTTCCTTTTATATTATTCTCTTCCCCCCTCCCCTCTCTCCCCCTTGAGTTTACTCAAAGCTCTTCTGAATCATGTGAGAAGCCTTCACCTTTTTCTTCCTGCTCCACTGTTACAATGTTTTCTAATGAAAGACTTAAGAAGAGTAGCTTAATTAGTTCACTGAAGAAAAAAAGTATTAGAGGTTATCTGATCATGGTACACTGCCAACATCTGGAAAAAATATTTCTACTAGAAGATAATTCAGCTAGAAACATAACCAGAGTTAGTGGTTGCAAGCTAATGTAATTAAAACTAGAGCTAATAGAAATAAGAAAATAGTAATAAAATAATAAATAATACACCAGCTAAGCAGCTGAAGAAGAAGAAATATCTAGCAGTAAGTGTTTTCTGGTGGAACACCTTTTTAGAAGTGATTGAAAGCAACATTGTATTTGAAGTTCTTAGAGAGAAATAGAATAAAATTGTAAAAGATTAAAGGGAAAAAAATCTTTCGTTGTAAATTTAACTATGATCAACTGCATCTCCTAACAAATTCTGCAATGTTAAGATTTCATGAGCAGATAGTAATCACACCTTGACAGAACGGATGGGTCATACACCTATGCTCAGAAGCATCCCAGTCCAGAAAGGTACCTAATCACTAGTTAAATAAAATTATGTAATTCCAGATTGGAATTTGAATTCCACGTAGACTCCTAAAGGCATTTTACCCATTTGTATGTTTAGATTACACCTGATCTAACCATACCAATAACCGTAGCACTGGATCCAGAGTCCTCACTGCCATGTTACTTCCACTCAGGAACGCACACAGAAAAAGATATTTACCTTTTGCATAACGCATAGGGGAAAAAAATATTCTTGCAGGAAGTGTAAAACCTGCCACTACGTACCCTGAACATCATCTTGTAAGGCTATTCTAGGCAAAAAAGTCTGGCTGAAACCTGGTAAAAATGGTAATCCAGGAGTTTCTAAATACTATTTGAGGCCACAACAGACTGCCTACATAGCAGAGAACTTGAGAGAATGTTAGAATAACAATCTCAAAGACAGCTGGAAAGAACAGGGGTCGTGGCAATTAACAAAATTCACTGGAGTGGAAGGAAGAGAGAGCAGTGATTTATTTATTTTTACCTTTAAATACAATTCACAGTGAACAAGCTAGACAAGTCAATTAAAAATTACAGACAACATCTTTTTTTCATAGATATATACATGGAGATTTCATTATGGAGAAGCAGCTATTCTGCAATACTTGTTGAAACTGCTGAAACAAAATGTATATATACATAAAAAGGTTTTTTTGTCTGTTTGGGTTTTTCTGGGAGGGAGGGGGTGGTTGGCTTTGATTTTTGGTTTCTAGGGGGTTTGTTTTCAACATATAAATAAACTATCATCAAGCTAAGTGTTCCCACAGAACACAGAGCTATGAGTTCCATTCGCTTAATCTTGGAAGAAATTCCATCATATAATCTTGTCTGTCTCAGTAAATGTCAAGCAAATTTACATTTGCAACTTATCTCTGTTTAAAGAGAACTTCCTAGCTTTGATGTTTTTAAGTACATACAGAATCACCTTTTTCTCTCACTGGGAGATGAATAGCCCTATAAAGTCCTTTCAACCTCGTATGAGCCATCAGGTGTTTATCACTCAAGTACACGCAAGGTATGGCTAGATTTTCACCCGGTTTAGTCAACCACACAGTAAGCTACCTTGAGTACTTTTGTCAATATGTGTATACACAGAGGATATGAGCTGTTCTCACAGTGTCTGACTTTGCTACCATAACCCTGCCATTTTCTGCATGAGGGTATGTCTGAAACAGAATGACAACTGAGACTATTGCAGAAACGTTATCTCACGTGGGAAGCTTATCTGTTCCCCAAGAGTACAAAGTTTCCCAATATCCATGATGGCTAACTGTTGACTGCCAGCTGGGGCTGGAAGCATTAACTTAAGACCAGGAAAAAAAAAAAAAAAAAAAAGAAAAAAGTGCCAACTCACAGACTACTTCAGTAACTTAGCTCACCTAGTGACAGCAAAGGGCCATTATGTTGTGTCCTCTCTCCTCCCCCGACACTCCTATCACTCATGTTCACGCACAGTTCCTTCTGTGTACTTCCTGGAAGTTTAATGAACATGCTCATATATAAGTAAAAGTAATCCAACCTCCTGTGGCTGCCCACAGCTTTCCAGCAAATCCACCTGTGTCATATAAACCCAAAATGATGAAAAAGAGATTGTAGATCTTCTATAAAGGCAGCAGTTAAGAACAGGCTGCAGCCATCAGAACAATTTATCTGGCAAACAGAAAGCGCTCAAGGGAAGGCAGCTACTAGACTCAGGATGTGGGCAAAAGGCAGGCCAGCGATGGCTGAGCACCCTTGAGGTAAAACATTACATAGGCATGTCCCAGGCTGTTTAAAGCACAACTCGCACAGAATTGCTGGTGAAAAGGTAGACACATACTCAGATCCTACTGCTTCCAACAGACATTTTCTGTGACAGACCTTCAGCTGCACAATTCACAACCCCAGGTATTTTCTCAGTTTACAATTGCAATTACCACCTGTATTTGCTGATCTGTACTGGTCCAGGTGTAAAAGCATAGCATCTGTGGAAATATTTTCAGGAAAAGCAGAGATTTAAAGAGCTTGGAGAAAATGTACTGGGGATGTTTCAGGTCTTTTGTAACAGCTGCAGGAGTGGCCTAAGCTGTCTTACTATTTTATAACAAATTCTGTGATGAATAGTGATCTTGCCAAGGCAGACAGGCAGAAATTGACTCTGGGACACAGGAACATATTCAAGTAAAATCAAGTTTTATGGTTCACTCTCAGATGTATGTGAAAAAGACATCTAGTGTCTATATCTAGGAAAACAAAGCTAAAAAAAGACAAGATAGCAATAGTAAAAGATACGTGAGAACACATTAAGGAAAAGCTAAGAGGAAAACAAACCAAAGTAAATGAGATAAAAACTGTAAATTAAATTAAGCCAAGAGCAAAAGAATAAATAATCAGAGAAGCGAGGAGCAAAATGAAAAATAAAATGAAAAATTTAAATGAAGCGATCAAGTACAAAAATCTTCATCTAGACCTTTACAAAGTAGAGAAGATAGAGTTCAGTCTATTTTCTGATCCTTTTTTGTTCTCTCTAGCTATAAAAACAACAGCCAAAAAGAAAGAACATTTTATCTTTTACTCCCAAAGTCAATCCTTGTACTTGAAACCATTTTGTGCTGGTGAGAGACAGAACAAGTGCACAGGGTGATAATGGAAGCACTGAAATTTTTGACTGTTGTATTGCAGAGTTTCAGAGCTGGAGTCTCACCTTGTATACCTATATGACAAGTGAAATCAGAACTATTCAGTGGAAGTCATCACATCAGCCAGTCAGAAGCAATAAGTCTTCATTTGTCCAAAAAAGAATTGATTGACATTTCAATATGTTTTTTTCCCCAGCTTATGATGGAATCTCTATATTAAGATAAAAATCTATAAAAACTAGTATATGGCTTATGGATGTTCATAGGTTTATAAATGTGACCTGAATGCTGAGAACTAATCCACCTTTCAGATTTAGAAAGTAACTTTTTTGAAGTGACAGCCCATAAGTTAAAGCATTAAGTTATGTCAAGGTAAGCATATCTTCCAGTTACAAGTGTTAAAGCTTTCTTTGGAAAACCAATGTAGTTTAACTCATTGAAGTTACTAGTACTAAGCAAAAAAAACAAAACTGAGGCACAAATATCTAGAGTCCGTTACCTGCACTATACCTGCACGAGAAACTAGATGCTGGCTATGCTAGCACTAGCTTCTAGCAAGTTCTGTTTTGCTTTGGTTTTTAACCAAACAATTAAAAATTACATTTCACTAAGATAAATTCCAGGACTGCCTACTTCTCCTTAAAAGGAACCACTGCACACATCCACAGTAGCAGACAGAATTGCTTTCAAAATCTCTCAGAAAGGTGATCCGCTGACCCGTATTAATAAAAAAAATAAACACAACCTCTTGTACTGAGGAAATTCTGAAGATCCACACTTGGGTTCATATTCCTGCCATTCCCTAGACAAAAGTAAGCTTGATGTACAGTAAAGCAGTGTTACCAAGGGGCTTCCTCGAGCTCCCAAGGAAGGAATTTGTCACACAGACTCATTACACTCCAGAAGCTACATTAGAACAAAGCACTCCTGCCTTCCTGGACTGCAGAAAGCAGATAGCTAGCAAATCCATGCAAGGAAAGTTTCACATGTACTTTCCTACTCCTAACTTTTGCCAGTCAGAGAACATGTGAAGTTGCTTTATACACAAGAGACTGCACACCAAAAAAGATATATGCTTCTCTTTTCTTACTCCTCCCTCTCTCACGGTACAGTAGCATTAAACACCTTTGGCACTTAAGCATTCTCTCAGCTCACAAGAACTGGTTTTAACTATCCTCAGCATCGGTCAACACATTCCTGACCTCTAAGAAATAACACCACGTTTCTCAAAGGACTAAAATACCCTGTTTTTATAGCATTCATTCAGGATTAAATAATAATAATAAAAAAAAGCTCCTTTCTTCAGACAGAGGCCTGCTAGGAATTGAAGGCTCATTCAAGTTATAAATGGCGATAGCTCCCTCATTTCAAGATACTTTATTCACTGGTAATTGTTCCTGTTTGTCAATAAACTTGTAAGCCATATGTTCTCAAAAGTTAAATGACTTCTTAATATTTTTTTGTACCTCTTTGATTTTGCTGTCTGGATAACACTTGAGAGGTCTCTTTAGTCTACATGCATCCAGGGGAGTCCTCAGCAGATCTTGCTTCCCATGTTTGTAGGAAGCTATAATTGACTTAAAGCAGTAAAAGAGATATAGCACTTAGGAAAATAAAATTAAATAAAGTGTGAAGTTTCAAAAATTACTATACAGATGCAACAAATATGCCTGTATGTGATCAGATGTTCAACTAGGCACCCAGGCCATCACTTCAAATGACCTTCTGCCTTTGACGGCATCCCAAACTTCCCTAATTACACACTCCCTCCTTGCAATTACTACAGACTCCCTGCTGACCTTCTAACCTCCCTTTGCCATTTGCATCCCTGAACCCAGGGCATGGTCTGAAATGTAACACAACAAAACTGCATACAGGGTGTCAGGAGCCATTAAGCAATGCTCCATGGGTACTCTGGGTTGTACATGCTCTTGGCACACTCAGAAAAAGGCTTAACTGAGGGTGAAAAGGGGAAGCAGAGCTTGAGGGGGAGAACACACTCAACTTGAAAATGCAAAAAAAGAAAAGGAACGAACATGGAAAGCATGAAGCTGTGAATGAAGGTAGTGCAGAGCTTGGGGATAGAAGCCGAAAGGGTAAAGTGAACGCAAGTACCTGGTTTAACTTCAGATCACTCGAACACATCTTCAGAGCAATTTTTAAAATTCCATTTTTAAATTTCCTGTACCTTTTTATTTGAGTCCAAGTCCTTTCTGCTTCCCTAGCTTTTACAGCATTGGTCTACAGCAACTGCCTTATATATGCAAAGCTGGATGATAAAATTATACCTAGCAGTTCAAAGCAATCTCTTCTATTTTAACCTCCATACACCCAGCTCAAGTTCAGCTTTCAGGAAAGTGGATCCTGCAAAGAGAAGGGATTTTACTTAAAATAAATATTATACAGGGCTATCAAGTCACTAGTCTGGTTTCTACTGTCTCACTCACGGTAAGTAGCATCATACCTCAGTCGCAGTCCCACTTAAATCTTTGCATGTATTCATGAAGCATGGTACCATTCAATAAAAGAGCAATAACCGACTAACTTATTTTTGCAGATACAGCTGTTGAATGCACAAAGCTATGAAATTTTAAAAGCCTTGAGAAAAAATATCTTTTTACTAACTTTTGAGGGTACCCCACCTGGGGGTCAGAAATGCATTCACGGAGGACAAGATCTCACAGGAAAATTCCACCTGGCCTCTATCTCCCTCCTTTCACATCCGTTCTTCTCTCAACTCCAAAAAACTTGTCTCCCCTGGCAGTCACATGGAGAGTGTAACATTTACTTTGAATCCATGAGGATGAGGAAGAACATTAGGCTAAAGGCTCTGAGTCAGGGTGGAGGATACTCTATGCAGATACAGGCAACCAACTGGCTATGACCGCCTCTTCGTCCCCACACAAACCCTCCCTGGGGAACTATAGGCATGTCCCACAAAAAGTGCACCAGCACCCATGCTCTACTTCCTCTTCTGAAAACCTCACCAGCTTCATTAGTCAGTGGAAAGCAGCCACAGCGCTGGGTATGCTACAGACCCTCTGCAAGACTGTCTGCCTGGGCAAAAGGCGAAATCAGCAGCAAGAGAAGGTCCCAAGAGCACCAGGACAGCAAGGCCTTTGCTGGTGGCTCAGACTAGGCACTCTGTCAGCCAGGAAACAGCTGAGGACATTAAGTCCAGCCAAAGCTGCAGTGAAGTTTCACAAGGCTCATCTAGAAGAGGCAAAGGCACTCAGGGATTTCTGAGTGGAAGCATACATGATGCAGACTGTAATGTACCGGTGAAGCAGAGAGAGACAAAAGAAGCGAGACATTCAAATTATTACAAAGAAGAGGATCTTGTGCTGAAGAGTTTGAGAACTGCTAAATCACAGGTAGTTGAGACAACTTAAGTGCAGTAGGTACACGTTTTTCAGAAAAAGTATTTTCAGCGCACATGGTCCCTTCAAGTAATGAAAAGTGACAGTTTGCAGGGACAGAATTAAAACAGGCAATGAAAGTTATGAAAAGTGAAGGTTTTAAAACTTCTCATATTTATTCCATGTAGAGTATGACACTATTCTCAATGCCACAGTATATAAGTATCTACTAGAACATGAAACATGGAGAAAAAAAAAAAACCCAACATATCTGTGATTCCTCCTCCTTCCTATTCCCTCCATGAGTTAGTGCAACATATCGGGGCATTTGGTGTGGGTTTGAGTCAGGTTTTGGGTAATGCAGATGAGAACCAATGACAGATGTTTGTAAAGCAAGATATATAGGCAAAACTTTGATGAATACAGAGTTACTGTTTTCAAATGCTTGCTTCTCCAGTAATTTCCAAGGACTAACCCAAGCCTACAGAGCTCAACCCAAAAACAAGGTGGCATATACCCAAATGGCCAAGAATAAGCATGAGACAGAGGTGTCTCTCAAGTGCCAGTTATTTCTGATCCTCTTTTCCATCATGTGTATCACCTTCTTTTAATATGCATTACACCCTCCTGCATGCATGCATCCAGCCGCCTCCATTTTATTTTCTATAGGCTACAAGAAAGAGGCTACAATATGAAGTTGGATTTTTTCAATTTCCAAAAATAAAGGTCTTGCACCTTTACTTTCCTGAGTGGCTGCCAAAAACATGGCACACCCTCAACTTAAATTCACAGTAGTATTTACATCATCATTTTTTTATAGTGTGCATGTCACATACTTGTCCTCGGCATTTCAATAAACAGCGATGTGGTAAAGCCCTAGGTATTGGTCATCCTATTTCTAGACACAAAACTATAAAATTTAGCAACACATTACACCAGTTTTGATAGACAGTTGTGCAATACCATTGCTTCATTATCACTTTGGAAGACATGAGGAATGTTATCAAGGAAGAGGTAAAGAATGTGTGTATCCATGGAGTTTTGATTTCTTTGCTCAATTCATTTCCCAAGAAGCATTTTATAGACACACTCCCGCTGAAGTCAGTAGGGAGCTTCCCATTCACTTTTAACAGAAACATGATTAGAGAGCACTGCTGCACACCTATTAGAACACGACACACCTCTACAGCACTGCCGAAAGCAGAAGAGAAATACCAGCAGTAGTTCTTCTCTCGTCATTTCAAGCACCACTATTCCTCATTCATAACCACACAGTACCTATAAAGTGACAAACACATAACTGATGCCAACTAACAGCATCATCTTATCAAAACAATAGCTTACTGTGTTTCTGAGGCATGTTTTTTCCGCCGTTATAATGCTCTTGGTGTCAGGAGTTACATCAACCAAATCTATTACAGGCCAGCCATAGATCCTTTGAAAGCAGCATTTGTATATCCCACCAAAAGAGTATCATCATGACCGCAAACTGCGGATGCCAAGACATTTCATGACCAACTACTTGGAACGATGCCTGAGAATTTCCAGCTCAGCTCTGCAGCAAAGGCATCCCACTACGTTTCTTTCAGGGAGGAGAAGAGTATGAATGGAGACAGGAGGCAGTAACCAACATGCTTACCAAGCCACCACAGATGCTGAAGACAGCCATGTGCGTCTCCTGCGCATTGACATGCCCACGGTAGAAACAGTGGCGCAAATCGGGGGAGGACGGCTCCTGCGGGGCCCCTACGTGCACCACAGTGTACTGGGCAGCAAGGAAGCCTGCATCAGCACTCAGGTTGAGCTGGAAGACCTGCCCGTACGCGCTGAGCTGGTAATGCGTTCGGAAAGCGGCGGGCTCCGGCGGTGCCTCCAAGCTCCTCTTCCTCCTGCTGAAGTGATGCGTGTGAGGGAAAACTTCTCCAAATTCATTCACTCGGACAGGCGTGACGATTTCATACGAGGAGAGCCGCTTCACCAAGGTCTCTGCAACAGAAAGCCAAGAGGCTCAGCCTGACCCGACAGCACAGCCGCCACCTTCACTCAAACGCGCCCAAACGGCTCCTGCCACCGCACTCGTGGCACTACCCAGGGGTCCAGTGACAGCAGCGGGGCTGGGGGTGAG
>JANZLQ010000005.1:32952682-33020511 GCA_026212715.1 Elanus axillaris
CCCCCCCCCCCCCCCCTTATATTCCACTCAGGCAAAGTCTTCATAAAACTGCTGGTGCCAGCGTTCAGGGAGCCCTGCGTCCCTCACATGGAGCCTGTGGATTACCAGCCTCATGGAAAACAGGTTGTCGGGAGGCCGTGCTCTGACAACTGCTGTACGAGTGCCATGGTTCGTTTTCAGGAAAAGTAGGCAGCTTCTGGGATTTGTTTTAATGAAATGTAATTTTTAGTTTTTGGTCCTCAAACCTAGTTCTTATCGCTGTGATTCAGTTTACACCGTCTAGGGGGTGGGAGCAGCAGGAATCTAGCCTTGAACTAAAAATTCCTCAAGTTGGAGAATTCGCTTAGTGGATGACTAATCACTGTTAAAGATGGGAGAATCATCTTCGGTGTCATCCACCTAAATGAAATTATCTACAATACAGATACCTATGGTGAGACAGGTTCCTAAGCTGGATGGGGGTCTAGTCAATACAGGCAGTGAGATCTGTCTATTCAGCCACCAATGCTCTCCAGAAAACATGCAATGTACATACAAATTTTTGGTTTTCCCCAACATTCCTTTTGTCTCCTCTTTATTAAGTGCTTTGTCTCAATCTTTTCTTCTCTGCTTCAACAAAAAGTAAGTCAGATAAAGGGCTTAAACAGAGTTGTTTATAATTTTGGCAAGTACCACGTTCGGTGCATCGGTGCACTGGTGGCCAAGATAGCATGAACAACATCAGAAGTGATAACCTGCTTATTGTATGGCTGGAGGGAACAGAGTGCATAGGTGGAACTGAGCTTATCCAGCCTCTTCCTCTGCTCTTACTGGGGTACAAGAGTGACCACTCTGTCAAAGCCAAAATGGCCTCAAGGATGGCCTTTGAGCTTGAAGTGCCTTTTATGTCTTAAGGCTGTTTTGTGATCCGATTCACCTGTTATTTTTAGGAGTCTTGTAATGTAGAAATGGACTTGGAGGACATGTTTCCTTCTCCTGAAATGAGCGAATGAGCTGATCAGGCTTTGAATGAAGGTGAGCAGTACTGGAAGAACCTTCACTGCTAAAGTCAGATATCCCCTGTCAGAGTCCAGGATTGTAGAAGGGATGTCTGGATTGTTCTAAAATACATTAGTATCCAGCATAATCCTGAGAATACTGAGTCTCACTGGGAATACTGACTTGTCTTCTTGATTACTCTGAAGATGGCATCTCTCAGATGTGTATTAAACCTTTTTCTCTATGTGGGTCACTGATAAGCACTGTCATATTACAAGAAACAAATATTTGAAATCTGAGAACTTCTGCAAAGTGAGAACAAACTGAAAGCCTATGTCTTCAACTGCCATGAATATCCAAGTAATCCAACAAGAAGCAAGAATTCCAAACTTACTTCTTCTAAACTGCATACACTGGAGAAGACTGATCATGACACGTAAACAAAACTCCAGTTCTGAGCATTGGGTGGTGAGAAGGAACAGGAGGTGGGTGGAGAGAGCTCCATCCTCACTGTCACAGGAGCATGAAGATACAAGGCTAATTTCAGTACACTGAGATGTCCCACTGCAGAAAACTAACACTACTATCACATAGTAGTAGAGCAGTTTCAACGATGAATGCTTCAATTATACTGACTGTTGTAAAATGCATGAACAATGGGGAGAAATTAAATTGAGAGGAGCAATTGTTAAACATGCCTGAGACTTCTCCAGCAAATAAGAATTTGCCCCTTTTTTGAATCTCACTCGTTGAAACAGTAATCAGAATGAAGCAAGTTATCTCCTTCCTTAGTCACCTTAAACAGTTGTCAGTGGTGTGCTAAATGGACACTATTTCATTAAGCATAAGCAAACACTCACTGATTAAGATGTGATGTTTCACTTGTTTATGATTTGCAAAATTATTTTTTCTAACAATGAACAGAAGCATGAAGCATCAGGGAAGTCAAAGTTCAGTGTTCACATGAAGCTTTGTAGTAGGCCACTTCAAAGCAAATCTAAGCAGATGACTCAGTTTTTTTAACAATTTATATATGCATTTGTGTATGCATTTCCAATATTTTAGAGAAGGCATCATTTACTTGAAAATGTAAATATTTTAAAAAGAGTAAGATTACTTTTCTTACATCTTATTTTAGTGTGTTTAGCTTTCCCCATATTATCCGTTGGAATGGAACACCAGCTTGTCTACAGTAAACATTGAAGGTCCATCTCTGTTTAAAGATTGACTGTTTAGAGCGATTTAAAATTGACAACATTTATTTAGATTGCCAGTGCTGTTCCAGTAGCTCCTGGCAGTGCCGTAGGACTAGTGATCAAAATCCAGTGCCAACTGAGCCAATTTTTTTGATCATTTCTTTTCAAATTTTCATCCGAAACAAAAAATAAACTTCCAAACGTGAGTCTGGTGATTCAGGCAATGTCAGGCATTCAAATCAAACACCTTTTTATACTTAGCAGCCACAACGCTTTCAGAAACTGCTGAAGCTCTGCAGGTATTAGGCACAAGTCTGCTTTTCAAATGCAAGATGGGTTAGCGTGCAGGAGCAAAGGAGAGCAAGAGGGGTTTTTTTTAAGGCAGTTCTAGTAGTATTCATGTTACCTGAATGGCTTTGGGCAATAAGCTGCAGTCATTCAACCTGACCTCTACACATATGGCATCAGTTGGAATCTTGTGAGGTGTAACTATAACCCTGCATATCAAAGGAAGGGGTGTATTTCTAATATGAAGAAATAGAAGTACATCAGAAAATTCAGAAAGCATGGAAATAGTATGTTTGCTACAACTTTAACAGGTAGAAGGGTGGAGATAGGCATGAGGATGAAATGAAGCTGGAGAATTATGGAAGCTGTCTAAAGAAGCAGAACTGCAAAAATACATAATGAAACATTGAAAATAAAAATTCAAATGTGGGGTTGAGTGCTGGAACAAGGACACAGAGAGGTTGTACAGTCTCTGTCCTTGTGGATACTCAAAACTCAACTGGACAAGGAAGCCCTGAGCAACCTGAACTAACTTTGAAATTAGCCCCGCTTTGGGCAGGCGGTTGGCCTAGATAACGTCCAGAGGTTCCTTCCAGCCTGGATCATTCTATGATTCTATGAAACAAAGAAAAAAAGGTTCCTGGAGAAAGACGAAGAGACCAAAATGGAGAGGAAGAAGAGAATCATTAGACCTACTACAAGAACAGAGATGTAGGGGGAAAAATAGCCGGAGAAAATAGCTTTAGGCTACAAAGAAAGAGAAGAGGAAGAAAGGGGAAGTAACTGAGAATATTTGATAAGATTTTTCAAGGCTAGAAGATAGACTGGTAAAGCTCTAGCTAAGGCAGTGGAACTATGCTGCTTTACATCTGCAAATGCAGTCCTCAGTGATATAATGTATTCTGACTTCATTAACTCTGCATTGACATTAAAGCTTGCTATTGAACAATTGCCTTCAAAATGCCTCCTACATTAGTGAAATAAATGCATCTATTTACACTGTTTATTCTTTTCACTTATCTCTTTCAGCGGATATGTTTGGAATGAAGTATGCTGTGCCAATTACTTTGCAAATGAATGAAATACAAGGATATTCTGTGCTCACTGAAACCACTTGCCTTCCTTGGGGTTTCACTGGGATTGCATGGACAAACTGAATTGCAATTATGTCACTATTATTCAAATATTTGTATTGTACACTTAACATGCTGTAGCAGATAAGGCTTACCAGATAAAAGGGTAGGATTTATAAACATGTACATTGAGTAGTTAATTAATTTCTTCCTTAGGTCCCGTACAACCTACCACAGATCAGCTATTAAATCTTTTAACTTCTTTTTGCCTCTGTTTTTTTTTTTAAGTGGTCCTTTGTAAGTGGTTTTCACTGAAAATCACAAAGTGGAAAATAGTAGCAGTATAAAAGTCAGTTGTTAGAAAAGGAGAAGGCAACATTTAAGTAAGCAAAATTGTTATAAAAAGTAAGACTTATGAATTAATTTTATTTGGAAAAGGAGACTATGTGAAGTATATATTTTACTTCCTCTTTATTCTATCTTGGCATTTTTCTGTCTTGTGTGGAATACTATTTAAATTGATCCTTCAGGCTTTTTATTTACTGTTCTTGCCAGAACACTAAATCCATTGCACAAACCTGCCCAGTTTGCTGTCACTTCTCTTATTCATCACCTTGTTTGATGTTTATCCTCAGAAGTCCCAGAGGTTATATTTATACCATATATGTATACACCACGGAGCCACCATCTAGCCATGAAACCTCCACAAGTACACAAGGACAGCGTATATGTTGCAATGAAATATAAATGTATTGTTGCTGACACAAGTAAAATAGAGGCTAAATGACCATAGGTTCCAGATAAAGGCCACTTAAAATAAAATTATCATTGGTCAAGTATGAAGTAAAAAAACCCAATCTACACTGGATAGCACAGTTCTAAGATCTTTAGTCTTTAGGGCAAGATGGGAAGGTCTGTAAGCATTGATGTAGTGTATAAAGAAGGGAGAAGGTGTGAGGACAGCAGGGATGCTCTCCAGTGAGCCAGGAAGTTAACCCTGGCATGGTCTCATCCACCCTTGCTGGGTGGAGCTCTGGTGGACCATCCCTCAACCAGCCTGGTCACTCCAGAGGGAGACCAGGGGCATGTCAGTCTCAGTGCAGTGCTAAAGGTGAGGAGACCAGGGCACAGGAGAGCAATTCAGGGTGACCCTGTAGGTGAACCCACGAAGGCACAGAATTTAAAGGGAGTGAAATCAATGAAACCAGTAGAAATCTGTAGGTGTTTTGAACCATATTATAAATGGATTCAACAGTTTGATGTAATAAAATTTTTCATTCTTAGGCTGATTCAAAAGCTCTTCTGGAAAAAAAATGGTGGGTTTTTTTTTTACTACAGTATGTTTACATGTATGCTACTATCTGCATTAACACTATAATAGGTTTTGAACAGTGGTGACTTACTCTAAGGTTAATGTCTGCACATTTACTCTTCCCTCAATCAAGGGTAACTGAACGTTCCTTACTTTTATATTATTTAACATGAAGTCTTTTGCCAAGTTTTATCCTGTGAAATACAGGCTTACATAGAGACTGAAAGGTACTGTATACCATACCACGTAATTGGAACTTGCTTCCCTTAGTTTTTATTGAGATCCTACATTATTTTCCGTATGAATAATTTTGCAGTATTGTCTATGAAATACTAACCTACAGCCAAAAAGTATTATTTGCAATTAAATATATGCCAGGCAGTCATAGCTACTAATTTAAGAAGCTTACAATTGATTAAAATGATTTATTTGTGTTACAAGTGAAGACAGGCACTTTGATATCATTACAAATCCCCTGGGAAGGAAAGCAAAAAAAAAAAATATGCTGGCTACAAGATATTACACCCAGCGCTGTGCAAGCACCGTGGATGTACTGGGGATCAGTGTCCCAGGACAGAAGCTGGCAGACTGCTCTGTGCTTTATGCTAACCCTGGGGTAGGAATCCTGCTCTGAACTTCACCCTGTCTTCGTGCTCCATCAGCACAGTGCACCTGTTCTATCAGCCGGGGAAATTTCAGATTTCAAGAGGAGGCAAGTGTAGGTCACCTCACACTCTTAGAGAAGAGTGCACAAGAAACTGCCCCCTCTAATCTAAGATGTACAAGTGACCCCATGCAAATCATTCAGAAAAGTAAGAATTACTGTACTGTGAAGACAAAGGCATGTGCACTCACTCTGCCAGAAAAACAAGCTGCTTTTTTTTTTAAGACAGAAGCACACTGCAGCTGTTACTTTGGCTCGAGAGAAAGTTTTCCTTACAGTAAAGAGACATAGGGCCCAATTCATTTCTCACATCAACCCTGCTAGTTATGCCAGGGATAATTTGGCTCACATAGCACTCTCCTAGCTACCAGCCTTTTCCAGAGTCCCACTCCGGGCAGTACCCTAAAATTAGTCCACAAGTGAATATAAATTTAACATCCCAAGACACAAACAGCAGTCATAAAATGTGAGCATCAAATTGTTAATAGCAAGTGAAATGGTTCCTAACTGTGCTAACTCAAATCTGTGTTTACCCAGTGGTACCCTGTGCCATTTAGAAATGCTAGCTTTAGCAGGAATTAAACTCCTCAAAACCAGAAATTTGTATTAAAGTTTATGAGCATAGGAGCGAGCTGCACAAAGACTACATGGATCGAGAGACATCTGAACCATTCACTGTGCTAGGTGTGGCTCTATAGTGTGACAAAAAAGATTACGTAGAGCACAACACTAGTGTCATGAGACATCCTCATATCACAGTGTTGTGTTTCAGAGGAGGTGTGAGATTGTTTTGCGCTAATTCCACTGTCCTGACATTATAGTCATATTATATGAATGCGGGAACATCACAAATTCATGGATCTTTGTAGTACCTGACTGGGCACGATATTCTCATTCATTATTAGAATACCATTCATATATTAGAATTCGTAACTCTGACTATGCAAATGCTGAAGACAAAAGGAGAATGAAATCACGTACAGCATTAACAAGCTATTCCTGGACAGAGTATACGCTTTGTGTCCTGCAAGAAACTTCTAGGAAAAGAGTTGTCAGCTCTTTGCCAGGTGACAGTCACTGAATTAGCATACCAGAAGCTACCATCTTCATGCTGGTTTTTTCAAATACATGGTTTTTTTAATCTTCCTCCATACACTACTTTTCCCAGCGGGGAGACTCACAAGAAAAATACCAAACTGACCACCAAGGCCAAGGATGAATGAAGGCTTCCTTGGTAATGCAAATGCAATACAAAGCTGTACGTAAAAAACTATGTTTATTGTACCAGGCCTATATAAGCTCAACAGTCAAAGTTATTGGTGGAGAAACCCTCAGCTTCTTTTTTTTAGTGTTTTTTTTCTTTGATAAATCATATATTATTTTGATACATTTTGATCCAGCTTATATAATTCTAAGTAACTTTGCAAAATTAATTCATTTCAGTTATATTTGCAAGCTGGTTTGGAATCCATTATTCTGTAAGGCTTGGAAATGTTATAACCTCATCTTTACTCAATCTGAAAGATTGTCTCCTGATAGCTGGATTGTACATGCTGACTTTGCAGAAGGTGCTGATGCCCTAACTGGACTAATCGATTACATCTTCAAGGAGACTACAGAGAAATTATTATTTTGATAAATAAATCCAAATTCAGTAGATGATTTTGGCTGATTTTAGTTTTAGATTTACAAAACTAATGAAGGAGGAGAGTTGTTTTATCCCAGCCAGCAGTTACAGAATTCATCCAGGGGAAAACCCATGTTTAATCCTATTTCTTCCAAAGGAGATTTGATCTTGTGTTTCCATTAGCTGTTCAGTAGAGTAAACTGGGCATGCTTGTAACCCATTTTCTTGATGACGTTCCGCTATATATTACATACTTTCCATTTCCCTAGTGGAAAATATGTTACAGTATAGCAGTTAGATCAGCTTTCTGCTGCATGGTTTCATATCTCATTAAGGCAGGAACAGAAAATAAACTCCGGGATCCCACATCATTCTTATTGAGGTCTCTAAGTCGGGGTTACTGGGCAGAACTTCTTTCCTTATCACTGGAGTCATTTCCTCCACTTCACTTTTGGCAGCTTGAAATAAACAGCATCAAGGTGGAAGCTCTTCCAGTTCTCTCTTTTACGTTCTCTCATCAAGAATTTGGGGGAAAAATTATTTAGATTAGGTCTGAACAAAGGAACTAAAACTAAAAATTTTGTCAGCCACTGAACAAAAAGGTAATATACTCTATATAGTGCCAAGCAGGACCCAAAATATATGCCTTGAACATTTATGGTCCTGAACAGCTTTGAAGATCACACTGCTGAATGCACAGATCACCAAGTGAACTCAATTTGGAAGTTGTGGGCATTTGGTATAGAAGTACAAGGATACTTTCCTCAGTGGTTCCAAAACAGATTTAATAGGAGCCTACAGTATTCCCCTGGGATGCCACTGTTCCACTTCATGTAAAACTTATAAAGTCGCTTCCCCCAAGTGAGAGGTGTGAAACCAAGGCGTTTGGCTAAAACCAGTACTGAGAGGGAGTGTTTGCGCTTTCTGTAACCTGGGATACAAACTTTAATGTTACTAGCAAAATCCAAGTAACTATTATTGACAATCCTAAGACTTGCCTGCCAAGCAAAGGGTGTTGTGTTGTAGACTCTGTTTGCTAAGCCTTGAAGCAAAATCATCAGTTAATTTGATTTAAGACCTTGCAGAGTCACAAAATTGACAATATTTGAATAATAGTACTTTGAATAAAAGTATTTTTAATTTGAGCCACTTTCATTCCCTCTTTTTTCTTCCTAACCTAGTTCCCTCTCCTTTTAAACATTTTCATTTCTAAACCTAGAGAAATATTAAGCTTCTGTACTCAGTAATGCATTTGTTACTAAAGAATGAGAAACCCCTAGTTCCACTGTAATTTTAACGTTAGTCTCCCACACATGCATAATGATAAGCTCTTTCATTACACTTTGAGACAATAATGAGTACTTTTATTCAATGCTTAATATAATTTTAAGACTGTTCCCTACTCACAGAATTACCTAGAGGCCTGAAAGAGACATCAGTGGCATGCAGTCCTCTTATGGGGAAATGTACTTTGCTCACATGCACACTTGCTCCTGAAAACTGCTGCTACAAAGCATGGAACTACAGATAAATGTATATAGTGAGTTATCTGGAAATTAGCCATTCTTTAAGACTGGCCACATCAAATCAGTGCTCACAGGGAGAAATTACACATGGCTCTGTCATGTTTGCATTCCCATGAAACTGTTCATGCAAAAAGAGTAGTTAACGGTTATTTCTGAATGGCTGCCTGTTTCTGTTTCTAGAAGACGGCGACAGTCTACATCCTCATTTATACATAATGAGGTTTTATTATTACAGATATTATGCCATCCTCCATGGCTTGGCATCTTATTGCCAATTAACCCTATACAAACCAAGTACAAATTGAGTAAAAGAAAGTAAAAGATCTAAAGTAAATTCAGTATTTGGATTTGGTAGGGAACCAAACTAAGTTACGAGTAGGGAAAGCATAATTCTTAAAACCTGAGTCATCAGATTCTGATTCTTTTAATTCATATTTGCAGCATTTTGAACTAGCTAAAATTAGCAGAATATTCCCAGGGAAACCCCTAGATTAAAATACAGGTTACAGAAATAGTTACAATCTTGCCACCAGTATGTAAAAACATCAGCTGGATTCCAGCTCTATTCTGTACAGCAGATGGTAGAAAGAAATAATCTGATACAATGATCCCAAATTAGCAGGTGGTGGCATCAGTCAGGCTTTTCATAAAAAGCAAATCAGCCTCATCAGAAAGATTAACACTAAGTAGAGAAAAACACCATTCCTCCTTAACATCCATTTTAGTGAGTCATCTCACAAATAATTTAACTAGTTACGGTGACTCAAAAATATATGTGAGGGAGCCATCGTAATTCATAATGTTAAGTCACTATGCATATCACTGTTGGTTGCTTACTTCCCTTAGGGATTTTTTTGATGGGCAGTCTATAACTTGCTCTTTAGAATGAGTGTACAGGTACTGTCAACTGTCCATTAGCCCATGATCCTTCTCTCATTAGACTTAGCGGATCTGTGTGTGCACACCATCTGTGCCTGCAAATTTCTCTGCTCTCAGATTGCCACAAGTGACCATACTGGTCACTCGCCTCTTCCTACATGCATTGCTCTCCATGCACTGCAATAAGAAAATGTTGCTTTAAAATATGCAGTCATATTTCTTTGATGAAGCAATGTCATGTGCTCTGTTATTCCCCTTTTCTAAATAATATTTTCATTTAGAGTTTATGATTTTTTTTTCTCCTTTCCTGCAGTTCACTTGCTAAGACACATATTCAGTATATATCCTACAAAGAAACAGATTTTTAAAATGTAGTAGGTATACCTGTAGGAGTGTTTTATTTATAATGCATTTTCTTAAAAATATAACTTTGTTTTCAATAATGAAGTTGCTTTAAACTTTTGTTTCTAAAGGATTTTGCTGATAAATGTACCCTTTTTAACAAATATACACACACACACATTGTTCTCAGAGCTGATGCAAGGCTGTGCACTATGTTTTGTATTAAATGGTTGGAGTTTTTTTACTTGTAAATTGTAGCCATTAGATACAGTCTTTCGGATTTTGAAACATTTTGCATCCAATTTTCTCAAAAGCGTGCTAGGGAGAATTCTGTTCTCTAGTTGCTAATAGATAACTTTTGATAATACATGGAAACTTCTCCTACAGATTTTAGCAGTCTACTTGGACACACATAGCTTGCATTAGTGAATGCCCTAACAATATGCTCTTGTCTGGACTCAGGAATGCATTATATAATACTTCAGGCGTAGTAAAAGACTCACTCAGAAATATGGCAAGCACATTATCTATCTGGAAGTAGAAATTAACCCGTGTTGCTTTCATAATACTACTATTATTACTGTATCTTATTCCTCTTTGGAAACTAATTATCTCCTTCCATATTTAGGGAATGCCCAGGACCAAGCTTTTCTGTGAATTGCACTGTACGAGCCCAGAGAACTCTGCCAGCTTTGTCTGATATCTTCTCATTGTCATTTACAGGCAGACATGTAAAACCTTGCAGAGGGAGACTTAAATAGAATTATCTGTAACTTTACTACAGTGTCCTAGAGATGAAAACTATTAGCTGCAAAGACTGACTGTGATCGACTGTTACACAATCAGAAATCTACCTTACTTGGGTCATTCCTTCGAATAAGTGATAAAATACCTACAACTTGCTCTCTATAACCACAGGAAAATATAGAAAAGAAATGCAGAGGAAACGGCTCATTATTTCTGAATGTTGACATTTAACAGCTGCTTTATTAATATCTGCTTTTATCTAGCCTTTTGTAGTGCAGGGAGGGAGATAATCTTGATTGCTATAGCTTTGGTAGGGGCTTGGCTGTGTCAAAATGTGACCTGCAGGTCAAGTCTGCTCCTGTTAGGATATGCCAAAAAGCACTTTAATATGAGGAGATGAACGACAAATGTCAGAAATTAAGCTTTTTAGCAAAACCTGCCATAAACTAAACAATCCAAAAGCAAGACTGATTAAATATGAAACTGCAAGTGACTCCTATGAGAGCGGGCGGGGGGGAGGACTGCAAGGAGCCCCCACCTCATTTTGGATGGTCTGCTAGAGACCCAGGCACCGCGCCCCTCTCTCGACAGCCCAGGCAGTGCTCACTTTTTGTCTCCTCTAAGGGTTCCCACTCACCTAACTGGACAGACATTTCCCATTTCACTCTTTACTTGTGCTTCCCAGAGCAAGCAGGAGCTATAAATCGGTGTTTCTGCAAGCCTCACCCCTTGCTTTGGACTTTGGGTAGTGGGACAGGTCCAGCTGCACCAGAAGAAACTCTATGGGCTCAGTGCTGCTCCTGGCAATGTCGGCGGCAGTTCTGCAACTAACATCAAGAACCACAGGATTGAATTAAGCATGAAAGAATCCTGAAAGCACTCACATGTTTTTCAGATTAATAATGTACTTTTGCTTGAACACAAATAGTATCAAATTTACCAGTTAACCTAAGTAGGTATAGTTTCAGCAAAGGAGTGAATTTCAATCATTGTTTAAAAATGAACAATATTCTTGCTAACTATCCTAAGCTTACTTCTACTATAAATTTTAAAAGTAGAAGTGTTTCAGGCTTCTACAAAGATGTTAAATTGGTTATTAGGAAGTAAATGTAATTCTTAAAATTGTACATCAAGAACTATTTAAAGACATTCTACTGGCTTAAACATTAAATACAATGGAAAGATTTTATTACTTCAAGATTTTTTTTGAAGGAATAGAAATTGATACTGATTTCTAAAAATTGGTATTTTAATATATTTAAAGAATAATATATTTTAACAATTTTTAAACCACTTTGAAATAGATATATGGCTTCCTCGAATGCCATTAAGCTGACTACAAAGTTTAAAATACTATTGAGGAATATGATCAATTTCAGTCTTAGTTATCTATGTTGAACGAAATGTGAATTACTTGGTACATATAACAATATATAAAGATATTTCAACTGTGATGAAGTGTATGATGTTCTCCATAACAGAGGTTAGGTCTTTTTAATGAAAAATACTTCCCAAAGAGGAGGATCTGTGATATAGTGCATGTCTGGAAACAAACTAATTATGATTTTTCTATTTTCTTGATCTCTAATATCATTGAAGTATCAGCTAATTATTTGAGCACCATGACTCAAAATTCCTAGTGCACCAAAGCACATGAGAGATTTTCCACAGACATCCAAGTTCCCAGATATTCCCAGCTGAACAAAGAACTGACAATGTCTTCTGAGATGCTGCTCACCTTGAAACCCACCAATCTCAGCGGAATTTGGGGATGCAGCATTTTTCCGTGAAAGCCATAGCACCTTGCAGTACCAGGTTCCAAGTGTGAACATTTGTGGTGGTGCTCATACATATCAAAGTCATATAAGAGCTTAAGCCACTTTTCAAAACTAATTAAACTTTCTGGGAGCAAGAGCTATTGCTATAGCTATTTGTTAAACCGGCGTACAGATGTTCCACAGGGCTTGTACAAACCTGTGCCTATGAACAAATTAAAAGCTTTTAAGATCACAGAGGAGTTTTTGAAGTTAAAAATTAGCCATGATTACATACACAATAACCTGTCACTTCTTTTACACTTCTGTTAAAAAAAACGCTGTCAAGAAGAAATGAAGTGTCCTGAAGAAATGCCAGAATATAACTTTACACTGCTTAAAACGTGCTTCCAAAGCTGCTAAAATTTGATTATTAAAGTACATCTCTTACTTAAAAAGATGTATTTGTTGTCATTTTGAATGACAATAAAAGTTTATATAAGACACAAAATGACTTGCAGTGCTGTAGGAAAGATGGAATTATGCAACTTTTTTTTTTATTTATGACCATTGAATATACTAAAGGTAGTTTTCGTGAACATCTAGTAGTATTAAGATAAATGCACAACAGCATTCATTACTAGTATTCTGCTTTTTAAAGTGTGACTAAGTATTTGATTAGTGGAATGTGCTTTATTCTGATCTTATTTGTTTATTTTCCTGGTTCTGGAACACAGTCAAATGCAGCTCAGAGTTCTTAGCATTGCGAAGCAAAATTCAATTTTGCTGCCTGAAAAGTCAGGAGAAAGTTCACTTGTGTCTCGGGAAAGGGCAAAGGAGGGAAGGGAAAGGAGGAAGAATTTCGGAGGAGAGCCAGAGGAAGAGCTCCAGAGGGCCAGGGTTCCTGCAGCAGGCGAACAGGGAACCACACCACCACTGGGGACTGCTCCTTTCCCACCTCGAAGACGCTGTCTCCTGTGCTCCGACACCTGGTTTCAGATTCCCTAAGGAAGGCAGGGTGGATACGGTTGCTTTTGTCATCCCTGACAGCGCGTGGCCTTACACACCTTTGTCGGTGTCTTCAGCTGAGTCTGTAGGAGGTCTACGCTGGATGCTGAGTTAAAAAACACTAGTGTTGACTTGTATGGCCTTTGAATCAGAAGAGAGAAAGTGGAAACAGGGGTCAGCTAGCATTCCCCGTCCGTCTGCTCATGCAAGAGGGATATATGCTAGAGAGAGGCTGCTGATCTCTGTGGCAGAGACTAGAACTATTTAATTCGATTGAATCCAGTGTGCTGGATAAATACTGAGCCAGCCGCAGCTTGCTGCGAGGGGCGGACCCAAACAGTGTCACCCCGCAGCAGCCTGCCTGGGGTTTGGACACCCAAGCGGAGTAGAAACCAGGACTGGGAAAAAATCTCCCACGGTGAGGAGAAAATCCCTTCCTGGCATTCCAATTTAAATTGATTACTGCTAACAGATCTGATCTTTTTTCTGTTTAAAAAAAAAAAAAAGATGCCTTTTTCCAACTTATTTATTATTTTGCACTGTAATAAACCAAGTGCCAGAAGGAGTCATCTGATATCCTTTTAGGAGAAGTGAGGATGGTGTATACACAATGTGATCAGCACAGAAGCTGTGAGGGAATAATGCAAATTCCATTTGGAGAAAACCTATACAGGATCTAGCTTGTAAATTGTGGAAGTCTCTAGTGCAGTCTGAATTTTCAGAGGTTTATAATTTGCAAAAATCTGGGAGAATGCAAAGGCCAATCCACTATCATATACACCATATCTTTGCTCCAAGAAACTTTCTTTTATGTGAGCAGCATTTTTTTAGCAAGTAAAAAACAGCTTACTATTTGTATAATATAATTATCACCAATGGCTACAATGTTTTATCTCATTTTTTTCAAATATAATCAACACAAGGTCTGGTAAAGTTATGAACAATGACAACAGGATCCTGCAAAAGTACCTTGTGGAATCTAAATTCTAAGCAATCATGAAAGTCCTACCTACCACTGCTACTTAACATTACTAGAAAGTAAAGTATTTGATACTTTGGAACTTTATACTAACAGATGCTTTAGGGGGGAAAAAAAAAAAGACATGGCTGTCTATTATTTTCTTAAGCGTGTGCTAGCTGGTTCTTTCCCACTTCTTACAAGAGGACATAAAAGCCAGACCTGTCTCTTTTTTATCTCCACAAACCAAGAGACTGACATGAACTGTCAAGGTCAAGACACTGAAAAGTTGCGTACATCAGTGTCAGTACTCCATCTGACTGCTGAGACTGACCTTCCTCTGCTAAGGCCTTAGCAAAGTAACAGAGCAGATGTAGGATGTATGAACAAAAGACCATGCTAATGAGCAAACTTACATTGCTATAGCTTGTGGTGTGGAAAGAACTTGTGAATACAATAAAAAAAAATTGTTTTTCATGGTAAAAATACTCTTATTTGAAAATATCCAGCCCTTAAAACAAGCAAGCTACAGGAGCACATTCATCCTTTTCTATACAATTGGGAACTAGTCTTCTGGCCAAATTCAGTTTTAGAATTTGTGGTCCAAATTTCACCTGTCAGTTTGTAAATCTTGTCTCAGCAGCCATATTCAGCAATACTTGGGCAGTAAACATGCTGAATTTCTCTGTAGTGACTTTTTAACACAAAAATTATGATCTATAATCACATTCTGATTTCATTTACACAAAAGTTAGTCTGGATGTCTTTGATTACTATAAAGAAATTGTGTATGTAAGACCAGCAACAGGGGTGAAAAATATTTTTCAACTCGCTCAGATCCCAACTCACTTGCTCAGAATCCAGCTGGATAAACCAGCATAATCTTACTGACTTCAGTGGGGAAAAACTATGGGTCACCTGTGTAGGTGGCATACAGGTACAGTTCTCCATAATTTAGGACTGGATCTGCAGGGGATATTATCCTTACAACAGTTCTAGACAACAGTTTGTGGAAACAAGACTCTCTGGTGCAGCTAAGCTACTCTGGAGAAAAGACAAGGGCATGAAAGCCAAAGTAATTAGATGCTGCTCTCTGAGCTCCGCAAGGCTGAGGCTGAGTGGGGGAACGCTTTGTCCCAAATACAACCTGGAAGAGACTCAGAACTGTTGTGCGCTGGGCAAAGTTGTCGGTGCCTGCAAAAGCATCATTTAAGGATGCCAAATCACAGCCCTGCTCTAACAATGCTTTCTTCCCATGTTTAGAAGGTTGGAGCAAAAATAGTCTAGTGCCAAGTCATCCATAGACTGAGATACTCGCCCTCTAAGGAAAATCCTAAGGGAAGCACATGCTAGGGATGGGCTGGGGCAAAGCAGTCAGAGGATCAAGATTTAGGACTGCTGGCTCTCACAACAGCTGTAGTTTGGAATCCACTGTATAAAAGATTTAGTATCTCTTATTTGTGCCTTATTTATTTCAGTTACCCTTAGGTTTTTAATATATTCTCATAGCAGGTGCCCATGTATTTTTAGTTATCCAAATGTGTGTGTGTTATATTTTCCATTCCCTTAGGTAAGGAGAATATACATCCTCCTTATGAAATGGATAACTGAATTTGGATCTTAAACTATTTTTAACAAAGCAGCAGTTCATGGTGGTGATTACTGCACATGCATGCTAGAAGCCAAGTGCCAAATACTCCTGCTCAATTTCTCTAACAGCTGAAAGAAACAATTTTTTAAAATATTCTGATAGCAGCTGAATGGCTTTCCTTCAAACTTCTGGGTTAAGGTAGATATGTAAGTTTGCAGCCCAAGGTAATCAAGAAAAGCCACTGCAAACAAAGACTTAAGGTATAAAGGGCTTTCTAAACTACAATCGTAGCATCCCCTGAGAGGAAATAAATTACCCATTTAGAACAGAAATAATACTGCCTATTTATATATCAAGTTCCATCCAGAGATTTCAAAATGCTTCAGTGAAATATTAATCATCACAACCTTCCTGATGAACAGTTGTCATTATCCTCATTTCAGAGATCAAAACACCGTACCATGTCATTATTTAAATGACTTGCTTAGCTTCACTCAAGAAATCCATAGCAGAGGTATGAAACATGTCCAGATATGAGGACTTCACATCTTAAACTGTCAGTCTAAAGTCTTACACTTTAAATGCAATGTGCTTTTGTATTTGATCTTTGTCCAGAACTTCAAACTGAATTTAAACTCTCAGTTTAAATCTTACCATTTGTATGCTATGTGACCCACAAGAAAACACTGTTAACATAGTTGGAGACTTTGTCTGAGCTTAAGATGAACATACCTTTCCCCCAAATGTCTTTAGCTAAATCATCAACACCTTGTTATTTTATCACTTACCACAGTATGCACAGATCTCAGAAATGGCGTTAAAGTGAAGAGAGAGTGAGGTATGTGGCTTTACATTCTTTAGAGAGCTATATTTGTCTGTATTTCCAACCTGAGCGAGACCACTTTCACACCCCTCATTGAATGCGCCAGAGGTTATGTGAGGCATGCGCCATGAGGAAGAATGTGCTTCAGCGAGATCCAAACCCCTGATTTTAATGGCTGTAATTCTGTGCTCCAGTATGACGGGTACAAAGTTAGTTATGTCTTCCACTTCCCTTCCAAATATGGAAGACGAAAACTGTAGCAAGACAGCTCTTTTAATCCTGAAGTGTTTTGGCTGAAAAATAACCAAGACTAGTTTAATTGTCATGCTTGCTAGACACACAGAGGAATCATAGTGTGCTACTTTTTTTTTCTTTCCCAAGTAACAGTGCACTTCTGTTTGCCTAGAAA
The DNA here is from genome assembly GCA_026212715.1 of Elanus axillaris. Taxonomy (NCBI): domain Eukaryota; kingdom Metazoa; phylum Chordata; class Aves; order Accipitriformes; family Accipitridae; genus Elanus; species Elanus axillaris. The sequence goes on from JANZLQ010000005.1 coordinate 32,969,858, forward strand.
CAAGCATTTGTAAAAGAAGTATTTTTGAGTTATCAGACCCTGAGATGTTGTGTTTTATTTAGTGACTTTCAGAACAAATTTGAATTTCCAGTCCTGGAAGCTCTTTGCCTGAATATTGTTATCAGAGCAACTGCTTCCATGAGGAAAGAGAAACCCTTAAAAGGCTCTGAAGTGCTGAGGACTGAAATGCAGGAGACTAAAACATTGAGAAAATAGACAAACAAGTGGGACTCTGGTGGAACTTCCATGTTTTTATAACAGCAATGGTGAAAACAAACTTGCCCATATAAACATGAGATATCTTGTCACACCTTTCCTGTACCTTTAAGTGTCACTAGGGTATGTTCATTTTCCCCCTCCTTATTGTAAGGGGAAGACATCTCACTGCCTACATTGTGGCAGCAGAAAAATAAAATGGAATAGCCAAAGTATATTGAATGTAAGTTAATGATCCCACTCCAACAGCACTTAAAAGACATCTTGTCCTGGCAAGGTTTGCAGCAGGAACCAGTAACAGCAACTAAAGTTAGAAAGTCAAGTAGCTGATAATGTTTGCACGTGTTTGATTTACTCTCTTTATGTAAAAAAGCAATTCTGAAAATCATGTCAGAAACTGTTATTGACAGATTTGCACATCACCAAGTACAGACAAAACCAGTTCCTAAATCTTTCCTACACGCAGGCACTGAAAACCAATGAACAAATCTTTACAGGTGACTATAGAGAACCTGCTTACTTTACCCTATTAAAAATATCCCAACTGGAAAAACAGTTTTATGTATGAGCACTAGAGTCAAAAGATGAATATTTAATCCCGCTGCAAAGCAAAATGAAGGGCTCCAAATTTGTTGATGGACATGGCACACTAACAGGCAGTTATAATATTGCCACCATCCACAGAGGAAAAGATTTTAGGTGAAACCAGTCCAGACCTACAGAAGATGGGCACAATATCTTGCTTCCACCAGACTTCCTTACAAAGATTCTGAAGAATGGCTGCTGGAGATTGCACAGTAACATAAACAGAGATGCAAAAATGAGTGTCAGAGAATTTCTTTATTTTACATACATTTCTCCCTAGTCTGTTCACTGCAGATTTGAATTTCTTCCAAAAGGCAAGTTCTCACAAAGTCAACAGACAGAAGAAAGGAAGGGTTCCATAGAAGTAATTCTAAGTAGAAAACAGGTCTAGTTCTGGATACTCTTTGTACCAAGTGTGAGATTTCTCTGGGATGTGCTCTTCGGATGAATTCAAAATCTCCAGGAAGGTGACAAGTGGTTCCTGGGTAGAAATCAACACCGACTCTAAGCAACGTCCTAAACTGCCTTTGGGATCACTGCCGTGTGCAGCGCAGTGGATGAGTGGATGGCTGATGCCATCAGACAGTTACTCACTGGCAGTAACTGACGTATCGTCCCTTCGGGAACAGAGGTTTGCTGTTAGAGATTTATCACACAGAAATACAAGATGCTCGTCTGCTGCAGCGATCTCTTCAAGTGCACCGCAGCCTTAGGGGCATCCCAGAGAGGCCTTCTGGGGAGGCCTTTTGGCACTGCCTCTTGAGGGCATCTCTGAAGAAGCTGCGCACATCACTGTTTATAAGCTCAACACAACAGCCCTGCCAGTCTGGTGGGGTCTCCTTGGTTGCGCTGGTAGTATTTGACGATCACTGAACTTCTTTCTTCCCCTGAAATGCAAGGAAAGGGAAATCCCAACATCCTGCAACTGAAAGAAATGAGCAAACTAATTCCAATATGCTCATGAGCACTAAAAGGCCCCTTGTCTGCCTGACTCACAGTTCTTGCTATCACGCTTTATGTGATGAAACTATGGGCCCTCTGTGGGCCCTACTATTTTGAATGAAATTTGTCTACAAGGGCATAACGCTTTACTGTTATGTACAGAAAATACAACTATGGCCATACAGAACAGCAAACCGTAACGTTGCATGCCCTTTCTGGCTGGCAGTTGTTGGCAGAACAAAACTGTTTGCAATCTTTTGCACAGCTGCAAAGTAGCCTTTGTGTATTCATTTCTCCAGGATGTAATGCTGTTCAAAATGCAGAATACATTTTTCATTTAAATGATCGTATCTTTTGGACAATTAATTTGACCGTTGAAATAGCCCATTGGTTGCCTAAGCAATAAGATGTAGCAGGCATATGCACCTTTTCAGGGGCTAATTTTCAGATTGTTTCGATTTGTTCTGTATGTGTACTGCTGTAGAAAGCATGCATGACATTTAAATGATTTCAAATGGCATTAAACTGTTTGTCCATAACCTGGAGAATTGTGTGCAAGCCGGAAAGGTTGTGAGTTACTTGAGAGAAAATCGAGGTCACAAATGTTTCTTGAAGACTGGAACACTTCAGTTTGAGACTGAGATTCCCTGCCTTCTTATTATCCCAGAACCGTAACATTTGGGAATTCAAAGTGCCTGAACAACACAATGTGGCATACAAACATCCTGTGTGAAAAAATCCCTCTAACATCAGCCTCTTTACTGCCATCCAGAGGCAGTATAAAACCAATATTAATAATAATTGCTTGAAAAAAACACCCTAGAGACAGAAAGAGTTTGAAGAATAAAATCGGCCAAGGACTTTCAGCTGATCGGAAAGCAAATAGAAATGATGGAAGGTATTGCACCTATAGAATTTGCATTCCAATGGAAAATGGCTAAAACCACAATGATAAGTTTGAAATAAGATTAAAGGCTGTGTGATACTAAGATTTTACCAGCATGAATTTGTGATTTATACCAGCTCACACAACTGAAGCAAAAAGGGGATTATGAAAGGTATTTCAATCATCTGCCAATAACAGCTTCAGGTTATATCACATGGATCATTTTATTCCTTTACTTTTAAGTATCGCCATCAGTAAGACCCACATACTACCCTACAATATAATGTGTGTTGTTCAGTGTCCCCTCTAAAAGCTTAGCTTGGGGAGAAAAATACACTGAGCTGAATTCCTACCAAAACAGAAGAAAGTTTTATAAAGTAGTAAGAAATAAGAAAATACAGTTTTGCCTTGAACATATACTGGAAGCCCATGCATTTGCAAGGGACTTAGCTACCATGGCTTGATAAATTTCCCCATCAGCTGAACAACAATGATGCACTGTGGGTGCTTTATTGGATGATGGCAGATAAAAAAATATGTCATTTTTATTAGCTCTTTCACATTGTATTTTTAATGATCTGTTTTGAAAACCAGCAAATTTTCAAAACTTTACTTAATTCTCCATACTTATTGTCTCTTCTCACTTACACTGGAAGTTTAATTTATTCATGCTTTCCAAGCATCCATCTTTCCAAGCAACCAAAAGGACAGCAATAGCTAGCTTATAATATTTTTATGTTTCTGCTTGTGAAACTACTCTCACCATTTACTATTTAGTAACCTATTTAGAGAAACTGCTTCTTCACCTGCACAGTGCACCCCCAGCCTCTGCTTGTGCGGTCCAGCCAGCTGCAACACTTGCTTTTTAAATCTTTTCACTCTAAAAGACTGACCAAAAATTTCTCTGTTCTTCCAGAAGCAGCCCCCCCAGACATAAGCGAGGCTGAAAAGATTAAGTTAGCCTTACACAGGCTTTTTGTACTGAGTCAGTTCAGCAATTATTGATTTCGCTGACCTTTCCACAGAATTTCATAAACTTTGCTTCTCCTTCCTAACCTGCAATATAATATGGCATTAAAGTAGCTTTCTCTGAAGAAGTGGTTCAAATGCACTAAAATGACAATAAAACAACCAACGATATCAAAAACATGGTTTGAGAGTTAAATTAAAGCTAAGCCATTGCACAGATGTTCACGTAAATAACTGCTGCTGTTAGCAAGAAGGTCAGAGTTTTTATCTGAAAATTCTAAGTTATGGGTTAATTTCGTCAAAAAAAAGTATCTTAAAGTTGAAATTAGACTCTATTTTGGTGCTGATATTTGCCATATTGTCATATCTTAATCCTAGAAGTGTAAAATACAAATCCAACAGTTTAGGGTCATCTAAACCTCAGTTTAAGAGTTCCATCTCAAATGGGGAGTTGTCCACCTTGTGAGCATGACCCAGGGGCACACGGGTGCCCGGGGAGGGGCAGGCGGGGGGGCCTTCGCCCACGCCATCAGTGCTCGCCAGGTTTGGCAGAACATGCCTGTTTCAAGGCAGCGCTGAGGAATTGGGGACTGAACTGACACCCTGGGCGGGAGGAGGCTGAAAACCTTGTAAGTGAGATAAATTCGGAAAGGACATAACCGAACCCCCCAGGGAAGGCTACAATGACAGAGGTGTTGCACAGTGCCAGGCTCAGTTTTGGCTATTGAGATGAATCCCAGCTGAGGCTGAACTGCTAGCAGCACCTAGGACCACAAATTTAAAACTACCCTGTCTAAAGATGTCTCTCCTGCGAGTGCTGCGCAGACATCCCTTATGTTGTCTAAGGGGCTGTTTAAATTGCTGAAGTTACGTGCACACTTATATGCTTGTGGGATTGCAGTCCATGGTAGTACCTCACTTTTAAATATGTTTATAAGGCATAAGAGTCAGTTATCAAATAGTTTTCAAATAAATGAGTAAAGAAAATCGTATGTGCAAAATAAGTAGGTAAGAACCTGTTCTTCAAAGCTTGTATGAACTTTAGTTGTTCTTATAAGTTAAAAAAAAGATTATGGGCAATTTGAGAGTTCTGAATTTAAATGGTTGACATATGATGTTCGATACATATCGTAACACTCTATTTTAAACTACTGATGGTAAAAGTGTGAGGGGAAGAATATTTTTGATTTACCTATTTGCCTTTTCATATTCCTTGTAGTAACAACATAGATGTCTAGGAAATGCATACAGCTATGATAATGATATGGTGTAAACCTGTGAAAACAAAGAAACTAATATTACTGAAAATCTCTTTCAGTACACTCTGTTGAGCCTTAATAGTGGTTGGCAAAGACTCCTAAACAAGGGTAGTCTTTCTTGTCTGATTACTACAATGCTTACTTATAAGGAGATGAGTTAAGGAGTCTTTTGTAGTGTTAGCCTTCATAATATCTACCTCTCCAGGGTTGAGTAAAACCTTTCAGATTTTCCGAAGACAGTTTTGATGCCTTAATTGCTATCTTTTTTTTCTGGGCTAATTAACATCAGTTTGCAAAAATCTCCTGCAAGACATTGTAAAACATCACTTGTTAAAGAGATTGTGGGGCTTGCTCTTGACAAATGTGAAGTGACATTCTGCCGGTGTCTTTTGTAAGATCATATAAAGGAGCTGGTTCATCTACCAGAAAAAGAAAAAAATCCCACCAGGAACCAGTGAAAAAGACAATACTCATCATACAGAGTTGCAGGGCTAAGTAAATGGTTCACACGTCTTGCTCGCATGAGATGAAAGGGAATGAATCTGAATTCATTTTACATTTGATCACAGACAAGGAATTCTCCAGATCAAAGTGTGCCATAATAATGGAGACTAACTAAATGCAACTAGATCCAAAAACATCTGTCAGGGGTTTGATGTCTAAAAATGGAAATCCTTTATATTAATGTATTATTACATAACCACATGAGAACCGACAGACTCTTGAAGTCTTATTTTGTTTTTGTGTATTGTGGTTGAGAAAATTCAACTAACGTAACCCCCCCAAATAAATCTAACACATTGAGAGAAAAAAGAGTGAAATATAACAATGAGTCTTCAACCTCTGTTCTCTTCATGTATGATCAGACACTATTTTTAAAAAGGCTAACTGCTGAAGTGCTGGTGACCTGAATAAAATATATCAGCAGCATAGGAAATGAGTTTGATGGTTGTAATCCAATTTTCAGTGGACAAGGGTGCACATCACAAAAACCTTCTCTACAATTAGCACTAATTGGCAACTTTTTTGGCAGTCTCTTTACAGAGGCCAAAAATTGAATGGACATGGAGATTAAACTGTCCTTTCACTCCTAGAAGTACTCTGTTTGAGCAACAGCTGAGATTTATTGGTACAGCAACATGAAAAAAAAATGTGGCATTTCTGACTGCCTTGTATCTGTGCTGGGGATGAGCAGACTTCATTCTTTAGGGCTGTTAAGGCAACATTTATACGCTAATTAAGTTACAGCAGAAGAGTGAAAACATTTTTTTAACTCTTTAGCTGAAAGTGCTCAAAAGGTAATAAATATTTGAAGGCGTAGTGAAAAAAAGTGTGGAAACAAGCTCTGCAGAAGTGAACAAAAATGGGTTTGTCTGTTTTGATGGGAGAGGCATGCATGTGCTGAAGGCAGCGTTGTTTCCTTCCCTTTTTCCCCTGGGATCACTCATTCACTGATGCAATATTTTAGTGTAGTAGAAACACTTTTTTTTTTGAGCAGTCTGGATGCTCAGAAAGACTGATGCCCTTTCCAAACTGTATTTAGGTTACTGAATTTCAAACTGAGCTCAGTCACATAGCTGGACCCACTTTGTTCCATGGAGGAGGAGGAGGAGGAGGCATGTTTTGCTGCAGCCAGCCTTGCTCCTGAAAAGCTTTTGGAAGTTGTCAGGCTTTAGAGCAGCTCTTGGCTCTGCAGTAGCTGGGACTTGTACTGGCATAGAAGTGACCCTCATATTTCTGGGTGAGTGAAGCTAACAGTGCAGCAGAGACTTTGATCCATTACACTGTAACGCAGTTTGCAAAGAAAATCAGCGGAAAGAGCAGAGTCCCATTTCTGATAGGTTACAAAATCTACCCGCTCTTGGCTGTAGCTCTCTTTATTTTTGCTGTTTCCAAGAAATTGTCTTTCTTATCCTCAGGCCTCACAGATCTCTGCAGTTTCAAAGAAATGCATGCAGCTCTGCTTCTGTTGACATCCATTTCTGTTCTGCTAGCATTATTTTGATTTTTTCTGGAGTCCAGTCTCTGTTTATTGCTGACCTAAAGGATCTAGGATTGCTGTTATGTTGATATAGTCTAACAATACTAATTTCTGGAAACAGCACTTAGTACTTCCTGAGAGCTGTTCATTTTCATGGGGATTGCTGAACTTCACAACTTTTGTGTCACTCAGTTTTGCCAGCTTGATCTTTAATCCCTCTGACAGATTAAAATTCTCTTCTGTTCTTGTCCAAAATTACTAAGCTCTAACAGCATATTCAGAGAAGGCCCAAAACACTGTTTGTTCTTCTCCTGCAAGAGTCCATTGTCTTCAGAAGACACAGAACAGGCGAGCCCAACAGAGTATCACTAGAATTTCTGTTTCTTGTTGTCAACTGTCAATGCTACCATTGTATTTTTGTGGAAGAAGCAGCCCTTCCAGAATAGATTTAAAAGCATGGGAGGCGATGGCTTGGCAGTAACAATTGGTTGTCTCCTGCAAGTCAGACTTGCAGCTCTTCTCGAGGTGTTCACTCTTTTCAGTGATTTAATACTTACTTACATATTGTGAAGAAATATATGTAAGTACCATTATAGGCTAGAATCAATGAGATAACAAGCTAGCGAGTGCTATTAATATCAAGAGATTACATAGCCTTAATGCTTGCCAAAGAGTGTCCTAAGAATTTGTTTATGAACCAAAGCCTGCGTGAGGGACAGGATAACAGAGGGCTGTAACTTGAAAGACAGCAGCTCTTGCTGAACAGGCTACAGATCTTTTACACGAAGCAAGATGCAACAATGTTTGATCCACCCTGACAAAACTTCCCTTTTAACTTTTTTACACTCTCAGGTTTCTTCTAATTATTCTTTTTCAAGGGCTTGTTATTTTAATGGGAGATGGACAAGAAACAACTTTTCCATATTCTTTATTTGTATTTTTACCAACCTTTTTGAAGAAAAGTGAAAAAAAGGATGTACAGTTGACCACAATTAAATGGCAAAATATGCTGCATGCAGTAACAAAAGTTTCCGTACTTTTCACTGTAGTCTGTTTTCAAATAGCGATCCAGTTCTGCTGAAGCTGTTCACATTCAGTACTCCCTTGTTTCACATACATTATATGTAATGAAAATCAGTGACAACCAGTTCTTCACCCTGAGCAGATCTGCTAAAGTAAACCAGAGCCAAACTATTAGCAAAGAATAGCATTGCAGAAAAAGGTGCCTACAGCCGCTTTCCAAGCTTTAAACTCCAAGTATGACTGAAATGCCGGTTTCTGGAAGTGGTTGGTTGTATTTCTTTGACTGAGCAATTTTTTATATGCACATTGTTTCAATTTAATAAAAGTTGTTAACTAAATTCTTTATTGTTCCATGGATGAGTATTATACATACTAGTACTCCAGGCAAGTATAAAAAAAATTATTTTAATGAACACAGCTATGTATGCTAACAACAGTTTCCAGACTTCTGGAGGTTTGGGTCATTCTGTTTGACAGTGTTTGCAGTGTATTTTTAGTGTCTTCTGACAGTACCCCATTTATTATTAAAAAATGAGATGAGCTGTTATTTAGAACAGATTATTTTCTTGAATCAAAATGAGGTGGTTTATTAAATTGCCAGATCAGTTAAAAAAACATAAGAAAAAAAAAGGAAGATTTCCTATCCTTTTTATGTATTAATTTTAACTTGTATGACACTAAGACCTACTCTGAACTCTGTGGCAGTAAATTAATTCTCCTTATATAATGTTGCCATAAGAGAACACGAGGATGAAAAATTCTGGCTCCATGAATTCATCAGGGATTTTTGTCATTTCAGCAAGGCCAGGATTTGACCTGAAATGTCTACTGGTACACAGATGATCCTGTTATGTCAGGGAGATTACACTGAAGAGTGATGTACCTTTTCATCCGTTGCACTCTATGTGCATTTGGTCACCATACTCCACGAGTTCTCCCCTCCTAGAAGGGCAATGGGGGCTGTGTGCCAAAGGGTGAGACGGACCCAAGGAAGCAGCTCCAACAGGATCACAAAACAAAACCATCTCCTTTTGCATAGTTCTGTGCCCAACAGCATCTGAGGAAAGGAAACAAACCTGAATAAATTGCTGTTCTCGTTCCGTATCTCCAAAACCCAAAGGCAGAAATGTCCCAGTGATTTCAAAGGGACCAGACTGGATTTTGAAAAAATGAACCAGAAGGACCCATACTGAAAGCATCACTGTGGAACACACCTGTGACCTACAGCCACCTTCCAGGTCAACAGTTTGAGGGAGATCTGGTATGGCTGGAAATCTCCTGGGCCTACCTCTTGGTGACCTCCAGAAAGGGCTTTACTGGGACCATCTTATTGTAGAAGAGCTGACTGAAGAACGATGCCGAGCCTCCCAGTCATTTCCTACTATCCTGAGCATCTTCCTTCTAGCTTTGCTCTTAGAAATTCCTTCTCCAGTCCTGTCTCTCCTCTATCTCCTTCATTTCATCCTCAGCTGCTGTTTCTCTCTCCCACCTGTTGCTCCCAAACTCCCATATTCCAGCACATGAGACTCTAGACTCTTCCTTCTACCATTCAGGTTCAGAAGATCCCTGCTTCCAATTAATTCTCTGTTAATGTTTCTATAAATGGGAGACTCCTGGATCTTTTGCCTCCACATTGCTCTAATTCAGCAGAGAGCATTTTAAAAACAGCAGCTTGGTGGATGAGATGCCAGAATAAGCAATGTGGCAATTACCAGTGTGCATCCTTGAAAAATTTGGTTGTTACTGCCAGCAAAACACAATGGTAGTTCAAAACCTGTAGTATTGCTAAGGCATGCCCTTTTCGAAGACATACAAATAGTGAACATTTCAAATACTGAACCAATATCACACAGGGAAATAATTAAGAGGTGCACTATTAGTGTCACATCTCTCACTAATATTCAATTCACATTTTCTGCATTAGCAAGGAAGCAGTTAGCCTTTCAATGGACCAATACTAAAAATAACAATAATAGAGTTCAAATAAATCAAGGAAATTATATCTGATGTACTGAACTTGACTTTAATTCAGGGCTCCAAGCTGCCTAGATAGCTCCTACGCTTGTTAAAATTCATGCAGGTTTTGCCCTCAATGTGTTTCACATTACTGTCTGAGCTTAGCTGAGCTTGCTCTGAAAGTAAAAAAATAAGAACTAATTCATAGTGAAGTCAAAGAGATACCACACAATATAAACATCAAAATATACTTTTTTTTTTGGCTGAGCTTCTGTAGAGTCTGATGGCAAGTTGATCATTATACAAGGGAATTTCAATTTCCGGAAATTGTTTAGGCTGCCTCTCTATTCTGGGGTCTTTCAAGGGTTTTGATAGATACGCAGATAGGCACTGGCATTGCCTATTTATCAGTTACAGCACACTTCACAGAGCAACCAATTCTGTCATTTTGTTGTCTTTTTCCTGACTTTCATAACACAGTTCTCTATCTTTAACTTTTTATCAAGGTGAACTAAAATTTTCCTAAGAGAAATCCTTCAGTTTTGTTGAAAATTTTAACATAAGATTTTAATAAATCTTAATTTGTGTATTGAAATCTCAGTGGATTTACTGTGATATCTAGAAATCCTCACTCCATGGATCTCTTTACTGTTGTGCATTGATAGAACAAATTTTCTTCTGAAAACTAAGTGGGTTTTCTTGGTGTCTCATCCTCCCAGTGAATTTAAATAACAAACAAATATGACTTAGTGAAAATCCAAAAGTCACTGAACTATTCTTTTCATTAGCATTTCTACAGTGACCTGTATTATGTTTCTTAACTGTTTTTATAAAGCCACAATATAAAACTTAGCTCTTTGTACTCTAAAGGGCTACATTTCATGTAATAAATCTAGTAAAATGGCTCATTCCACTAGTAGACTCATGGCTTCTCTTCTAAGGACAAAATTGTTTATACAGACACACTGTGGTACAAAACATGCTCAAGCAGCAGCTTCTGAGGATGCAAAGAATACAGACTCTTGAGTGACAATATTTGGGGTTTGCTGATTTAGAAAGAAACCTGATCTTGGCACTTCTTACTTTGTTTTTCTAACTGAGAACTTTTTTCTTTTATTCTTGAAAGCTAAAGATTTTCAAGTTTCCTTTAATTAATTTCAAAAACATCACTAGTTTCATTTCTTTTTCAACAATTTCTGTTTTGTGTCTTGACAAATACCTATAATGTATGTGGAGCAATACATGAACGTATCAATTCCTACACTGATAGCTTTCACTTTTAATGGGCCTCCAACCTTCATTTTCTGAAGATTAACATTAAAATTAACATCTAACATTAAAATTGCCTCTACATCTGTGATGCTGAGACCCTTCGGCTGCCTTTCACCTGCACTACAGGCAGTTATTGGTGCTCTGAGGATGGCTGGTTTTTAAATCTTCCCCTTAGGAGTTTCTGTCTTTGCAAATTCAGTGCCCCAGAATCTGTTCTCAACTCCATCTAGTGTAATTTAAAAGAATGCAAACTCCTGTTGTTAGGCTAAACTTCAGTATTTAGTATTTTCCTAGCATGAAATCAATAGCCTTTGTAATACGTAGTGGATCAAGGGTTGAGTCTACATCTTTAACTTATGTCACTGCACCTTAGCTGTTCTGAAAGATCACTCTGAAATTCAGCATTTGTAACAACCTCTGATTCCACTCTTTAGTATCATCTTACAGCAATAGTGCAAGACCTGATCCTGCAGCTATTCCTGTAAGGAATAATCCTATTTATCCCACTAACTTCATGTTTTGTTTGACTTTTTACCCAGTGAGCAGTAACTGGTTGCACAGCCAACTTAAAAAACACTATTAAGAATTCTTATATTTTAGTAAAAGCAAGTCTATGGCAAAGAAAATAAGTAATTTTTTAAAAAGCCACCAATGTTATTATATCTCTTCCTTTCCAAAAGCAAACCTGCCCCTGGCAACAGCTTACACACGACTTTTGGGGCGTGTAGATTCCCCCCACAGGACAGTGACCAAGTCACGAACACCGGACACATCCTGCCCAGGCAGCAGGAGAAACAGCTCCGTTGGCCACTGTGACTTCACTTTGTCTGCTGTAATTTCAGCAGGCTTATGTGGTAGGTTGCTTCCTTCAGCATAACTAGCAGAATATCTCAAATGGCCCTTGTCAGCAGCTGAAAATATAAATCGTGCCATTCTGCTGGTACCTCAGGCCATGGCAAGGAGCTCACTGGGTCACACGCTCATAGTTCTTACTGGTTTCCTTAAGATCCCATCACATTTTAACTAATTCTCCTAATTTTTTTTTTCAGCATGATCTGTAGTTGTTAAATACATCATAGTGGTTTTGGTTACCCTAACAACCTGGTCCTTACTACCTACCTGTCTAGGTTAACCACAAGACTGAGAGCCTTGGAGTGACTTGAAGGGAGGGAATGCAGAAGCCTGGAGTTTTAAGCTCCTTCTTTTCCTAAAGCCTAAGAAAAATAAAATATGGCCATTTCCCTTTGGGAAGTGCCTCCACATCTCCTTCAGTGTTTTTTTACAGCATTCTCCTGGTCCAGTATTCTGCAGGTGGTATCCTGATGTTCTTCAGCTCTTTTGTGAATAGCAATCCACATTTCTTTCATCAGCTTGGAAGCTACTCTCCAGATCTCTCTAGGGAGAGAGGGAAGAAAATCCACTTCCATAATTATATTTCAGCCGCAAAACCAAGGCACCCCTAGGTGTGAGGAGAAGGGTCACATTCATCCTTTGAATCTCTCTTCTAGTAACTAAGGAGAACAAAGCAAGGTCCAAAGGCTTTTCCTTCTTGGGCAGGATCCTCTTCTGCTGTGAAGATAAGTGGTTCAGGTCCAGCTTTTTGGGGCACATCTTTAGTCAGACTCTAGACCCCCATCCATTGCCCAGTCACTTCGTATTATAGGAGGGAGCACTGGCACACATTTTTGCTTTATCTTGAACATCTCGCTACCCCATGGCCTCTTCTAGCCCTTTCTTAAATCTTTTTAATCCCAGCAGCTGCATTTTCTCTTGGCTTCTTCCCTTCTATTGCCTGTGTTAACAACCTCACCCTGAGCTAGCAGCTCCCAACATGAGAGACTATGTTTTCCTTAGTCTGCAGGCCAGATTCTGATCTCAGTCATGACATTGTAAAGGGCAATACTCATTTAATGAAAGTTAAAGTCTGCCCCATCATCTTAGACTGTCCTTACAGAGCTTATGTTCAGCTATTCTGACTGCAGTCCTCCAAAGTGACACTTCCCTCAACTTCAGAGCTGAAGGCTACCAACACATTGCAGGCATGGGCTCTCAAACAAATTTCTATTTAAGGGAAAAAGAGAGAAACATTTACTGCTGAAATTTAACCATATTTTAGCTGTGAGAGAAGTTAGAAGTTAATATTTTGTAAAAGTTTGTATAGCAGGAAGTTCTGTGTATCCCCAGCATAAACAGTATCCAGAAAAATAATCGGGAAGAATTAAGCCTGTTCAGTATTTACCTACCCAGGTCTTTTCTTTATGGAAAATTTGTAGCGGTACAATTGAGTTCTATGATACAAACATCTCAAAAATAGATCTGACATAATAATTTCCATTGCAGGAATATTTTCCAGGGTCAAATGAACACGACACTTAAGATTTTGCTGAGTCAAGCTGATTCAATCACAGGGAGAGCTCAGAAGTAATTTTATATATTGTATTATAATTTTTATTACAGCATTATATTCTCATATAGGCTTTTCTTCTTAAAATCTGACTTTGTACACCTTGAGCCTGTATTCAAGCTTGTAGTCTCTCTTTAAGTGACTTGTTTTCTCCAGAAACAGTGAAACTGAGGACAAAAGCTGAATGCAATTGCCAGACTGGGTTACAATCTACTCATCAATCAATCACATGCCTATAGGAAACTGAATTTACTCAGATACAATGAAAATGAGAATGAAGAGATGCACACAGTGAGCACTAGCAACTTTTTCATTTAGTTAAAATCACTTTTCCAAAAATCCTCCTCCAATATAAGAAGGCTGCAAACAGATTTATTTTTAATCTTGACAAAAATTAAATTCCTAATAGCTATTGAGAGGAAAATAGAGGATTCCAGTCACATATGAAATTGCTTCTGACACAAAATATCTTGTTCTCCAGGTGATAATAGACCAAATGAGAATCTATCCATGCCCACAGCTGGATTTGTCTACCAACCTGATTTAAGATGCAGATACATTCCTTGTCTTTCAGAAAAGGATTTAAACCCTCTTGCTGCCCTGAGCTCTTTAAGTACTTCTAGTACTAAATATAAGAATTTTTGTTACCATTTTTCTAATGCTTTCCTTTATTACTTTCTTTTTTTAAAATAGGTATAATGTAAAATGGAAGATCCCTCACTTGAAGATTTTAGAGTTAATGGATGTGATTTGCCACTTTGCTGCAAATAGTTGAATCATCCTTCCATGCCAGGTCTGGACAACAGCTGATTTCATCTTCTCTTACAATTATAGACTCTGACATATTCTGAATAAAACTTTTAATAGTCACATTGGAGGTATTAAAGGTGCTTGCAGTTGGCAAACTATTACAATGCACTAGTAGGTGAAATCTGTAGCCCCACTTGGAAACTCCACTTTTGCTAAATGGAAGAAAATAAATAGCCTGCTGTGCTTGTTGTCTTTTTTTCTTCCTTTCTTTTTTAAATTTTTGCCTTGTTGTCCAATAAAGTTGCTCTGAGGCTTGGCCTTCAAGCCTATGGTGTTCTTTACAGCTCCAGCTGCAGTTTTGTGGCAATGTTTCAGCATTGTACAGGATAAAAAGAGTCCTCTGATTCAAGCATGTGGAAAGGAGATATACAATGTAAACCCACAACATATCTACTGCGCACCAAAGGGGGTTGCCACATGATAGCAGCAGTCTGCCAAATCCTCTGAACTTTTGGCATCTAATAATAGGGATGGTGCAATAAAAGAAAATCAAGGAAGGAAATTATTAGGGAGCTGGGAAAAGGGTAGGACTTATGTCACTTTTTGCAGGGTAAACTCTTTTTCCCACTTCATTAATGCAATGATGATTGGATTGATAAAGGCTTAGCGCAGAGTACATCTGTTGGACAATAGCTGCTCTTTATTTATCTCTGTTCTGTGTATCAAAAAGTATAAGGAGAAGTTTACAGTCTTCCTCCACTCCAACCTCTCACCTCAGTCCCAGAGTCTGGAATTTTCTTTCCCACTGTTTTGTTTCGATTAAAAAGGATATGCTCAAGTATCGCCTTTGTTCCCACTTCAGAGAGCCGGTCTCTAGGACCTGCAGTAACCTCCAGCAAGAAAGACAAATTGAGCGTAGTAACCCTCAGGGCACTATTGATCCCAAAAGAAAAACATGGGAAAAGCACACATGAAAACCTTTTATGCGTAGTAATTTTACAAAACGTGAAGAAAAAGGTAGCTTATGTCTTAGAATATGAGTATATGTAACTAGCTGAGTGATAATTGATTTATAAATATGCAGTTACTAGGTGTATATTATATTGCTTTACTAACATAGTTAATAAAAACTGTCACACTTACTAGGCTTATTTTTTTATATTTTTATGAGTTTTTTTCAGGAAAATACACCTCTTAGGATGATGAAAGAAACACCACAAAGAAAGGTTTGAATACTTACTCTGAACAAACCTCATGTCTTTATGAGACTAATCCCAAAATAACATAGCTCAGAAAATGATTACTACTGGCACTGACTCAACTTACTGTGCTAAATTCTGCTCTCAGTTTACATGGCTGCATGTCCCATGAATGCCAGGGGAGTCATCTGACTTTTCTGACTTTCAATAATTTGAAAATTTTTACATGGAAAGCTAATGATGTCAACGGAATCAGCTCAGACTTATTTAAGTGATGGCAGAGTTTGTCGTTATAAATAAAAGCTTTCATCATGTTGCATGAAACTATGATCTTTAATTACCTCAGAACACGTGGCTTAATCTCCTTGATTCATTTTGGGGTTTATTTTCTGTGTCTTCCCTCTCATAAGTCTTCCAGGTATTTGCACAGTAATTTTCACGTCCTGCTCTCCCTTTAGATCATTCTCTTACTTAGTTTTCTTTCTATGCTACTCCATTCCTGAACATCAGTGTTAATTTTTCCCCATGCTCTCTTTCTCCTAGTTCAATCTCTTGGGTTTGTTTTTTTAAACATCTTTTTTCACCTTGCCAGGTGAAATACTTTTCCCCAGAGCTCTTATTTTGTCAAAATGACTGTTGCTGCATCAGTTGCGAAGTCAGGAGCAAGCATTTCCTCCTGGAGCAGAATTATCATGCCACAGCATTTTATTTTGTGAGAGTGAAGTTTGAGGAGAGAAAGGACAACATCTGCTAGTTGAGACAAAGGCATTATTATCTATCAAACCACAGTAACCAGCCACCCAGCATGTTCTCAGGCACTAGTTCTACCAGGATTGGTCTCGACCAGTTAAGCCCAGTTCTATAGTGGAGGCAAACAGCAGATGTGTGTGAGCTTCAGTAACTTCACGCTCTTCATTGTTTAGAAATGCTTTGAGTTAGCCTTATGCCAGTTATTGCAGTTAGATGAGAGAAAGTCAGCTGGAATGAATTGATTTGATTTATCCATTTATGAATAATGTCAAAGAAAACTCATTAACTCTAGTATTCTGCTGTAAGGGAAAATCTAGATAGCAACAACATATCACCCAGGCAGTTGTGAACTATTCAGAAACCACCACAGAGGAAAGAAAATAAAACTATTCTTGACACAAGCTTGTGAAAAATTAAATCCAATCCAATGCTGGAGATTGGAAGCAAGACTGACACAGTTTAATGGAAAGAATCATTAAGTAACAACCATATGAAACCACCAGAAAGGCATTCAATATATGTGTCATCTTATGTATGGCTTCTTTTCAGCAAGATCTTAGAAATGCAAAGGAATTACTTGGAAATATTTTGCCAGGAACAAAGCTCTACTAAAAGGAAGATAATTACAGAATGACTTTGCTTATCCATCTGAGGTGGTAGTGCATTCTCAGAAAGCTAGACATGGATTACCCGTGGCAAGAGGTAAGCTCGTTCCAGCCAGGTAATTCATTCCCACCTTTTCAGCAATTGGGTACTGGAAATTAAGAATCTAATTTCAGCAACCACTCTCCAGTACATCACTGGTGTTGGGCCAAGTTTGTGATCTCAGTAAATCAAACTGATGAAAACTTTACTCATGAAATTTTAAAGTTTCCAAAGGTTCAGAATGTAGACTTCTTCTTAGACTTCAGGGTTAGTTTCTGGATCATTGCAATCTTTCCTGGGACCCTTTAACAATCCTGCAAGTATCTTTGAGGTGCATCATATTTCAGATTGTTATTTCTGTTGAAGTTTGTGGCTATGGCTTATTTTTTGTATTTTTCAAGAGGCAAGAGCCCTGCCTGAAACTATGACTCCCCTCCACCCCCCATCCAGGGTAGGCACCAGAAATTCACATGGTAAAACATTGATTTTTCCCCACAAATCTCCTATTTTAAGAGAAAAGGCAAACAAAGAAGAGAAAAGTACTATCATATTACATTTTACAGATGGAAAATAGAGAGATTTTAGTAGGAGTCTTTTCACCAGACATCTTATTTTCAAAAGTCCAATGCTAAGTAGAACTGTGTCACCTTGGTGTCTCTCCACAGCTAATGGAGATAAATAAGCACCATCACAAGGCAATTCATCTGGCCTATTCTAACTGTCTGTGTTAGGCGAAAATGAATCTGTACCTATAAAGAGAGCCCAGTTCAGATTATCAGTCTGTTAGTGACTCACTCAGATTTAAAAGTCTATCTTTTGACGCCTGTTAGGGCTGATTACTCTTGTCCCTGGTCCCTTGACAGGCGGTACAGCAAGTCTAAATCAGAGCCACAAAGTGAAAACAGATTTCTGTTGTGTCAAGCCAAAGCCTCAACTGTGAGGGCAATCTCTGAATGGCAATTTATAAAAATAAATTATATTCTCTGAGCTAGAGAAAGAAAAAGTGAATATCTAAATAGGCAAGGGTGAGGAATTCCTTCCTGATTTATATCCTTCCATTTCAGAAAGCGGCTTTCCTTTTGTCAGGCTGGCATGTGCGTTGCTTCTTTTGTGCCAAGCAAGAATTTTCAGAGAGTTCAGAACATAAATGAAAGGTCACAGAAGTATAGTTTGCTTGCACTAAATCTTCAAAGCAAAGAGGCTGCTAATCACCAAGGATGAAGTCTAGCATAGCAGAAAAGCTTGAAACAGCTTCTTCAGAGAATGTTTTAACAATCAGACCCTTTTCGGGGAGGAAGGGGGAAGTAAGCACACAATTGCAACCTTTATCTAATAATCACTACCAGCGGCTATAATACCACCTTTTCCTCAGAGACGCGATATATCAACATTTAAAGGCAATATCGGAGGGAGAGAACATTAACATTATTCAAAACCAAGTCTGTTCTTTGATTTCTACCATCTATCATTTGTTGAAATAATAAATAGTTTGGGTTTTTTTTTTCTCTTAAGATAATGCAGTTCTTTGTATTTTTTTGTGATGCTTCATATCTGGAACACTTACAAAAAAGAGAGTTAAACATGGAAATAGTTCAAAAGGCTTTCAGGCCAGCCAACCTCTCCCTCCTCATCCTTTGCTAAGCAGGCTGCATGAGATACATCAAAGCTTCTGTCGATGAATGTGGTAACTGTTACCCCGCGCTGTACATGCTAAGAGAAAGCTAGATCCAAAAAGGCACTTGGGCACTGAAATATGTTAAAACTTCTCAGTTGCTAACTTCACCATCACTAGCTTTCAGCATCTGGTCCCCAGAGTGGAATCCAGGGCAGTGAGTTAGACCCTTGGTCCCCTCTGAAGCAGTGCAGAGGAACATCAAAACACCCAATGCGGTGCCCCCATCCCACCGCTACCTCGTTCCCTGGTCCTTAGCCCCAGCCACGTGATGGACACGCCAGAGCCACCACCCTAGTGTTTCTGATGCAGATATTCTATATGTTCCTAAGGGAGGGGAGGGGAATTAGTCTTTTTTTTAAGAATTCAAAAAAAAATAACTAAGGTGGTTGTTCATGGCCTTCTTTTATATGGTATCCCAATGCAGAATCTTTAAATTTATTGGTTACAGCCTTTCAAGAAGGGCATTGGAAAATTTGATTTCGTTTCTGCTGAACTACAGAGAAAAATACTAGGGATTTAATATTTTTTCTTTTATTGCATATTGGTTTACTGTATTAATTTTTTATTTTAACATTGATTACAAAATTTAATTGCAATAAAGTAAAATATATAACTTAAACCACAGTAAAAGTAAATTATGATGTTTTATTACTGGCAACAGCTCACTTCTTCTGAAACAGATGACTGAGAAGCAGTTGTAAATACCAACTGGAAATTTCTTTATACTCGTTAGAAAGCAACTAATTATTTTTTATAACAACAATGGCATCTGAATGCCTTTGCAGAAAGGCAGGAAAAGGGAGTAGAACTCCTTTCTTCTCAGATATTTAGATGTGCAGCAAATAATAACAGCTAATTTTCGTTTTCCTGATGGAAGTCAGCAATCAAAGACAATTAGCTCTGCTCAGACTAGCCTGAAATGAAAAAGGGTCAAAGAATAACAAGGATTTTCAAAGATGTTGAACAACTTTCCTATGGGAAACAACTAAGCAGACAAAAACTTTCAGAATGGACATGACCAGGGACTGATACAGAAGGGGACTCCAAAACCCTAAGTGGCCTAGATAAGGTGGATGGGGAATTACAGTTTACTGCTTTTTCTAATACAGAACTATGGGGCCTCAAATGAGGGAGGGAGGCTCACAGCAAACAAGGAGTTCATTCTTCACACTGCTTATAGCTGTGTGAAGCTGTAGGACTTGATGCCACAAGATGATGTGGCTGATAAAATTCTCCAACTGCTCCAGGCAAAGTGAACAAATGAAACAAATCGCAATTGAGACAAATGAAGAAAAAAAGTATCTTTGGCAAGCAATGTCCCTGAGCCACAAATTGTTGCGGGCCAGCAAAATATTCTGGGGAGTTATTACTGCATCCTCAGCTTGTTTCTAACCTCCTTGGGCATCTGCTACTGTTGGAGGTAGGCTGTTGGGCTAGAGGAGCCTGTGGTCTAGCTTGGCATGGTTCCTGTGTTTTTGTGGATGAAAGCTGTAAAATGCTCTTGGCCATAAGAACAGAATCCAGATCTCCTTTACTGCCCTACGAATGTCTTAGCTGCTAAATGCTAAATTGGTCACTCTTCCTGGTGTCAAATTTATGTTGAGTTATGGTCCTGACATCTTGAGTAAGCAAAGATCACAGATGAGTGACCATCTTTAACCATCTAATTCTACATATGGAAAAGAAGGCAGATTTTAAAAAATACCTTGCTCATGTCAGATCTTTAAGCATCTTGCTAAATAGAGTTTAAGATAAACGCAGCTTTTCTAGAGAACCTCATTCTAATTGGAAAGAACTTCTAGTGACAGTGAATTAATGCTATGATCTGCTAGAAAGGTACTCTAAGAACAGATTCAATAGAATCAATAGATTTTCTAAGGCTTAATCCTCCAAAGTCACAATGTGACAAAAAATGGTTTTGTAGGAACTATATTACAGCTGAAAATGTAGTTCCCATAAGATCATTTAGCATAATTTCATCATGAGTATTAACTGTAGTTTTAGTCACTAACATAATCAGTCACACTAGGGAAAACGTAGACATACTAGTTTTGCTTATCAAAATGACTGAAAATATTCTTCCACTGATTTTGGCATCTTGACTATGCTGGTCATTATTAATATATTTTTCATAATGCTTCTGATACAATTATGAATTTTTTTTATCAAGAACTCGATATGACCAGCTTCTAGAATTTTTTTTTCTCTTCTGATTTAATCTCCTTTCCATACTGCTTTAGTAAAATTAAAAACCCAATGAAAAGTTTTAAAGAGCATTAAAGTTCTTGATATTTCAGAGAGAGAGCTGCAGAAAAAATCTAGTCTATTGGAAGACCATTATATGTAAAAGAAAACTAATTCCAGAGAACGCATTCAAAGTCATTCTGCCTGAGAAAAAAAGACTTTTTTTTTTTTTTCCCTGAAAGAGGAGCTGGCACCAGTTTTCATTGCCTGTAGTAGCATGGGTACATAGGCACTGTCTCTGATGTTTTTGCTGCCAATTGGGTATTTCTTAACTAAACTAGGTGGCAGCACATCTCACGCAATAACATTCCTGCTGTAGCTTGTAGAACTGGAAGAAGACAGAGCACATTCCCAGGTGGGAGGCCTGGAATACAAAAGCAATCATAGGTATGATGCAAGCAAACACCTGCCGCAGGAGTTCAAGGCACATTTTGGTATCCAAGGCTGATCATGTTCGCAGGAGTTTGCCCTTATCCTCTAAGTTACACAAAAAAAATATTGTGAATTAAAGATACTGATTAGGGACAACCCCATAGCCTCTCAAAGACATTACGCATATGATCTGAAGAAATTATGCTATGAGAATATATAAATATTCTGAAAATTCATTCTCTTCTTTCACACATTGTGGTGACAAAGGCAATTGGCTGCTTTCACAGTGGATAAAAAGCTACTTTCTGAAGGCATAAAACTATCTCCTTTCAGCATTCTTAATCCATTGACATTTACAGACCAAGGATCTGAGGACAATAAAAATAAATACTGATGGGACAAAAATAGTGTAGGGTTACTGTACGTAAACAGATACAGAAGAAAGAGCATTGTAGTTAAGCAACTTTCTGTAGTTTGTGACAAACTAAATTCATTCACAGGGAGGATTTTGGAGAGGAAAAAATGGTCTAAGTCCACAATGCCTTCAAGATTACCAGCATGAAAGAAAAATCAAGGCCTAAACTAAGAATAATCCTCTCAATTATAGGTAAAGGGCAAGCAGAACTTTCTGCCCTGGTGCAGAAATCAGTCTTTGAAACATTCAAAACCAAGATATTGTGGCCTGGCAGAATGGAATGCCAACTGACCCCCTCCTTGCACGTCAGGTTGGGCTCCATCTAAACTGATGTGATACAGTCAGTGAAAGGGAGCAATGCTTTGCTCTGCTCCAGCATCAGAATACACCAAAGGCAGTGCAAGAGGCTGAACTGGGAATTAGTGACAAGGATCAAAGGAGATGGAGTTGTAATGGTGGAGTCCACGTAGCATCTAAGCTGCCAAAATGGGTAGTTTTCGTGAGGTCTTAAAGATACAAAAAATGTACTAATCTTTGACACCATGAACATAAACTGACTGAAACTCTCTCCAGCAATCTGTAGAATTTGAATGTATTTTCTTAGTTTCTGATTTAGAAATCCTTTTTCTTCACAGCTGCCTGCAATATTTGCTCATCATCTCTGCCATCTGATAGTTTTAATCTTTCCAAGATTTCATGGTTCTCTCTAAATGAATTCTATTTTTATTCTATTTGCCATTCTGTTTCTGCTGGAATAGTCTGTATGTGCACATCTTTCAGCAGTTTTTCAAGGCTGTTCTTTTGCATCCATAATTAATTCCAAAACTGTTACAAGAAATTGCTCCACAAGCAGGTCACTTACCACATGTACATTGTAACTCTGTGGGTGGCTGTTTGAAGTACATAGTTGCTTTATCTTGCAGTCTAGAAAACTCATTCCATGTCCTCAGCAGCAGTGTAATATTCCTATATCCCTTTATAATTTCAGCAATATCAGTCCTCTGCTATGTACTCCTACAATACGTTTTCCCTGCAATTTCTGGTTTCAGTATCTTCTCTAGCAACCTTTGTACTGTAAATTCCCCAAGCTCAGATGCAAATGTAGCCTTTCAAAGCCAGATCCTAGAATTCCAATTCAAACATAAGAGGACATACTCACCTTTGTGATGCCCAGGTTCTCAGACTGCTGGGTTCATACTCCTTTCCTTGATGCAGGCTAAGATGCGAGGCCTTCTTAGCGGTTTCACTAACGTATTGCCATGATAATGGATGCGGTGGGCTGAAACCAAAGGCAAAGGCTGAGTTTAGCTACAAAGCAAGACTTTTTATCAGCTACCTATTGCAACACTGGCAGGAAGACAGTGTCAAAAGAGCTTCTCTTGAAGCATGTCTTTGATTTGGGCTTAGCCCAGACTCAAAGTGTGCTGATGCTTTGTCAGGGTGCCCTTACAGCCTGGTATTAGTTGACTGCCAGGCACTGGAAGCCCACTGCTTTACTTAAAAATAATAATTCCTCCAATAATGCAGCACCATTGTCATTGTAATAAAAATAAGGAGGTTTTTGTGCTAGTAAAAAAAAAAGATCTTAATACGCCATTCCTATTATCTCAAGTTTACATGGGAATAGAGCTTGCTTGCCTTTAACCTACGCCCACTCCCTCCCCATAATAATGGGTTCACATTAAGTAAATGCCAAAGAAAACTGACTTCTAACATCTTTCTGACCAGATGATGATTTATTTTTTATTCCTAAGTTTACTTCCTAAGTTTTCTTTTGCATTGTTTTGTCTCTTTTTAATCCTCTCTGATGATAAAATAGTCTGTTCCCATCATTGTGGCTAACCAAGTCATCAAACCAGTGTGACCTGTCCTTATTCTGATAGTTCCCATCCCCTTGCTTTTTTTCCCACAATAACGAAAAAATAACAAATTTTGGCTGTAATTAAATAATCCCTCAGTGAAATCCATAAGCAATCTTTTTAGCAGGTATCCTTTTTTCCAGAGGAATATCTTGTCATTAAACTACAGAACTGTGCTCACTCTTGCTGGCATCTATTACTACAATGAATTATGAATCCTTTATTAGCAGAGTGGCACTGCCAGACAAAGAGATGTAGAGGACAAATCCACTCCAGAATAACTAGGAGATGGGAGCTGGGATTGAATGCTCTCAGGTCGAGGAGGACAAATATGCCAGGTCATTTTTTTGTCTTATGCAATTGCATTTTTAAAGAAAGGAACGGCCTATCCCTGAGTCTTGAAGAAATCATGTAGGCACCTGATGGCAGAAGTTACACAGAGTAGAGATAATAAATTCCATGTGTCACTTTACAGCCCCAAATCAGGTACTGAAGTCCAAAGAACACGGATCTTCGAAATCCCTCTAGCTTTTACTTTTCATGGACCTCATTTTGAGATGCTCGGTTCTCCTTGGGCAGTGCATAAGGTGCTCTGAGGGGTTGCTCAGGCCCATGGGCTGCATTCTGAGAGCCCCATGTCTTCGCATTAGATATTTCTAGGTGAACATCACATTGTCTTTGTTAGTTATGAAGTCAGGCCTTATTTTTTTAGATTTGCTCTAGTTTGATTACATAGATGTTTCTTTTATTGAAACATGTTCAAATGTAAGAATAGTCGTGTCATGCAGTCCAGCACTGCTGTCATCTGTATTACTGTCAATAATTTAAAAATGGAAAAATAGTATCAATTTATTATCAAATTAGTGTAAGTGATTCATCACATAAAAACCACTGTGCATTAACAAACTGATTTCTCAAGCACCACTCAAGTCTGTTCCTTATCTTCTGCGCCATGTATATTAAGATATGTAGCTTACTGTATCAGCCATTTTTTAATCAGGGGCTTGCTCAGTTAGCCACTGTTTCCTTCTTCAAAAGGTTGCAGAGTGTTGTCTGCAGATCTAACTGCATGCCAGAGAACTGGTATGAGAACTGACTAAAATAATCATTGACTGTCAGGTTGGTATTCAATATTTTGTCTGTCTTTCCTTTCCTTTTTCTTTCTTTTCACTGGTGACTACTGTTATTTTGACTTTCCTCTTCAAAATAACCACCTTATGCAAACCAGACAATTTGTGGTTTGAGCTCTTCTTAACACTAAATGGACTGAGGCTTTTTCATGTTGGATCTATATCCCATCTTTTCCTCAGCGTAAAGAGAACAGGCTTTACATTACCTCCAAAACATGAGAAGGAAAGACAGACACTAAAAGATTAAATGCTGGGCACTGAGAGGTATTTAGAAGAGCTGCCAAAGGTCACAGCAGTAATGCCTGGCAACCTGCATCTGCTGAGTCCCAGCCCAAAGCTTTCACTGCAGTTCAGCCTTTCTGCTTCTCACAGCAGAATAGGATGGGTTTCAGAGAAGGTACACCAGGGCAACCTGACACCCTGCTGCAGGCTGGGTTAGAACCTGGTGTCAGCCTGCCAGTGGTTCAACCACTTGAAATGATTCCTTTCTGGATATTTCAGAAAATCCTTTTGAATGAAAGGTGCTATAGCCCCCAGAAATAAGATACCAGTGCTATTGCTGATTTAAATGAATATCATTGTGCTGCCAGTGTGTATAGTTACCTGGTTTATTACTTTGAGTTTTAGCCTTCCCTTTCCATTTGTATTAATATCTTTGATTTCAGTTAATACCTTCATTTGGAGATTTAGACAGCTGTAGTGTAAATACAAGGGATAGCATTGTTTTCCTAACGATGGGGTTTCCTCACCTGCTGTTTCATTTTATCTCATAATTCAGTTAAATGATGTGTTCCTATTTTCTTGAATCACCTTCTGCTTGGCAAAGCCACAATTTGGATCAAAAGAGCAAGGGCAGAGTATTTTCCCCTTCAGAATTCTGCATGTAACTCCAATTGCTCCCATCAGTCACTTTTGTTCAGTTATCTCTTGTAATTAAAAGCTCATCTAAACAGATACTGCAGGTGGCTACAAAATTAATGGCCAATGGAAAAATACAGAAATTTCAGAGTATTTGTTTGAATTTGTGCCCAAATTGGTGGCAAATGGAAGTCGCCATCTTATGACTGCATGTTTCTTTGTCCGAGATAATGACTATATACATTCAGACAAATTAAACTGTGAACTGAGGGCCACATCACAGCTCTATCACCTTTTGTGAACAAATGTGATATGCTGATGTCAGTGGTGATGAGATCAGGTTCTCACACTATCTCTGAATAACAAATGCTTTTTCAATCAAAATAAATTACTCCTTTGGGGCTACTTCTGAAAAGAGATCATACATGCAAAAGAGTTGTAGTATCCAGTTGCCTCAGGATCTGTTTTATTTGTTTGTTAGGGCTGTGTGACTATCAATGCCAGCATGTAACACTCTTGTACAGAAGAAGCTGCATCAGAAATGTTAAGGTCAAGCATGCAGAGTTAGAAAATGTCACTAAATGCCATCATGACAATGTGTTAGGAAATAACTTTAATAATATTGTTATGAACTGTGTTTCTGTGGGTCTGCAGTCTCATCTGAGGGATAAAATAGCCATAAACACCAGGCAGGCACCTATGGAAAGTGTCTTTTGACATTCAGCGCACAGCTCTAGGCTCCATGCAGGAGTTCAAACCCTGCTCTGAAGATACTTATTGATTTCCTCATGGGCATTTCCTTATATTGTAGTACCATCCATGCCTCAAAAAACAATAAACATTTTTTTCTCAAAAACTGCAGAAAGTGAAAGACTCATTTATCTTCAGATGGGAGAGCAGAAATTAAAGGAAACATTCTCAATCAAATTTAGGTGCCAAATCTGATCCTTACAGTTGAATTTTCACAAAAAGGAAAGCCAAGGTATCATTACTTTCACTTTCAGTCCATGGCTCAGCACTTTGCAGATCAGTTCCTGTGGTCTCAAAAAAGCCTTCCTTAAAAGTGCAGACACATTTGTAAAAAGTCTGTGGGTAAATGCCTTGAGAAATATTACACAGGAATTCTGTGCTGGAGGCAACGACAGAATCAAGTCCCACAACACTCAGCTGCTGCAATTCCACATTTTACAATTCTGTATTCAACTGCCTGAAACAAAAGACCATTTTTCCTTTCTCTATAGGCCACTCCATCATAAGTACAGATCAGAAGACAAAGCCTCTTTCACTACACAATTCTTAGTCTTCCTCAGAACTCTATCCATCCTTCACATTTTCCTGTGGGAAAAATAATTAATAAAGGGCTGTATAATAACAGAGACACAGAAGAAGACTGAACTGAGGTTGCACAGGGAATCTCAGTTTCGGCCTTTTTCTTCTTGCTACCATAATATTCTTTTAATGCAATTTCTAGCCAGTAATTTCCTAGGTTTTTAAGAAAAGCATGCACAGACCCCAAAAATTCTTTAATGTGGAATTGCAAATTATGTCTACACATAACCTCCCTACATACACAGCAAGGTTAAGAGCAGGCTCAAGGCTGGGAAAGCCATGCCTGGTTTGCCCACACTATTGACTGTGGACTCTGTTGTAGCTTGGCTGAGAAAATTAAAACTGCTTAGAAAAAGCCAGCCTCAGGGTATCTGCTAGTGGATGGATCTGCAAGTGTGCTTGGCTCAGAATATTCCTGACCCACATGAACTGGGTAAAAGAGAGCTTGGCTCCACTTCAAAACATCTAGAACATCCAAACCTTCTCCTTTGGGAGGTCTCTGCAGCCAGCTTCATGTAAGGCTTCCAGGGAGGCCTGATTTGCGGAGGCAGTTCTGAAGTATCAGGAACACCTCAGCTTTTGAAGGAAAGTATTCAGTATTTTGTCTTGAATTTCTCTCTCTTCCTCCCAGGTTCTTGCCCTGGGAACTTACCCTTTAAATTATACCATATCTAAGGCCCCATAAAATAGTCTTTTGCACATTTCCTGCCAATTTCAATACTAAAATGTACCACAATAATCTAGCAAATTCCAGTAAACTCTATTCAATCTATTGTGCATGCTAACTGATACAAAAGAAACATCTATGGAATGAAGTTATATGATGTGCTAATT
This sequence comes from Elanus axillaris, assembly GCA_026212715.1. NCBI lineage: Eukaryota > Metazoa > Chordata > Aves > Accipitriformes > Accipitridae > Elanus > Elanus axillaris. The sequence goes on from JANZLQ010000005.1 coordinate 32,997,411, forward strand.
GTGAATCCCATGAGGCAGTATACTCATTTCAGAGTCTATTAATACAGATTTGTTTTTATTTTTAACTCTATATAACTGTTTTAAAATAGGTAATTAAGCCATAAAACGGGAAAAACTTCAGTAAGTCGTGCCCACATTCTGATTCCTATTAGGTCTTGTCATGCAAATTGTTATGCTCCAGGAGAAGAATAATCTGTATGTAGTTGAGATAAGCAGCTCCACATGAATGTGGGGATCCAATGCAGAGATCTTGCCATAAAGAGCCAGCAAAGAGCCCTGGAAAAGTCCTTCTGCCTCAGATGTTCTGGGGAACCAGAAATGGGGCAGAGAGATTCTCTGAAGTGTGCATGTGCATGTGTGTCTGTATGCGCAGACTCTACTGGAATCTGATTCATATGAATTGTATCAACCTGATGTTCTAGAAATAAGGAATGCATATCGAATTATTTTATAGCAAGCATGTGTCAATGTGCTTTTTAAAACACAGAACATGAGGAATGTGACACTTCACTATTTTCACAGTTTCTCCTCCATACGCATGTCTCTGGAAAGCAGCAATTCTTTTGACTGAACACCTTGTATCAGTGCACTTTGTGCCTACGTGTGTCTCTCTTGCAACCTTTGTGGTTAAACTCCAGGGCATGTAAAATCAAATGCCCTTCCCACACACGTACTTCTGATGAATTTGTCTGTCTGGCTCTGATTTTACCTCAGCATTCCTACACAGCCACATGATGGTCTTTCATCAAGAATCTCAGCACAATATGCTTTTTTAGTCTTTATTTGCTCATTAAAAATATGACAGGCTGAAAATCTCCTGTTTAACGCCTAAAAGTAGTTTAAATCCTAGAATCAAATTTCTTGTGATGTTTTTACCTCAGCTGGACAATTATGCTGATAAGACACTGAATTATGAATTGTTTCACCTGCACAATTTGTCTGACTGAAAACAGGAATGCTAGAAGACACAGCAAATTGCTCATATATTACAATGGAGAACATAAAAGGGGCTAGTAAATACCAGTGTTCCAGAAGACAGCTGAAGTTCTGACAGTAGATATGCTAATTGGTTCTTTTCATGTATCCTTTCTCAGCATTATAACATTGGAAGAAAATTATGTTAAAAGGTAAAGATGGCATGTGACAAAAGAAAGATTTTTGATATAATATTTTTACAATTATTTCCTGATGTTAGCTTAAGAGACCACAGCATAAAACATAGTTGTCCCACACAGTAAGGGATTTACCTTCCACATCTGCATTGCTTTAATATGTGGGGCAGGAGGGAAAAGTTTTCAAGGATGAAAAGTTTTCAATTCACCTGATTCTCATTTTTCAATTCATTAGAATATTTTATATTCTGAATAGAGTGCCACTTTTTACTGCATTTTAGGAATAGCACTTCAACTTTTTGCTCAACTAAGCCTTAAAAGCACTGAAGACAAACCTGTCCTTTGAAGATGACAAATCACTCCACAGTTCCTGAACAGAATCAGCATCAAAAAGGTCCTCAGAGAAAATCGATCAGCTGTAAGCCAGCTGCTTTGCCAAAGCCAATATACCAGCCTTCTGCAAGCTTATTATTCTTATGTTTGTTAAGGTCTTTGTTGTGTAAATTCAAGTGGGACAAGGTCTGGGTGCTCCTGCGTCTCCCCTTGCTCTGTCTGACACCCTTAAGCCCATATTGGACACATCTCAAGGGTTGAAGGGCTGAGCTCAGTAAGAAAATGAGGCAGTGACTTCCTGAACCTATGCCGCTACTGTGAAATTGAGCCTCTGTCCTGCAGTTCTACTTTACACAGCTCTTTCCACACCAGCAAGACAGGAGAGAAATACCAGCACAGCTAAGCAAAGCTGAATGGCAGTCCCTAGGGCAGGGATAGGCAGGGACAGACGTTGAAGAAGTGTGGCAGGTTCTCTGACTGGAATGGTTAGCATTAAAAGGTCACATTTTTAGCTTAATAGGGCACCAGTTATTTGTTGCTCCTATGATGAAGATGCTTCTCAGCATGTAAGAGAGAGAAAAGGCTTTAAACAGAATGTGAAATGAAGAAGTCTGGGTTAAATAAGAGAGTAAAAATACCACAGAAATGCATGATGTGGGGAGGACAGAAGGGGGAAGGTCATGATACAATGTTTTTCTCCTATTTACTGATTAAAAAGTACTAAAAGGCAGCTATAAATTAACAGCAGGACACAACCTTTGGCTTCTTTTGAAAACAAGTGGCATAAAATAAAAGCTGAGAGTCCATTTGAAGCTGGAAATACTATAATCACACTGGGGCTGCACTTGCAGTGATAGACCAAAATCATGCTTTTTTTCTCCAATAGATAGTCTTTTATTTTAAACCACGCTTTAATCAGCATGTTCCTTGACAGCCCACACCCCACTGTACTATATATTCCCTGCAGTACCTCAGCTGGGTCCTGTCAGTCAAGCATCTGTCAGGCAAGGATCTGACCCCAGGTCTGCTTGCAGGCAGTTGCTCCTGTGCCCACAAGAGTGTACTTCCAGACTTGCATAGTCACTAACCCTTCTGTGTCACAGTTGCAAAGCTATCTCTGATCTTGTCTGTTTTGGAAAAGGGGTAAATCAGAATCATAGAATGGTTTTGGCTGGAAGGGACCTTGAAGATCATCTAGTTTGAAGCCCCCTGCCATGGGCAGGGACACCTTCCGCTAGCCCAGGTTGCTCAAAGCCCCATCCAACCTGGCCTTGGACACGGCCAGGGATGGGGCAGCCACAGCCTCTCTGGGCAACCTCTTCCAGGGCCTCACCACCCTCATAGCAAACAACTTCTTCCTTACATCTGATCTAAATCTACCCTCTTTCTGTTTAAAGCCATTACCACTTGTCCTATCACTACATAGCCTTGTAAAAAGTCCCTCTCTGGCTTTCTTGTAGGCCCCCTTTAGGTACTGGAAGGCTGCTATAAGGTCTCCCCAGACCCTTCTCTCCTCCAGGCTGAACAACCCCAACTCTCTCAGCCTTAATTCACAGGAGAGGTACTTCCATAAATTGCAAGGCAGCATCAGATCAAGCCCATAAGTGTATTTTTCTAAGTACTGTTGATTTCGTTACTCCACTCAACCCCAGCTTTTAACAGAACTACTATTTCAGAAACTGGTTTCCTTCTTTCAAGCAAAGGCAGTAGTACGTATTGTAGAAAATACTGAGTTAAATGGGGCTATGTCAATTTACACAAGCAGATCCAATTGTTTATCTCTTACTGTCTTACTTTCTCCTTCCATATTATTCACTTCCCAATATCATATTTTTACAAGCACTGCTTCCTTCTCAGACCATCTCTCCCTCCGTTCCTGCCTTTCCCATTGCTTCTCCACAGAGTATCAATTTTATACTGTATACACTGATACAGCAGTTATCCCAGCCTCCAAAATCATCTCTTCTTCACACTCCTCTTAAAACAGCTGTTGAAAACATCCATCCTAGAAGTTTCTTTTTCATCTAGAAAATGATCTTATGCTGTTTTACACACCCTGAGATGTACTTCCCCAGCTTGGCTGTGAGAGGCTGTCTGAGTAAAAGAGAGGTGGAGGACTCTCAATCTTCAAAAGAGCTTTTTAATTTGATGGAGTATATTGGTTTTTTTCACCTTGGGAAAAACTAATAGATGAGAGTTCATTTACATTAACATTACAAAGTATATCATATGCTATTCTGGGAGACCAAGTAACTGATGGCCTGCTTGAGGCGCTGCTAAAACGCCTGAGTGTATGTTTATGTGAAAATGTTGTGAAACAGAAAACTACTCTTTGCCTTCGACACACTGGTAGGAGATAAGCACTATCTGTATCAGGTGTCTAGCCAAGAATTTGGGCTTACAGGCAGTGTGAGATTGTGAACCCTGCCCTGTAGTTTTCCAGGATTTTTTTGAGTAACGCTGTTTAACAAGTAGTCAACCATTTAGCTAAGAAGCATTATTTGCAAGGTGTAAATGAAAGTGGCTTTACAAAGGAAGTGTTGGGATTAATTATAGGGTCTGGTTGCAGCATGCATCATATAAATGATGCATGCTGCAACCAGAGTTTTATGAGGGTGAAAATTTTTTGAGTAAGAGGTTCTGTCAGGCAGCCATGCCACAGCCACAGCCTGTCCCACTGTCGCAGCCAGGAGCAGGGCAGCTGGGGGCACTGGGGCAGCCCCAGCCGCAGGCATCCAGCATTTCCTCGGGGATGGCCATGGGCAGGGTGGGGGCAGCCCCAGCACAGGGAGGGTCAGGGCCAGTCAGGGTTTGTGGGGGCCCTCAGGGGACGGAAAGACTCAGCACTGAATCAGAAGCATGGTCTGATTCCTAGCAGGAGGTCTCCATGACTCTTTCCTGAAACTTCTTTCCCACGGGAAAAAAATCATACCTTTTTAGCTGTCTTTGTGGGATGGTTGTCAGCTGGGCTATGCATCCCAGGGAAGATGCTAGATGACTTGACCAGAAATGCCTGGCTTTATGCAGCATTTGATGTATCCACTAGCAGATTAGGGTGGAGGTAGGTATCGCCTTGCCCAGTCTTTTTAACCTGCGCTGAGGAAGGAAGGGTGCATTGTTCCAGGGGGGCAATTCCATGCATTTTGGCGTGTTGTATCAGACCTGTAGGTATAAATTTAGGATTAAAAAAATGCATCCTTAACTGATATAGTTAAGCCCAAATTTACAGGCTGAACTTTGAAAAGTGATGTGCTGATTTAGGTGCTTAACTTGATTTTCTACAAGATGTTGCCTCTAAGGCTTGGGTTTTCTCAGCAGTGGTTAGGTATTAATGAAATTCCCAAATGTCCTACCTAGCATATGCAAATCCTTGAGGAGTCCAAGTTCCTTCACTAGCTCATTTCTGCTGCTGGGCACATAAGAACGGAACTAAGTATTTCCTTGTCTTCCCATCCCAAACCTCTGATGCTCAGAAGCAGGATTCTCACTAGGGACAATCTGTCTCATATCTCACAACTAGGTCCTGAAACACTGAGCATGGGCATGCAGCTGTATCTCTTGTTGCAGAATAATCCGGTGACTACAGCACACACATTCAAAGTCTTTTCTACCTGAATTAGAACTTGACCTTTTGTCTCCTGTGTCCAAATTTCAAGAAAATCTTTCTCTTACTTTCAGTCAGAAATCTCATACTTTGACACTGCCTTCATTAACAGTTACTTTTACAGGCTGTAAGTGTGGTTAACAGGCTGTGATGAAATATGGATTCAACTTTCAGCTTTGAACTGAGCAGAGTACAGAGCCAAACTCAGATCTTTCAAAACCTATGAGCATTTTAATGAGGCTAAAAAATACTCTAAACTGGCATGCCTTCTTCAGTATATTTCTCATACCTTCAACTCCAGATTACTGAGCAACAGTATGCATTTTCTGCAGTTATTCTATTATATAGTAGATGTATAAGCTATTTAATTATTTAACTGTAAATTATATACTGTATAAAAGGGATGAAAAAATGAGAGGAGGTACAAGCCTATAAGCCAGAGAACTGGAATGGGCAAATCTATTACAGGATAGAAGTAGTGGACACTTGAAGAATTATGATCTACTGGGGAAGAGCCGATGTGGCTTCTGTAAAGCATTGCCTTACAGACTCCTTGGAGTTCTGTGGAGAGGTTAAGAGCTGCATGGAGATGCCTGCTGCAGTGGAGATGGTACACTTGAGCTCCCAGAAGGCACTTGGCAGAGTCCATCACCAAGCACCTTTAAGCAGTCACTGCATAAACTGGAGGGCCCTGGAATGCAGTTCAGTGTGTGCATTAAGGGGTGGAGCACAGAGGTGACTGGGACTGATACTGAGTCACTCAGGGTGACAAAGATAAGGGTAGAGTGTGAAGAACTGCAGAAACACCTTATGGTGCTAATGACAGTGGAATACAACAGCAGATGAAATTTGGAGTGTAGACACATGCAAAGTGACTTACAGACAAAGCAAATCCCATCTTCACACATAAAATAATGAGCTTTCACCTGACTCCAGGGTGAAATCACCACTCTGGGTTAGAATCTTGGGGTTACAATACCTAGTTCCAAGAATACATTGCTTCAATGCTTGGGGAACAAGGGTGTTTCAAAAAGGAAATCACATATTAGGAGAGGTACAGGACAAAACAAACATCACTATGTCAGCAGAGAAATCCATGGTATAAATACGGAACTGTGTGCAGTTGTAGATCCCTCCTCTCCAAAAGGATATATTAAAAACCAGGAAAAGCTCACAGAAGGACAACATGATAAGTATGGAATAGCTTCCATAGGAGCACAGATTGCATAGCTGCTCAGTTGTGGTAAGCAACTGATTTAGTGGATACATACGGGAAGCATACAAACAGCTGGGTACCAAGAGGATGGATAAGGATGAAGTCTTTACTATCCCTTGTGTTGAAATGTAAGTGCCAAGGATCATCCAATGAAGTCAGAAGGAGGTAGTTTAAAAAAAACCGAAAATGTTGATTTTCATACAACAGGTAGCACACATGTAACTCTAGGAAGAGGTTGAACATATTCAAGGGAAGATGAGAAATACCTGTGAAAGAAATCTATTGAGAGTTATTAAACAGCAAAACCACTCAGGCTTAGGAAATAGCCTGAGCTGAAAATAGTTGGAGGATGAATATCATAAATGCTTCCCTCGCTTTACTCTTTCTACGTGTCCACTTATAGGAACTGTTTCAGACAGGATAAGGTACAAGACTGACCCTTGATCCAAACCATTGTGGTTGCAGAGTGCTAAAACCAAATCCAGTTTAATTCTATGTATTTGTTTCTATATAATATCAATACAAAAATCACTAAATGATTCCTCTTGTGCTTTCACAAGTGAATGGTTTGGCCATGTATTATACAGGGGTTTTTATGCGGAGTTCGAAAATTTGGCTTATAAGCTCAACAGAGATATTAATGATTCCAGTAGAGATGTGAATGGAGATGTGAAGGTAAAAACACAAAGTGGCTTTTGTTGGGGGCGGGAGAGGGCATTCTCTGTTTTTAAGTACAGGAACACTCTGAAAGACAGAATCAATTTTTTAAATCAGTCATTTCTAAAGCTAATTAAAAACCTTACTGTTCTAAGCAGGTAGGAACATTTGTGTATAAGCTGAAAATGCATTTAATCTGCTGTAATACAAGATTCTGACTTCTGCTAAACAGAATGAAGTAACTTCAGATGGTGCAAACAGCTGACTTCATTGATTCTGCCTTCTTTGCAAACACAACATTCTCAGACAATGCCTAAATGAGCAAGCTTTTTGGTGTGACAGAAACAGATGAACATACTGGAGCATTGAAGCCCCTGCACTTACACGACATGCAGTTCAGTGGTTTTACTTTGGGCTAAACATTGTCTAGGCTCCACAACAGAACACACCCATATATAGGGTTTTAAGCTGTCCAAATGACCAACCTCTCATTTGGATCCCGGTTCCTCCATTTGGACACAGAGTGTGCTGGGCATGCAGCTGGAGCTCACCTTCTGGTTTCATTTCCTCTAAAAGGAATCTAGATCTGAACCAGTGGGCTGCAAGGCATGACTGTGAACTGAAAGAAAGGAAAGTGTTAACAGTTTCTCAGCTTGTTCCCTTGAGCTTTTATTATGGGCAGAAGTTCTGCAAGAGAAAGGAAAGGAGGTTTGTACTCTTGTGCTCATCAGCTGTGTGAAGAGGTCAAATCACCAGCTGACAGGCACTGGCACTAAGAGGTGAGTTAATGGCATTTTAATGAGTGAGCTGGGCCAATAATCACACATCTACCTGGCTTCTGAACTGCCTTTATGATAGGAATGTAATTTTAAGCCACCTCATTCTGAAAGATCTGAAAATTTGTACATTCTCATTGAGGATAATACTAGTTGTCAAATTTGTAATTAATTCAAAATAACAGGATTTCACAGATTAAGAACATCTGCATTTTTCCCATTCAAATGCCCAATTATCTATCATCTGTGCTGAAAAAAAAAAAAATCAACTGGCCATTAAGCTTAAAACCCCTTTTGTTAAAAACAGAATCAGATGCCTGTCTTTATTAGTATTAGCAAAGTGCTTTAAGTCTTATCAGAAAAGGATGCTAGCAACAGAAGTGCTTAGTAAGATGAGAGATTACTAACACATCACAGAAGTGCTTAGTAAGATGAGAGATTACTAACACATCAATCTTTTCCTCAAACTCAGATCAATGCACAACAATAATCGTATTTTCTAAATGCAGGGGTACAGATGTTTTGCTTATCTAAATTATCCTTAGGGAGCCGAGTATTGCATTCATAGTAAACTCTCTGAATTCAACTGTTCATGTACACAATCCCACAAAATAGCTGCTAGGATTAAGAGAGTGAATTACAAGTAAATGCCCACTGAAATAAGAAGGATGTTTACCATATAAACACTCTAATACCTAACCTGACTTTTCCCTAGTAGAACGTTTCTACTATAGGAATTTAACCCATGGACACACATAATTAGCTCTTTCACCTTAAAGTTGCTGAAAGAATGATTTGCTTAAAGAGATTAGTCCTTTTGGCCTTCAATAGAAGTACTGACAAATGAGCCTAAAATGATTATAGGGGAACTCTTCTAACACCATCTTCTGATCTTTTATTTTAAAATTGCATGCCTTTCAGTCAAAAACCTTTTAATGTGACCTTTTGTGTTTTTCCAAATCAAGGCTCAACATTTAATACCTTCTGTATTCAAATCTTGTGTGTGATGAGATGGTTTTCAAGGCTGTTTTGAGCCACATCAAAAATGACCACAATAGTCTCTTTAAATAGAACTTCAGTGCTAATGTATTTCTTCTGGTCATTTTAACTCTATGGAGCTTCCTGTCTGCACTGGAGCACTTTACCATGTCAGTGGTGACAGGACAACACTTTCTGAGCTGTGCTGTACCAACACAACACCATATAAAACCTAAATTTTTAATTACTTATACAGACTTACAGAGTAATCCTCTTATTTAAGGCAGTGAATTACCTGGATCCTTCATTGCTACACATTATACAAGCACTGAAATTATGTGAATTATATTTCTATATTTCTATTTCCCCTATTCCTACAAATCTAGGTCTACTTATCAGCCTTGGGAGATTTATCTTACTCAGCTGTTAGCAACAACTGAAAGACTGATGCCATAAACAGAGTTCAATTTATATTATGAACTCTCACTCAGTAAAAACGAGTAGACTTTTCCATTTTAGTTTTAAGTCATACTGCCATCTACAGATAGAATAAACACTTGCAATACTCTGCTTAGGATAACAGGGTATTCCAGGTTAAAAGAAGTCTCTGGTCTCTAGTCCAATTGCCTCCATAAACCAGGGTTGCCTCTGAGCTCAGATCAGGTTGCTCAGAGCTTTATCCCCCTGGGTCTTGAAAACCTCCTCAGGTGGAGACTGCACAGCCTCTGGGCAGCCTGTTCCATTGCCTGACTGTCCTCACGGGACAAAAGTATTTCCTTTTAACCAGTCTGAATCTCTTATTTCAATTTATGCTCATTGCCTCTTGCTCTCCTGCTGTGCACCACTGTGAAGAGCCTGGCTCCACCTTGCTAACCTCCCCATAGGTACTGGAGAACTGCTGTTTATTCCCCACTCAAGCTGTCTCTCCTTCAGGTTGAAGAAACCCAGTTCCTTCAGGATCTCCTCAAATGGCAAGTGCTCCAGTACCCAAATAGCTTGGAGGCCCTTTGCTGAATTTGCTCCAGTTTTTTTGATGTCTTTCTTGTGCTGGGGATCAAAACTGGATGTGGAACTTAAATGTGGTGCAACAAGTGCTGAAAAATGAGACATAATCCCTTTCCTTGATCTACTGGCTGTGTCCCTGCTAACACATCCCAGGAGGCTGCTGGTCATCCTTGCTGCCAAGGCACACAGCTGGCACATGTTCAGCTGCCCACCAAGCCCCCAGGGCCATCCCTGCAGAGCTGCTCCCCAGCCTGTCCCTCCCCAGCCTCGGCTGCTGCAGGGTTGCTTCCTTCCCAGGGGTAGCACTTTGTGTTTGTCCTTGCTGAATGTCATAAGGTTCCTGTTCTCTTGTTCCTCCAGCATGCCTAGATTGCCCTGAATGGCAGCCTGATCCTCCAGAGTATCTATTTGTTCCCTTAATTTGATGTCGTCTGCAGATTCGATGAGGGTGAACTCCATCCCCACCTCCAGGGCACTGACAAAGACATTAAACAGGATGGGGCCCAGGAGAGACCTCAGTGGTACTGCAGGTGGGGTATGACACATTAACCAATACTCTCTGAGCCTCATCATCCAATCACTTTTTTACCTGTGTGGTTGTCCACCCATCCAGACCATAATGTCCTAACTTGGTTTCAAGAATAGTGTAGGACAGTGCCAAACACCTTGCTAACATCAAGGTAAATGTCATTTTCTGCTCTCCCCTTTTCCACAAATCCACTCATTTTATCACAGTTAACTGCTTTTTTTTTTAATTAAGAAAAAAATATAAAAGCTTTTTTTCCAGTGATGGTTCCATTAACATTTTTTTGCTACCATAAGGCTTCACAGTAATAGGAATAGAGTATGCATCCTGTAAACAATAAAATAGGGTTTGCGGTTTATTATAAATGGTTTTGCAGTTATGTTAATTACTCACCTCACATTGATGAGCTTACTTGAATAGGCACTAACAGCTATGCACTACTTAATCCTGGAATCCTTAGCATTAACTTAAGTTGGGGGATTCTAAAGTCTGACAAAGTATCAGATGACTTATCACTTTTGACTCAGGACTTTTACCTTGTAACACTTAGTGTCTGAACACAACAAAAATACAATATATTTAGTGAACCTTTGTACAGGAACTTTTCAGTTAGATACCTGTAGGCTGCAAATTTGCAACATTATTGCTTGAACAGCTTTAGTATAAACCATTTTTAAAGAAAATTATTATGAAATAAAAGATAAATTTGCTGCAAACATTTTTCCAGGATTTAACTTTGCAAATCAGATGTCTATGCAAACATGAAATTCATGCTTGCAGCCCATGGCTTCTTTCAGTTCTGTTAGAGCTGCCTGGCATAACACATAGTCTTACTCCAATGCATCTGAGGATTTGCATTTAGAGTTTGGAGTGGTTTTGCAACATTCCAAAGGATTTTGGTAGGTTTTTTCCTAATCAGTATGAATCTCAGTCTAAAAATTTCCTATTCCTGGCTTGAAACTGTCATTCTCCCTTATTTTCTTGGCATTATACATAACATACCACCATTGTATAATATTCCTGCAATCTTTCATTAATTGGAATCTTAAAAGTCACATTTCATTATTTCTCTCAGACAGACTGTTGCATAACATGAAGGATCAAGGTCAAATGATACATGAAGTGAGACTTTTGATTCATTCAGACAGTTGTCTTCAATTCGGATTCCTTTTTCACTACCTTCCAAAAAATATGACAGATTCTGAACATTTTTCAGAATGGGTCTGTAGCATCCAGGTATATTCAGCTGTAATGGAGACACTCTGAATTTGCACATCTGCAGCTCATCCTTAGAAAGCCTTTCATGGTACCATTGCCCAACTTCATTACTGGGATACTTGATACTATGGCCCACCATTGGAAGAACCACCTTCAAAGTAAAAAACAAAACAACAAACATTTTTTAAATAAAGCCCACCAATTCTCCTTTAAATAAAAGTTATTACAATTTTAAATGTGTCTAAATGTGTTTTGGGCCTTGAAATAGTAAAACAGCAGCTTCTCTTGTGAAAGCAAGCTATGCAAGGCAGGTATCTTAGATGTAATTACAACAGAAAAAATAACCAATGTATCAGGATTCCTAAAACAAACTAGAAATACACTAACTTGAATTTCCATGCTTGTTGGGAAAGATAAAGCAATAAAAACATTAAGTTGCCTATGTAAGACTTCACAACTATGCACTCTGAACCTTCAAAAACTTGAACATCTACTGCTCTTGAATGTTTTTCCTAGTAGACTGGAAAAATTTTCAAAGTATTTATAGTCAGCTTCAAGATAAATATTGCCATACTGCAAATGACACTGTACTTATTTCCATTACAAAGTAAATATTCTTTCCTCCTCTTTGTTATGAGAGTAGAGATTAGTTCACATATGTTTTCTTTAATGTGCATTCTGGCAAGGAAGAAGACTGCACCAGTTAACTTAATCACAGTATTTTTAAAACAAAACATTTTAATCAAATAAAGAGATCGACAACTCAGAGTTTTTCACACAGACTTACTTGGTTTATAGAATATTTGTTAGCTGACTCTTCTGGAGCAGTGACTACATGAACCTGATAAGACATTTAAGAAGTTAAGAAAAAAAACCTGTTTAAAACATGGACTTTACTTTAGGAATTATGCACTGTACTCCCAAACTCTTAAAGAATTCTAAGGTCATTTGACTACTACAAGGACAATAATCTATTTCAGGTATGAAAAATAGTAGAGATGCTTAATAGAAAGTAACCTGTCTACCAGTAAATGGTATTGCATTAAATATTTACTGATGCTAGCTACCACTAATTAGCAAACTATCACTCCAAACTCATATTCTTTGAAGTTAACTGTGCCAATGCAATCTTGTGGTACACTAGCAAAAGCAAAAATACTAGGAAAAATATTTTATATTAAATAGGAATATATATATCTATATTAAACTCAGTAACTCAATACTGAATTTGATACCTCTGCTTTGCATTTTATTTGATCTACTTGTTTTATGAACATTCACCCTCAAAAATATTGTTGAAGAAAAATCACAACGGAAACACAAGCCACTCTACAGGGACTGGAGGTTATTCAGTAACCTTTCAAATGCTCCTGCTTTCAAATTTGTAAGATGTTCACCCAAAAGAAATGAGATACATTCTGCCTATGCACACAACTGTTTATTATCCAGTAAAACACTGTGAAATTCTATACTTTATCTGATGATCAGGAGAAAGATAGAATCACATAATCATTTAGTTTGGAAAAGACACTTAAGAACAAGTCCAGCTGTAAACCTAACACTGCCAAGTTCACCACTAAACCATGTCCCTAAATCCCACAAAACTCCAGGGATGGTGACTCAACCACTTCCCTGGGCAGCCTGTTCCAATACCTGACAACCCTTTCAGTGAAGAAATGTTTCCTGATATCCAATCTAAATGTCGCCTGGCACAAGCTGAGACCATTTCCTCTTGTCCTATCACTTGGGACTTGGGGAAGAGACCCAACTGCCTCCACAATACAAAAAAGGTATGCTAACCCCAAAAGAAGAGATGGCTTCAGAATGGACTTCATCATGGCAAGACCTGGGACCAGACACTGCTCTGCTGGCTTCTGCTCATTGGCTCACCCATGGCTCCATGCACAGCTCCCAGGCTGTGCTGTGGGCAAGCAGAAGCTCTCCCTTGCCCTTTACTACTTTCCCAAGAAGGCTGCTGCATTTTTTGAACAGTTGCTAACAGTTTAGACCCACTGTCAATCTGTTTTAATTGCCTAAGTGAAATTGTGCTAAATATGTTTTGACTGTGTAGCTGCATTAAGATTACCAGTTCAGTCTGAGGCCACCTTTTACCATGGGCTTACATTCATTAATACATATAATGGGAAGGTCTGACCTGGAAAGCAAGACTCAGATCTGCACTGACTGATAATATGGGCACACCCAGAGTCTACTCTGAAGGTTTTCCCAAGTCAGATCCTAAGAAGAGCATTATATACCAGGCAGGCTAAATTCTTACATATACCAATTCTGACATTCGGTTCCTTCTTCTCATTTGAATAAAATAAATAGTCAGAACAGATAAAAGCTGCTAATATACATCTAGCTTATAAGCCTTTTTATGGAAAGTCAAAAAAAGCTACATCACTTTTTTCACCTTTGCCACTAATATTAAATATTTTCATGAATGAACCAAAAAAAACCCCATTAGAGTCTGAGTATGTATTCAAGTGCACTAAGCTTTTTTTTTTTTAAAAGAACTATTTTGTGAAGACTCACCTTGTCATTCAGAGAAGCATTTTCATCATTTTCTTCTGAGAAGACAAGATCACCCTCAACAACTTTTGAACCATAAATCTTCAGCCTATATGAAGCTGCTTCATTCCAAATTTTACTGCAGTAAGCATGGACATAGAATATGCGCATGGAATGAGGAATATTGAGCCATCCTTTGGTACAACCTTCGTGATTTACACCATAGCGATTTAAAGCTCGTAGCAACATCTTCTCTCTCACTTTAAATTCTGGCAGCATCACAAGTGCGCCCTTTGCATCTTCTAATATAAACAAAAATAATCATATAAGTAATCTCTGATCTTTCAAATATTACCTGTTAGGAAAAAATACACTTAAGAAGATGAAATAATCAGGTAGGCAAAAATGGTGTCAGTCTAACCTCTTTATGCTGACTTTTAGGTTATTATTCCCTTTCCTTCAATATGTCATGTTAGACAAATTTCATCTTATATGCCTATCAACACAGTCCCATGAATTCTATTCTATTTCATGCAGTATAAACTAAACTAGCTGTCATTCAGTTACACAGTTGAGTTTGCATTATGGTCTTTTTTTAGAAACTTACTTCCTCACTCTGAAGATTTTTTTTTAGATCAGGTAACTGAAAGTAAAAACCAAGCTATAAAAGAACATTAAACCTCTACTTCACAGCATTTGAGAACATGTATTTCATAGAGGGTAAAAAACATATCTTTATTTTAAAGGCACAAATTGTATTTGCCATTGGGAAGTCTGAGCCTCAACCAAGATGAAAATACATTTAATCAGATTTGTACTACATGATATAAATGTTTTATATTTAAAATTTTATGGTTCACATTTTTTCATTGCAAGTAATTATCTGATGAAGCCTTTTGCATGGCTTTCTACCTTTTGCTTTCAGGAAGAGACAAGCAGCTGTTTTCAGAGTCCACATCAATGTCTTCCCATGCATCATACAACAATGTACAGCACAGAATGATTCATCTTATCTTTTTTGTGAAATGAAACATATCTGTGTCTCTTGAAGCTATGTATCATAGGTGTTCTGTCAATCTACAGTGATAAGCAGGCTGACAGATGTGGAATATTTGAAAAAAAAATATTTGAAGTTGAGAGCAGCTCCAAATTTTTAGTTTTGGAGAGGAAGTTAAGTTGAATGATAAAAAAATAAAATTAAAAAAAAAGATAAACAGAGCATTTTACTCAGCACACTTCTGCCTTTGACATATTTTGTTGATTTTAGTTCAAGACAGAAAGAAGGTAGATCACAGGAAAGCATGGAAGAGAGACGTAATTAGAGACATGTAAAAGCAAAGCCCAAAGGTGCAAAAACCAAGAGCTAAGACTGCTATAGAAATCTCAGAAAATTAGATGCCCACACATGTTGAGTGCCGAGTATGAGTTGGGTGCCTCATTTCTGTAATCTTCCTTTAATAGGGAGGAAAAGTTCGTATTCCAAAAGCAGACAGACTGAAGCAGGCTTTGATAAAATTATCTTAGTCTTTTCCAGCACTATGCTATATAGCATTTGTTTCTATACTGTCTTGCACCTGAAGTACATTAGTTTTCCACTATTTTGCACATTTAGGTCCTCACCCTCATCTAATTTTTAACTGCAACTTCACTCAGTTCTGCGGAATAAGCTATAGTGGTATAAAGTAGCAGTAAAACAAAAAGTATCTCTCTGCGCAGCAACACCTTATTCCCTCACAATACTGACCCTGAATAAATATATAGACAATTTAACTGGACATACCTGTTTGAAGAAAGTATCTTTTTGCATTGTTTACAGGGTCATCAGTATCTTCGGGTGTGAAGAATAACTTCACAGCTTTCACCTTTAAAAAACAATATTAATAGTTTGTATTTTTTGCATTTAAATATAACTATTTGTCAACTAAACAGACAATCATGCATCTATTTCTGTGTTAACATAGTGTGCAAGCTCTCAAAATTATTATCAGTTCTTTAAGGTTAAAGTCAAATCCTCCCTTTCACAGAAGATGTCATGAACAGCAAACCAACATGGTTGTATTCTTTCTCAGATTAAAGAAAGGTTTTAGTCACACAGAAGACAGCTTTAAAAGCTCTATGAGAAATCAGTTACTCTTCTTCAACATCCAGTTAGAACTCCTCCACTTTGTAATGCCATCATTCTATCCTGAACAGGAAGGTTCCTTCTTTCTCTCCTGCAAGTTTCATGCAAAATTTAGACTGAACACTTTCCACAGTCTCATACAGAGGGACAACAATCTTTCTTTTTTTTTTTATACTGCTCTGTATTAGGTTAGATGACACTGTGACCAGGAAAACACTACAATAACTTCGGCTACTTGCAACACCAGTGGAGCCATGCAATTTGCTAGCACTTACACCAACCTGTGACATCTGTTCTTGTCCTCTGTATTGGACTGTGCAAGCACGTATTTTTAATATAAATAGTAGTTCTCACATATTTTAAATTAAAAAGTAACTGACTTAAGACTAGAGATTTAAATCATTAATCTTTAGAGTCTGGCACCTGGCACCAACTGCTAGCATACTGGAATTCAAAATGCAGGATACATCAACAGTAACTTTTATAGGCTGCCCTCAAATCTTAATTCTTCTTATATTTGGAGGATAAGTTTTCCTGACTTTTCTCAGAATCAAAACAAGATTAGAAGAAAAGGATACTCATTTGACTTTGTAGTGTCTGATTCTGGTTTAGATCTGTGCCAAGTAGTATACCATATACATTGAAAAGTATATGACTCTTATCTTATGAATTATTACTTAAGAAATAAGCTCTCCTTAGCTTACATGGGAGCAATCGCTCAGAACTAAGAGTTTGGGAAAGTAGCCAAGGAATAATGGAAAGCAGCAATCTCTTTTATATAGCAGATAAATCACTGTGGCATTGAAAAAGCAAATCCTTTCATATGATCCTATGTAATATCTTGTGACATTTTTAAGAAGTATATAGACCCCCAGCAGAATAAAGAGGCTACAAGTTAGGAAGCAATCAGGACCGTGAATAAACATTGCATAAAGACTGCTTCATTTAAGTGTTCAAAACTTGCATGGAATGCAGCCACTTTCCTGCCAAGTGGCATGATGACTATCACAATCACATACCAATCATAGACAGAAAAATCACTTCCTGAACTATTAAAGCTGCACCTGCTGTTTAAAAAAAGATTTTTTGTTTCAGTATGAAGATCTTCATGCTTATGCTGTTGTCAAAACTGATCTGGCAATTACTTCCAGCACACATATGGGTTTATCTCACAAATGAAATTGTTCACTGGGAGGGTCAACACCAATCAATGCTAGACATTGCAACAGTAATGTGCAATTAACTTGACAGTAACTACTTAAATTACAAAATGAAAATACCATTTTTTCATTCAGTAAAGCCAATCCTATTTGATCTGTCTGAACATTTTGTCCTTGTCCAAATCTCTGAGGTCCGTAGTAATTTACAAAACCTTTTGTCTACAGATGAAGAATAAAAGTGTTAAAAGCATGAAGTACCAGGTGCAATTAACAAGACTAAGCATACAACACATATACATCTATATTTATATCTGAAATGCAAACTGTTTAGCCAGTAGTAATATGTAACAATATCATAACTCATGATTCATTACAATATTTTAGCACCTAATTTAGAAACATCTAAAGAGACTACCAAGTTCTATCATTGTCTTCACTTTCATAATATATAAAAAGAAAGGTAAATGAAATAAAATTATTTTTATAAAGTTAATTATTATAAATAAAACTACAGGTCAAGTCAAAGTAATTGAGCTTTTTATATGTGCCAAATCATGAAATCTCTACTCAAGCAAATGCAGCATAACACACGTAATGAACAGCAACCACATTTTTTCTTAAAAATACTAATCTTTTTTCACATGAGATCATTTGTATTATTATTACAATAGTAAAGACCAAGAGTGAGCACTTCTGCAAATTGGGATTTTAAGTCTCCTGATGAGTCTGAGGTCACCTGTGGGCAGTAAAATCACAGCCATGTGACCCAATGAAAACACTGTGTTCTAGAAAATAGTAAGTATGCATGGAGTAGACAAGCGAAAAACATACTGCATTTGTTTTGGAAATGGTTATTCAGTTCAAATTATATAACCTTGCTTTGGACGTCCATAGGTCCCATACACAATTTTGTTTTAATGGAAGATAAAAAATCCGTATTTTGGATTAACACACATGCTGGTTTTGTCATTCACCATCTGACTAGTAAGCTAAATCTAATAAAGCAAGATACACAATCACAGGAATTTGTGTTCATTTTCTGAACAGCATAACAAAAAAAGAGCCAGATGGGGCAGAGAAAGAGAAAAGCATTAAAGTACCAGTTGAATGCTTTTTTCAATTAAAAAAATTAATCTCCCAAATACATGTAATGCTTCTGCACACTGGGTAGTTTTCATTCAAGTCTTTATTCCTGGATTAATCTTCTTAAAAATAATTTGTATTATGGTTATTACTTAGAAAGATAGGGCAAGAAAATTACTATTGTACAAAACACCTAAAGTTTTTCCTTTCCATGATTTGCTTTTACTTTTCTCAGTGGTTTAAGAATGTCTGATGATGGGATTTTCCTCAGGGACTAAGGATAACAGCAATCAAAATGCACTGAATTTCAGGGAACCTTCTGTCTGTGCTGTGGACATTGCACATGTATTTAAGCCACAGAAGTTTTTCACCCAAGCAGATCATGCATGTTCCTCACATGACCAAAAAACGCAACCAGTTGACACATGTAACTACATTCTTTCACCCTGTCAACTGCCACAGTGAAACACATCACTTTGGCTGGCTTTAGGTCTGTGCAGCAATAGCTCATATATCCATACTCATTTGCTACCAAATTTCCCCATCTGTCTTGCTGCACCACTCTGGGGTCTGCAGTCTGTAGCACGGAATGAATTCACTTATGGTTCCTCCTTGGAAGGCAACTTAAGTTCCTTAAGTAATGTAGGAAAAACATAAAATAGCAAAAAGCATAAAAACTGGGAAATAGTGCCATTACTGTGCTATTACAAGCATTTTCTTTAAAAGTACTTTTTTTCCACAGCACAGAATTAAAACTCTGTTCATTATTGGCAAGCACGAGGCTTTTTTACCTCAACATTTTCCATTGCTTCAGATATTCTCTCTTTCAAATCTGCAGAAGAGTCATGACTGTGGTGTTTGAGATCTCTCACAACTATATCAAAGTGATTGCCCTTCAGCTGACCAAGTCTAAGGTGCTGGCATGCTGAATGTATGTTGTGTATTCTCATGCCCTTTTTTTCCATTTTGCTTCCAATTTCTTTCAACCTGCATAAATAATTGGAAGAAATTATGAACCACCCTCTACTAAAGCTACAACTTCTAATAAGTGCCTCCTTCACCTTTGCACTAGAATAAAAAACACTTAAAAAATAAAAAGGAATTTAAAACAGATTATTATGAGAAAACCAAATCAAATGCAGAGAAAGAAGTCTTAAAATTTAGTTATAGTCCAGAAATACTTTTTAAACGTTTGCTTCACTTGTACTTATAATATGTAGCTCAACAGATACTGGAATGAAGCAATTCACTGAACTTTTTCAAGGCAACCGCAGTGAATTTTGCATGTTTTATTGAAAAACAAGTAATTTACTCTTCAGCCCTAAAATCTGCTTTTCATTTAAAAAAAAAAAAAAAGAAGAAGAAGTAATGTGCTCTAGCAGACTCCAAAACACAATTGCTCTTTCTTGGTCAGCCTTAACAAAAACAAACTCAGTGCACGGATTCTCTGGGTATGCTTGCACATGCTTGTAATTGGAAACACAGCTGACAGTTCAAGTATTTGCCCTTCAAAGTATCCATTCAATCTCTTTGTTCTTATGTGTAATAGTCATTCAAACCAAAGGAAACTTGCAGCATAAGAGCTTACATTCTAAGCAATATTTTAATAACTTCATAAATGATTTATTTATAAAAATTACTTATTTCCCCCCTTATGCTAGTGGCTTGGAAGCATTTAACTATTTTGCTTAATTATTTAAACATTAAAACAAAGTTTTGCTAAGTATCTTTTGAACAACTGGCCTTACAACCCAGTTTGCAGTGGAATTTCACTATTGATATATATCTTTGTTAGTAATAAAGCCTAAAAACCTAAATTCTGCTTTCCTTTATCTGCACAGTGTACTTTGTTGCTAAGACCAAAAGCCACAAGAAAGTTAAAAGCTGAGAAAGAAATAAGTCATGGTTTTGACTCCAGCATTTTTATTGTTACAATGGCAGAATTTAATATGTATTTTTTACCCACTAACTGGCTACAGAGAGTAACAAAACTGAGGAATGGAAAGGCACATCTTGTGTTATTGACACATTATTCAGAATGTTTCTTCTGCCTCAGGATCAGTGTTATCTTCTTTACTTAGTCTCATTTTTCTTAACTGGACAATACAATAGAAGTTTATACTTAACACTCAAAGACAGCATCTGTCCAGAGTACATTTGTAATGATTTACTTTAGTTTTGTACCCTTACAAAGCTTTTAAGTTGCCGTCTGTGGACCACAAGACAATATGTTGATAGTATGGGGAAACCTGTTGCGTCATGTAGTATAGGCTTCTTCTTGGTTCCAGCTAATAGATGGTATTTACAAAATTGTAAAGTGGATCCCATGAGCACGAATTGGATGGATAGTGTCCCAGCAGATACAGTCTATTTGTGTTATAAAAAAATACAGAGAAAGGTGCAACTTTTCTTTAAATTCCAAGACTGGGGGACTTCAGTGCTAAGCTGTACATATTCCCTAAAGCCACAAAATATTAAAGCCATTTCCACTGTGCTCTAATAGAAAAGAAGGGAAGACACATCAGTATGAACATTTCAGAAGGTTGTACCACATTGATACTTATTAACATATACAAATATGTGCTAAACTTAATGCACCCAGATTGTTCATACCTCTCAGGAGTCACCTTCTTCACAACCATAGGTTGGTAAGTAATAGCCTTCTTATCTTTGATGCCAGTGTAACTGAAGTCTGAAGGAAGAACACCAAGTTCAGCAGCCAAGAAGCCAATTGCTTCTAGTGTTTCTAGATTTTCTTTCTGAAGGGTGAAAGCTGAAACAATCATCTCAGAATTATTAGCACTTTGCCCTTCTAAATCATATAGCTGTTCTGCCATGACAGATGGGCAGGTTCTTCCACTCAAACTGTAATAACATAGCAACTGCAATGAAATATTCCTCCTACCCCACAAAACTAAAGGAGATTGGACTTTTCCATACTGAAAGAGAAAAATAAAGGCATGGTAAACAAAGCTTTTGGAACAACCGGAAAACCTTGCTGTCTTTAAAAATAGTACCTGATAAAATGCAACATATTTCAATGAACACATATTGACTTATTGCTAGAAACATCGTATCAGAAACCAACTGCTTTAGGGAATGAGAATGTAAATCAAATTTGACCTTACTAAGTTGTCCAACATCTAGATGCATCTTCTAAAATCCCCCAGTTAGTTTCAAGGGAAAGCTAGCACATAGGGAATAACACAGCTAGTGCCACAACCAAAAGAACTGTAACCATTATCACTGAACAGTTTATGTAAAATCACTGCAGTGACTTGATTCATCCATCTCATTCTCCATTGATGTAACTGCACTGCATGAATAATCATTTATTTCAGCATAAACAATGGGTCAACCAGGCCTATACACCACATAAAAATGATTTTGAATCTCAGACTTCGTAAAGAACATCATAATACCTGACACCTTCACTAAAACTGTAATATTTACCTGTGTAAAGATCTTGTTTTTCCTGGAAACCACCAGCAGACCTTTTTCTGGACCAACTTTTTTCTCGAAATCGTACCATTATTGACATATTTGGCTGATCATTGACATCTGTCACAGTAAAAGACTTTGTTTCTAACAGTTTTCCAAATCTTCTATTGATAAAGTGGTGAACTACTTTTCTGTGGTCTTTGTCTCCATCAGGCTCAAATGCAAATGTAGAATTTTCTAGCTTTGCATCTAAAAATTTAAAGAAATCACTTGTTTCCTTTTCAGTCACTAACTGACAAAGTTCTCTGTAATCAGCATTTCCTTTTACAATCATTTCATTGCCTTTTGTAACAGTGACTAGAAAGGGGAATTTCTGCCTAATGGCACTGTGTAAATCAGCTCGATTTTTCTTGTCCTGTACAGGCCCCAGCGAGAACTCCCTAGTGCCAGCATCGGCACTATTTTCCAAGTCCCACGCATCCTTCAGATCATGAGCAAATTTATTAAGCAGCCCACTTGTGGGTTCGCCTAGTAAGGAATCCAGTATACCGGCTTCCTCGAAGCCCGATTTCAGTTCAGGTTCATCCTCACGCTGTTTGTTGTTCAAGGGTGGAAAACAGTCACCTCCTTCACGGCTTGGGCCACCCTCGGAAGGACGGGGCACACCACCATGGCAGCTCTCGGCACACCGACCGGGAGGCTCCGTTCTCAGCTTTTTGGGGGGCTGCAGGCACGGGCTGCTTCGTTCTAGCGGCTCTTCACTGGTTTTCTGAGGTAATTCAGCCTGGGTATCCCTAAGTGTGTGTTGAGGCACCTCGATTTCTGTCACTACGAAGTCACTCGGTGAGTTTTTGATGGTACCACAGAAGCCAGCGTGATCGGTCACGTAACTGAAGGAACGAAGCATGGCTTCCCTGCCTTCCCCTCCTCCCAGACAGAAACCACTACACCTGCAAGGGCAGAAAATTAAAAAAAAAAAAAAAAAAAAAAAAAGGCGGGGGGGGGGGGGGCGAGAATACATACATCAATTACTACAGAAAGGCTGCTGAAAGGCAGGCAGGGCCGCCAGCACCCCTCCCGCCGCGGACGGCTGATACCGGCCGCTTCCACAACGCGGCCACGCGGGGCGGGACCCGCGCACGACCCCCGGCCCCGCGAGCCGCCGCCAGGGGGCGCCATGACCCCCCCCCCACCGCCCACCCCCAGTCACGGGAGAGGGAGCCCAAGGACGGTACCAACTTCTCCAGGCGCGCGGGGAAAGAAAACAAAGGACCCCTCTTTCCCCCGCCCCCCTCTTTCCCCCGCCCCCCTCTTTCCCGGCCAGCAATGGGGCGCGCCAGAGAGGGCGGGGCGCCT
>JANZLQ010000005.1:33032174-33056882 GCA_026212715.1 Elanus axillaris
TTCCAGCAGCTTCTCACAGAAGCCACCCCTGTAACCCCCCCTGCTACCAAAACCTTGCCACAGAAACCCAATACACTTAGCTTTGAAAGTTCTGGGGTAGTTGAATGTTAGCAATTTCAGACTGACCCATCGAGGAAGGCAGAGGATCTGCCTCTACTCACTGACTTTTATTTCTTACTTCATTTGTGATACTGACTTGTCTGAGGTATTCCTTGAACACTATTTGTCATTACAGATAATGCATTTGAAGCGTGTTGGAGCTGGAGAGCTTTGGACTAAACCAGTCAGATTTAAAAGTATATTTCAGACTAGAAGTTTCCTTTAGAATAGAAGCAGCAGCCACTGAGACTGGTGTGACAGAAGGCATTAGTTTACAGAGGGAGGCTTTATAAGGTTAACAAAACCCTCCCTATTCACACTTAAGCTTGCTTATTTGTGGGTTATTAAGTAAACATAAATACTTTATGTGGATCATGCTACTTCTCTTAAAAAAGAGACAATGTTACAAAACTGAGCCTTGAACTGGGAGAAGGCTAAAGCTGTATGATGCAGCTTAAAGAAAATTGCTTTACAATTTTGTTGACTCAGAAATAATTTATAATAAAAATGTACAGTCCATTTATAGTCTCATAGGCTGTTTCTGCTGTTATTGATGAATAATTATGCTGCTGAACCACTGTCATCATTCATTGTCTCAAAAAGTGGTTGAGAAAAGAAATGAACACTCAAAAGCAAGTGTTGAATTGTTTGTGTGGAATAGGTAATAGTCAGATGCTTACAATGCTATCTGCTCATTGGTTCAAACTCTTTTGTAGCTGAGTATCAAAGATGAAATTGAGGATGAGGAAGCAACTATTGAGGATTATGTTGATGAAAAGATGAGTGACTGGGATGTACCTTCAGTTCATAAAATGTATTCAATTGCTCATCTGTGTCTGAATGAGAAAAAAAACAGAAGGCCAGACATAAAGATGGTATGTAGCCTTTCAGATAAAACGCTTATTCTGAGTGCGTGTGCGCCTCTGTGGAGTTACAGTATCAGTTATTTATATTCCTATGTCTTCCCTTGCAGGTCCAACAGCATCTACAAGAGATAAAAACTTGATATGTGCTTCTTCTGATACACAAATGTTTTTGAAATGTTTAGCAACTATTTTATTAGTATTTAGTGTGACATTATCAGCTTTTCTGCTTTCTAGAACTTTCTGGTGTGTATATAAGGTGTGCTGTTAGCCTGTCACCACTGTGCTGCTTTTGTTAACTGAGCAGCCTTTTCACATACCCTTAGCCACTGGGCCCTCAGCATGAGAGAACTTTTTTTGTATGAACAAATTGCAGTGCTGGTACACCTTCTCCACAGCAATTTAAATGCATTTCCATATTAAAATCTATTTAATTCTTTTGATTTCCAAGTATCAAGTATATCAGCTGCAAAAGCATATGACAGTAACAGATTAGAATGTTTTTTTCTGTAAAGTGCTTTCTTGATCAGGTGTACTAACCTTTTTCTACTGAAGACAACATTTAATGGATACAAATGGCACTTACGTTGTCTTTTGGGGAAAAGACAATAGAAGTACCCATTTAAAACAAACTTTAGTGTTTTAACTTGAGAGTTCATATTAGTGTGAATGGACTGGTAGTGTTTGTGAATGTGACTATTTTTCATAAAAGTCTTCTCTGGATTAGTTTTAGTCGAATAAATGCTGCAAGACATATTTTAAGTTGCTTGTGAATCCCTGACAGCAAAAACCAAAATAATTATCTTGCAGTGCAAATGCAGAAATACATATGGCTTTCTTCCAGTGAACTCTGTATGATGACAAACCATTTAATTTTTGTGCATGGGAAGTCTTATAGCTACTTTGAGTATTTTACACGCTAGGAGAAAAGTCCATATGGATTATAAATACAGATGGTTTATTTTGTTAAAGGGGACAGAATAATAATTCTGTTAAGACCAATTCTGCATTTTCTTTAGTCAAATAATTAAGCTCTTTCATGTATTTGTAGATATGTATGTATATCAATAAATATTAAAATATACTTAACATGGAAAGCTTTCTAAAATAGAAACACTGATCAAAGTAGACTAAAAATGGAATGAAAGTGACTGGTAAGATTCCAAATACTTTGGACTAAGTAGGTATGAAACTACTACCATTGTAAATGAAAGATGTTATTTTCATGTAAACCTTTTTTGCACCTCATAAACTCTTTCTTGACAGCTTAGGGGGAGGAAAATAGTCTGGCTTACAGCTAAATTTGAAATCCATTATTATGACAGAAAAATGAAACAATGAGAAATGATCTGACTGCATTCAGGGATATATATCTATCTTTGTAGAAAGCATGTGATTTCTAACACTTGTATTTGTATCCATAGAACTCTGGCTATTAACTCATTCTCTATTGCCTTTCCAAACAGATAAGTTAATTTAGAAAAAGGTATCCACCTAAACAGCTTCTAGTTCTATTGAGCATAAATTGTAAAAAGCTGTTAACATAAATAAAAATGCTGCATTATCACTGCTATTAAAACTTTGAGCCTTGGAAACAATAGTCATTTTACGTTGCTTGCATTTCTGATAATGACATTATGCTAACCTCACTGCACGGAGTAAAGCTGTACAGTGGAGAAAAAAGCTGCTATAAAGCTAAATTGGAATAAAATCTGCTTAAGCCATTCTTCAGTTTTAAACATCTCCAGCTGTTAAGCTGAAGGTTTCTTATTAGGTCATGTCTGCTTTTTACTGTTCCCTGGAGCTTGAATACATCCACAGTGTTGTCATGAAGTACGTTTGCTGCAGTAACTCCCCAGTCAGCACTGTTCGCCTCTGGTGCGGTACAACAATTTTGTTTATGCACCAGCCGTGATATTCGAAGTATTAGGAGAATCTTGGCTGCAAGCACATGAGTTCCTGTTCTGCTGTCACAGTAGACCATGACTCTTTGCAGGGCTGCTGTCGGCACCTGAGTTTTGGCAGTGGTTTTCCCTTACTGGAAACAAAGCATCTTTGCTACCATTTCATACAAGGAAAGAAAAATATTTTTTGAACTCGTATTATCCTGGTGAGGAATGAAAGTGTGAGGCATTAGGTAATTAGTTAAAGCTAACTAACTTATGTGGGAACTTTTTCCTTTTTTTAAAAATACACAGGGTGCAAGGAGAAGGAACTTCCCCCTTTTCCCCCCCAAGATTTTTTTTGAGGTCTTCGTACAGTAAAGTCAGCACCTACAGCTATTAACAGGGGATAAGAGTAGCTGACTTCTCTTTCATTTATTCACTGCAAAACTAAACTATCCTAGGATCCATACTTCTTTGTATTAATTACTATAGTAAAGCTTTCCAGGACACAGATTGGTAACTTGAGTCATTCAAGTTCTTTGTGAGTAAAGGGGTGATCTAGTTCCATAAAACTGGAGGTGAGAGAAGATTTGGTACAGTTCCCGGTGGCTGAAGAGAGCTCCACCAGGGAGATGCTTTTGGGATAGAGATGGGGCTGATGTGGCTGGCTTATTGCCTGCCTTGGCAGGGAAGGTGCCACGGAGGATATCTGAGGATCACTACCCTCAGTGAAAGAGCCAACCTTTTCCACGTTAAGGATCTAGATGACTCTAACAAAAAGCAATTTAGTCATCCCCAGAAGGAAGCATGAGTGAAAACCAGGAGTGATTTATTGCAATTCCAACTAAGACTCTAGAAAGAAGCAGCAAGATAAAAGCAAATGCCAAGGAGCCAAAGAAAACTGTTGTTAAGGAAACTGCTTGTGAAGGCAGCAGCTCTCCCTACCCACAGGAGGTAACAGAATGGCTGTTCGGAGTCACACCAGGAGTGTCTGCGCAGCCAGGGCATGAGCCACTAATGGCTCTTGAGGAAAGAATGCAGGCACAGGGCACCTGTGTGGAGGTACTGCATTGGAATATGGTGGCTTCGTACAGTTTGCTGCTCATTAACTTTGAAAAGGATGTGAGGTCTTCATTAGTTATTAAGCCTCTATCAATTTTTCTTTGACCAGTTTGTCTAGTTGCCTTTTGAGCCAACACAGCTTTTACCAGCCCTAGTACTTCATATAACTGAAAGGGGAAGAATTGCCTCATCTTTCTATTTGGGCTGGCCAGCTGAGAGTTTTATTGAACACCCGCTGACCAAAATGCGCATAAAACTGCAGCTGATACTCATGGTGACACAGGAGCCTAGCCTATTCCCTCCTTGACCTTGCTCCTGCTCCTCTTACAGGAATAGCTTTGTTCCTGTATTGCATTTTTGCATTAAAATTATTCTCTTAAATCCTAGTTCAATCCAAAATCTTCAGATTTCCTTCTTTCAGCTGCAAAATTGCCATATCACTGATGTCCCTGTGGGCATGTGTTGGCTGGACAGTTAAAAGAAAAGCCAAACCACTAAATGTTCTTTTCAGCTTGAATTTTGAGGGCAATAGGAAGGCTTCAAGCAAACTACTTGCAGTTCAGACAAAAAAACATTACTGGAACACCACCATTTGAGTAGTTTAATTATACTACCTCATGCTGAGCAAGTCACAACAGGGAGAACTGTTAAATTACTACTCAACTACTTCAGCATTTTAAAAGGATAGAAGAACTTTTTTTCAAGTGGCTTATTACTGAAAGCATAATAAACCTAAGAGATGGGCACGCTTGGATCCTGCGATAGAGGCCTCTGTGCTGCTTCCAGAAGGCAACAGGAAAGTAGCTGTTTCTAATATACTGATTTTTCTCCCAATAGGAAAGGCCAGGAATTCTGTTTCTGCCCACCTCCCTTCTTACAGCCCGCAATCACTTTTTCTATACTGCTTTCTAGACCCACAGGAACTGCCTGTTACTTACACATTGTGATGTTAGACTATGGTTCTTTGTGGAAGAGAGTATGGAATGATTCAGACAACACCAAGCTAAAGCATCAATCTTTATTTATAAAGTAAATTACAAAATAGATAAACTTAGTTAATTTTAGCATCTGAAAGTGGTTTTCATTGAATACTTAGACACCATAAATCAAAAGTTTCCTTTATCAAAGTGTTTATCCAAGTAATAGAGCAATTGTTACCTTGATTAGTTTTACAAACTTCTGATAGGAGTGTTTTAAAAGATCAAATTTTTCCTACTTTGCAACATAAACAGTTCAAAAATAATTACCTGTCACGTTAATTAACTATTTAATAGCTTGTGAGTTAACTGCAAGCAGCTGCATTGCTTTTGGGCTTTATGAAGGTCAACAACAATTTGAATGGACACTTTCAATTATTAAATGACTAGAGACAGTTAAAGGAATAACTTCCACTAATGCCCTCATTTTGTGCTGGCTCTGAACATTCATTAACAGTAGTAGTGTTACATGAGGCCACTATGCAGATGTAAACGTGATAGATCTTGCAAAAAAGATCAGATGCTTCTTATTGCTTTGTCAGGAGAATAGCTACAAGAGGCCTGGAGAGGCAGTGGGCAGTGCAAGACTTCATACCACTCTCTTTTCGTGGAAAGGTGAGGGGAAGGTACGCTTGGGACACAGCGCCGTGCTGGCTGCTCAGGGATTTGTACACCCACACAGAGTATTTTCAAGATAACTTACAGTGTCTGGTTTGGGCCCAACTCTAAAGCAGCTCATTATCAACACCCTCGCGTAATCACTTAACCAGTTCTCCCCATCCTCCAGATTAAGGTTTCTACCTCCTATCCTCATCTACCTAGGGCAGGAATAGGAAAAAAACCCAACCAAAATACAACATGCATATAACGGTATCAGGTCAAACTGTTCATTATTTAGAACATTGGGTATTAAAAAGTTGAGTTTTACCGGCTCAAGTAAGTGTAAAAATGTGTGTGCACTCTTAGTATGGCTAACACATGGGCAGGAATACTAAATTCAAACAAAAAACCCTCCAGCAGCAATTTTTAACTGCCACACTCAAAGGTTTTCCTTAAAAAAAAACAAAACAAAAAACCCGAAGTGAATCAGGTGTGCTGAAAAGATTCAGAGTTTAACTAAAAATACATTTAATTACAGCATACAATGAGCTGTGCACAAACATTAACCACCTTTAAAAAACAATGACACTTGCCTGCCAGGTAGTGCATAGAAGAAACGCTTCAAAGACCAGCGCCTTGCCCTGAGGGGAGAAGGCAAGAGGCAGAAAAAGAACAGGGTAGCTAAGGGCAAGCAGGACATGAGCTGAGGATCAAGACCTATTGAATTGATTGATGTAGTGTATAAAACGAAATGAAACAAGCTGAGGTGTCAAATTTCTACTGCATATAAAAAAACCACAGTAAAACCAACAACTATCGCAATCTTCACATTATATAGTGCAATCTCAGACGTCGATAACAAGCTAGTATCTCCAAACAAAACAATATATAAAACAAATTTTATCACGAACTAGTAGTGTCAAAACTTTATTTCCCTACAAAACTAGGTTAAAAATCTATCTTCCACCAGGTAAACACGCGATTCAGCTATATAATGTGTACACCCAGCACCTATGATAATATGCAGTGAACCAGGACTTGCAACTCCCATGTAGCTTTAAAAAAAACCAACCAGCCAACCAAACCAAACCCCACAAAACTCACATACAAGACACTAAAAAGCAAGTCCCCACTGGGGAATATAATCTATCCACTAGTATTTGCCTCATTATGCAATTTTAAATATTTAAGGTCATCCAATACTTGATTTCCACATCTAATTCTTCTTTAATCCACTTATTAAAATAATCTATTTTTCATCTTCCTATTAAACACATTACTGATGGTTTAATCAAGTTTAGACTATTCTGGCTGATATTGGGGAAAAAACCAAAACAAACCAAAAAAAGACAAAAATCCTAACCAGGTGCTGCCAGCAGTTATTCCAGAGCTAGTTGGATTTTGTTACAGATTTAAGTTACTATTGAAGTTCAAACGTTTAGGAAAAGTCACTTTCAAAATACTTTGAAAGTTAAAATTGCAGTTGATACTGCAAACACACTAGGACCTCAAGAATAACTCACCATTATGATGCAAATCTATTCAATTTTTACTGAACTTGCTCAGCTTTAGATCCAAATGCACAGATAATCAATTATTTATTAGAAGCTTGAAGAATATTGCTCTGAAAGCAGCTCCATAATCTACTGTGTATACTAACTCATGCACTTTTAATCAACTTTTACTTGGTCATTCAATACTTACTATGTAAGGCTTACAAGTGGTATAGAAGTCTGGGGAAGTTGTAGTGGTTTTATGTCAGATTTCTTTAAAAGATAATTCCATGAAATTAGTTATAAATTTTAAACCACTATGCTGTTGTGTGGGAAAACACCCAGCTATTCCTGAATGCTTACATTAATTGATGGATAACTGATTTTAGTTTATCTTTTCTATTACAAAAAAACCCAAACAAAACAACAAAACCCAACAATTCATCACGTCAAAACCAGAAGAAAACCTTCTATTGTACTATTGTCCATCACAGCCACAAGGAAAAATAAGAATTTATCTGGGAGAATGCTATATAGTCCTTCAGCTCTTCCCACATGGAAAGCCTTATTTATGGGTTTCAATTCACTACTCGTAAGAATACAGGTTTGTTATCTAGGTATACAACTGCAACTTACACACAGAATACATGGGTTTAATAATCTTAGACTGCAAAGTTTATGATCACATGTACAGCTATTAAATAATGGATTCTAATTTAAAATAAAGGGGTACTAGCTTAGTTTTCCTCTTCTAGCTTTGAAATAATTAGCTCTTCCACATGTCATAAAACACAGTCAACAAATATGATCCTGTAACAATATAAGTGTTGAGGTCAGAAAAGAGAAGAGTAAAAAGAGCCTTTTTTTTTTTCCTAGCATCTATGAACGGAATGATTTCAGTTCATTACCAAAAGCCAGAATTTCATTTCTTACTGTAATACTTCATAACAAATGGAAACAACAGTTTCTAATCACTAGGTGTTTCAGTCTCTGCTGGGCCTCTAATCAGTCTTCGTATTCCCCTCTTCCCTGCTGGACCTTTTGGTTTAGCAAAACTTTGTTTGTGAGCATGTTGTTTTGGATGAACCTCTTCATAAAGAAAGTCAGCAGTTAACTCATCACCATTATCTATTTCAATCTGGGGAAAAAACCCAACATTTATGTTATTCATCTTAAAGTCCTATTTAAAAACATTTTGAAATTTTGCTGAAGCTCTAAATAAAAATATTAAAACCATATGCGCAATAATGTTCAGAGTCCAGCATGAAATACTCTCCAACTTGTGCCTAATGCCCTGAGCAATCCTGGATATTTTTTCTGAGAATCCACTATACTCTTACCAGTATTTAGTGTGATTCAACTTAATTATTTTTCCTGAAATATAAGGGCAACTACACAGTATGTATGCCAAGAAACTTCCTCTGTCCTAAGCTTTAGCACAGAGTACATGTTAATACTATCTAGGAGTACACACTCCATGTGGAAACAAGTGCTTATTCACTCATCTGTAAAGTAACTTCCTTAATAAAAGATAAGAAAGCAGCATGCGGATCTTTCAGAACTACAATTTCCTTTCTTTATTTTTCCCTCTAAAATAAAAAATTTTCATTGTCCCCATGCAACCTCCACATTTTGAGAACTGACATTTTTTCACGAAAACATGTTTTAAACACTAATTGTAAAAACAATATGCATACATATTGTTGTCTCTTGAGACAGAAGGGGAGGAGTACTAACAGCTTATATGATTAGCTGGCTACTGCAACTCAGCAAGTATTCAAGCCAAGGAAAAACCAAAATAAGGTTAATGAACAAAAGGGGGGGTGTTTGGGTATTTAAAATTTAAGCATATAAACCTGAATGGAAAGAAAATACTGTTCTCAAGCCAAACCCCACTGTTTGGAATTGCAGGAATTTAGAATTCAGAGAAATCCTTTGGCCCTGCTCTGCTAAGCATTCAGCACTTCATGGCCTGCCACCACAGCACTTGACAGACTTGCCAGCCACACACAGTATTGCTGTTACAAGTACAGCCTTCAGAAACAGGTTTACAGGAATTTCAGGAGTCACATGGTGCATTTATTTTGTTGTAGAAAGGAAATTTCTAGTAACTACATATAAAAACACATAGCTATAATCTATTTAATTCACGTCACCTCAGCAAAAATGGGTAGCATTAACTCTGCTGGTTATTAGGTGGACGTAATCCCCACAGAAACCAAGCCTCAAAGTTCTTCTAAATTTACAGCACATGTGTTAAGAATGTAACCGTAGGTCACATTCCTATAGACCATTCCTATGGTCTCTGCTCTGGAAGTGAGAAGCAACTTACTGCATAGTAGTAAAAACTGTATAATGTGAAAAGATCAGCTTACTTGCAAGTCCTTGTTTGACCCATCAAGGACTCCTAAGATAGCAGGTTTAAGTTCCAGAACTGCAGCTTAAAATTATTTTGAAAATCCTTAAATAACCTTGGCTTTAAAGGAATTTAACAACAGCAATGTGTTGTGGTCCAAATTATGGACAGGCCTTTTAGTAAGAAATCATGTTAGTTCTAAACAGTCCTTCAAAGTACTCTCAAACATTCCCTTGATGCACAAAGGTATGTTTGTTAAAGCTATGAAAGTGTAGAAAGAAACTATGTAGAAACTAGAGAAAACCTTCCATGACTTAACTTTGTATCTGGAGCTTTATCAACAAGTATTTCTTGTTCAGGACAAACTTTAATAGTTACACAGCACTTTTCATTGTGTAGAGAACATGGTGGCAGAGGCAGTTATAGTTAGATATTAAGAAGGAAACAAAGGGATAGAGCAAATACCAGTATAGCCAGTGTACTTACCTTTCTAATTATCTGCATCCACAACTGTCTTTCTACAATTTCTAACAGTGGACTTTTGCAACTAGAGTAGAGCATTCGTTCTCGTATACTACAGGTATACCCTGGCATAGAGTAGATGAAAACTGCAGAAAAAAACCACAAATCAGACCATAACTACATTCTATCAAAACCTGTATCATAAACTCATTTACAGAAGGGAGGCATTGCAAATGAACTATGCAGTCCGAAAGGGAAAAATGTGACACCTCTTTTAGGGATCTTTTTTGCTTCAGCAAGTGTTTCATTTCAAATGGGGGATGAAAGAATGGCCAGTATCTTTATGTTTTCACATGATGACTGATTTATGGGTGTTCATAATCAAAAGAGATAGCTCACTACTTTCTGAGCATAAGGACTCTTCAGAAGTCAGTTTCACAACTGAATGACTCTGATATTTATGCTCATGCTGACAGACAGATTACTTTTATGACATATCTTTCTCTGCACCTCAAAATTTCTAAAGTACTTGAAACAAGCCAATGAAATTTCATATTGGGAAATTTTCTCATACCTATGGATTCCAAATAGTCTCCTTCATGGGCATGCTTATACAGGAAAAAGTGATAACGCGCAGCATCCTTCGGAATTCTTTTTGGCAAGTCTTTAAGTTCAGTATGAAGTGTGTTGGCCAAAATAATAGTTTCATTTTTCATATCAATTTGCTGTTAACAAAGCAAACCTGAATATAGTTAATACACAGAAAGCAAGCCAGAGAACACAACAAGATGGGGAAAAAATTGAATTAATCTAATACAGAATGCTAATTTATCAGTTTATGTCATCAATGCACATTGTTTAATTGTGCGGGTAATATATTTTATACTCACTATTAAAAAAATAGTTAAAGTATTTTATACTTGCCAGTTGCACATAATTGAGTTTCTTATTTTTCAACTTCTCCAAAGCCTGAATAGCTTCTTTAGCAATGGGGAATGCTACTCCTTGCAATGTCTGATGCTTGGTATCTACACCAATGTCCGTCTGTACCTGGAACACAAGTCAATTGAGATGTAAACGGAAACCTTTGCAAGCATTCATTTGATTTCATATAATAACTGACAATGCATTGCATGTGGTTACACATAGAGTTAGCAGTAGCTATTCTGAGAATAAACGACCCTAAAATATCACCCCCTTACACAAGAGATTTGCATTTTTTAATTTACAGGTCATGTCTGTTTGCTAACCTGAAAACAGTTTCATATCTCTGAAACAGCTAGCTTTGCAGAGCCAACAGATTCATGAGAGGAAAAACTGGCTCAAGTGTCAGTGAAGAAGCTCCAAGTTAAATTCTGGTATAAAGATATACAGGAGGAAAGAGCTTGATTTTCATATGCTGTGTTATACTTTTGAACTGACAGTATTGCTCATAAACTTTGTTGTATCTTTAAAAATTTTAGGTTGAAACATACAAATGTCATTTCTAGGTAGTCAAAATTTTCAGAGGAAGAGAGAAATTATATCTTATGGACAAACTGATCTTCTCGAAGGAAAAGCAAAGCAACTTCCCTCCCTCTGCTTCATCACCTTCCCACCAAAAGCCTATACCAAAAGGAAAGCAAACAAAACAAACAAAATCTTAAGTTTTAACCTCTATAAGGTCTAACAAAGTAAAAAAATCCAGGGTAACTGCAAGCTAGACAATTGTTTATAATCCAGTTATGTTAGTCACAAATTATTTAAGATAAAAGAACAGTTATTTTAAAGCCATTTTTCAAGAATTTGTATTTATCTTAACATTCATGCAGTTTCTCTCCAAATGAGCTCTGTCTTCCAGTTTTCCCAAGTCTGAACTTATTATCTAAGTATTAGCTTTTGAATATATTTACTTCCTTTTATAAAATTTCACAAATACATTTAACATTGGTGATAAAGCAGCAAAAATCAGAAAAGTGTACAAAATGGAAAGTGTGGGTCTCAGATCTACCAACTATAAGATGTTCAGCTTTAATTAAAAAGAGATGCTAATGAAAGATGAAACAAACTAATAAAAAATAAAAAACAAAGGTACTTGAAGCAACACTAAATTATACTCTACGTTTTAAGGAACAGTTTGTAAGAAACAAGGAAAGAGGAGACAAAAGCAGGTGGAAGAGCTTACTTTTGTATAAAGATTGACAAATTTATGAAGAAGGTTATATAAAAAAATATATGCAAAATATAGCTGCATAAAAGCCCAATTAATAAACATAAAATAGGCATCACAAAAATAATAAACCATAATAAAATACCATACTATATCAACCATATTAAAATACAGGTAGAAAAAAAAACAAACAAAAAAGAGCTGTTAAATGTGGGGACAGGCAAGGGAAGAGAGTAACCCATCGTAACTCCACATTGAAGAAAATGAACAAAATCTACTTGTCTGTACTGCAACATATTTCAGATAATTAAAGCAAAACAAAACCACCTAAGTCACTTAAAAATATTTAAATTCACACCATAAGATTTGTTAGTAATGGCTGCTAAGTGGTGGACAAAATGGCAGATGAAATTTCCTGTGAATAAATATAAAGTAGCATACGCAGAAGGAAAAAAACCACAACTCTCTTCTACCTGTATGGTGATGGGGTTGAGCTTGCTACTATCATTCAGGAGCAAGACCTTGCAGGTCACACTGAATATCTCTGAAAATACAAGCCCAGTGGCCAGTCTTGGCAAAAAAAACCCAACAGGAAAAAAAAAGCCAAACCCCAATACTCCCCACCCACAAATGAAAGGTTCAATATTGTTAGAAAAAAAAGAGTACAGAACAGAACACATCATTACACACTGTAGATATCAGTAACATGCCTGCATCTTGAATACCACATACAGTTCTGGCTTTCCCATCCCTCCATCTCAAATTATATAGCAAAACTGGAAAAACTGCAGAGAAAAGCAAAGTATCAGAAGCATGGAGTGCCTTCTCTAGGAGGAAGAACTACCTAGATTAGGACTCTTCAGCCTCAAAGAGATAACTGATAAGGAATACAAAAAAGGCCCACAGATAGAGTAGAATCAGAAGAGTTTGGGTGGGAAGGGACCTTTAAAGGTCCCCTAGTCCAACCCCCCAGCAATAAGCAGGGATATCTTCAATTAGATCAGATTGCTGAGAGCCCTGTCCAGCCTGACCTTGAATGTTTCCAGGGATGGGGCATCTACAGCCGCTCTGGGCAACCTGTGCCAGTGTTTCACCACTCATCGTAAAAGATATATTCATATACCTAATCTAAATCTACCCTCTTTTACTTTAAAACCATTACCCCTCATCCTATTGCAACAGGCCCTACTAAAAAGCCTGCCCCCATCTTTCTTTTAAGTCGCCTTTAAGTACTCAAAGGCCACAGCAAGGTTTCCCCGGAGCCTTCTCTCCTTCAGGCTGAACAACCCAAATACTCTCAGCCTTTCTTCACAGGAGAGGTGCTCCAGCCCTCTGATCATTTTTGTTCCCCTCCTCTGGACCCGCTCCAACAGGTCCCTGTCTTCCCTGTGCTGAGCACCCCAGAGCTGGACACAGTCCTGCCAGTGGGGTCTCACCAGAGCAGAGCAGACGGGGAGAATCACCTCCCTCGACCTGCTGGTCACGCTCCTTTTGATGCAGCCCAGGATACGGTTGGCTTTATCAAAGGGGAGGGGGAAACTGAAGAATGACTTAGTGACTTTTCTCTTCCTTCCCCACAAAATCTGCAGGGATATCAGAATAAACTAGTACATAGCAGGCAGTGGCTCTTTACGTAATACTTTGTCAAGCTGTGGAATACACTGCCATAGGATCTGCGGCCAACAAAAATTTTATGTGAATTTAGAAAAGACTAGATGCTGGATGAAAAACCCATTAACCCATTAAGAACAATTATATAGTAAGACATCATCTCTTGCTCAGAAAGATCCCTACCTGCAAATGCTGAGGCAACAGAAGAGTATTCAAGGGAATTATCATGGCCTTCTTGCCTTGCTCTTACACCCTTCCCAGATTTCTGCTGTTGCTCCCTCAGGGACTTGACAGCAG
Source organism: Elanus axillaris (assembly GCA_026212715.1). NCBI lineage: Eukaryota > Metazoa > Chordata > Aves > Accipitriformes > Accipitridae > Elanus > Elanus axillaris. The sequence continues at coordinate 33,046,030 of JANZLQ010000005.1, forward strand.
ACTAGGTGATCCTTTGATCTGATCCAGTAAAACATTTCTTAGGGGAATTATGAAAGAATATACATATGGGAAAACTAAGGTTTTTTGTTTATTTATTTTTATTAATTTATTTTATTTTATCAGAAAGCTTTTATAGTTTTCCAGAGCCTAATTACAGGCTTCATAATGGTGGAAACAATGAAGAGAGAAATTACATAAGTTAATGTATTGTGAGATGCTTCAAAGCCAAAATGGCAGCAATCTACAGTTCATGTATCTCTGAAAAGCACAGCTATTGCTGCTGAAGTTTCATAATAGCACAAAGTTTTAGTCTGCATGAAACAGCTGTTAAACACAGCATATGTAGTGCATACGATATAATGCTAATACCAGAAGTGATCATCAATACCACAAAAGGTTTACATTCATTACTGGGTTGCGTTTTTTAAAGCTGTTCAAGTAAAATGCAGTGTTTGATGATGATGAATGCATTTCTACATTGGATTAATCAAAATTAGACAAGGAAAATAACAAAAGACACCACTGTAAAAAAGTCAATAAACAACAAAGTTGCAAGCAAAAGCACAGTAGATTGAAAACAAATGCAGCTTTGAATCTTCTCTTATAACACGATGGTTTGCTGGTATCTAGCTGCAGAAACAAATCATATTTCAAACACATGTACCACAGCTGTAAAATACAAGCCTAAAGCACTAATAAGATCAGCACATGACCTATTTTAAAACATGCCTGAACACAAACAGTGATCAAGTGAAGAAGAAATGTGAGAAAAGAATCCTCTGAAACTTTTCATTCACTAGCCAGCTGGCAATCCTCAAATTATTTGGTTAAAGGCATCTGTTAGAGGTTTTTCTATAAAGCATTTGTGGCAAAAGCAAATCAGTCTCTTAAAAGGACTAGCTACTTGTTTTGGATTTCCATTTCATTTTTATTGGAATTCCATTCACTTCCTCTCAGTCTTAAAGACAAGTGCACTGGTGCTGGAACCTAAGTACGTTTCCTCTAGGAATAAGGCTGCTGAAATACTCCTGGAAATCATTCACTGCAACAGTTGCTATTTTGTTTTCTCTACAGTTTCTACCACCAGGGCAATGTATGTGGGCAATCACAGAATGGTCGAGATTCGAAGGCACCTCTGGAGGTCATCTTGTCCAAGCGCCCTGCTCAATCAGTGCCACTTAGAGCCAGTTGCCTAGGTCTCTGTCAAGATGGCTTTTGAGTATCTCCAAGATGGAGACTCCACAACCTCTCTGGGCACCTGTGCCAGTGCTTAGTCACCCTTCACAACGAAGCACACCCCATGATACTAAAAGCATGTTAAGAATCAAAGATGCAACAATTAAGCTCTGCAGTAATGAAGCCTCTGACTCAGACACTAGGCCTTGCAAACTCAGCAAGATCATGCCACTTCAGCTCCAGCCATTATCATCCTGCAGTTTCAACTCATTGAGAAATAAATTTATATTCTTGTCCATTAAAACTTTCTGAAACTTTCCATTTTCTGTTCTGCCCTTTTTTACCCTAGAAAGACTTTTTCCCTACAATATGTTTGGAACTCTGCACCCAGTTTCCCACACACGCTTGAAGACACTCTAGGTACCTCATTAATCTTAATTTGTCGAAGTTCCTCTTCTGCTGCAGTCAGAGGTGCAGGGGAGGACTGTGATATCAAATATTTTTTATATCCATTCAGTGAAACATCATCCTGAAAGCACAATATCAATATTGATCATTTTTTGATACTAAGTTTTGTTCAAAGATGTTCTATGCAGCATAAGAAAAGCAATTACCTCCCATACAGTTATGGTCATTCTATTTGAATGAATTACAAGTGTAGATGCATTTTCAAATTCAGCTCATCTTCCTGTACAGCAGGGTCCACTGGGCTGCTCTTGTACACAACTGTACAATGGCCAGCATTTCCACAATTGTACCGTGGGCAGCATTTCCACAATCGGTTCCCAATTATCTTGCTAATCCAGAAATTAGCATCAATGAAGTCTGTGTGCATGAAGTTATTCAGCCTTCTTGGAAAAAACCTCACAGAATTGCAACAATTCAAATAAATATTAATAATTAAAAAATCTATTTTCTTTTAAAATTTGCATACTCAGACTGGTAGCTTATTGGTAGTTTTCTACCTAAAAACTGGGAGACAGAAATGCTACCTTAGGACAGAGAGTATGCACATGATACTGCAAATAGTTTAGGATACAAAAACACAGATGCAATGAATTCTGATAAGCACTTTAGGGAATTTGTTAATGCTCAGTGTCAGTTGTGGCCCTCTCCACAGAGGTTGATACCAGAGGCAAATACTGTTACGTTTATTATTAAGGTAGTCACTCAGAAAAGGGCAGGACTTTACACAATCATAGGAATGTGATTTTATACTCAAGTTCTGAGGAGAAAGAGACAGCTCCTTCTTAGCTCTTCCCTTTCTGAAAGAGACAGACACTCCCCAATACAATTCCAGTGCCAATATTCCATTATACCTTGCTTCAAGTGAAGTAGCTGGTGGGACCAGAACCAGCACCAGGTTCCACCAGGGTAACAGAGATGGTTGTAAGTAAACCATCCTTGTGTCTAACAAATTAAAGACAGAGTTAACACACTGGACCAAGATTCTGACTGAGGTTTGCGACTTGAATACCTTGAAGAAGCTGTGATTTTCACTCAGATAACTTTAGAAGACACTTACAATTTAAGAAGTTTATAAAGACACTGAAACCAACAACTCAGATATTTTAAGCTGTAACATAATGAACTTGGAAAAAGTGAGTTACATTGACTCCATCCTCTAAGTGCCCCAAGCACATTCTGAAATAACACACAAATGCACTGTTCTTTCCTTACAGTTGAGATGGAAGCTCAGACGTGGCCTCTGAGTTGTAGGGCTAGATGCAAATTCTACACATTACATAGACTGCTAATGGTTTGGTGCAAGTGGCGGCGAGATTAGTTTATTGAATGGGCAAGAAAAAAAATAGCATGACCTCTGCCAGTAAGCAACTGGTCTTAGCAACTTGGTTATCTACTTCTCTAGAATGCGGCCTCTCCAGAGAGGTTTGTCAGTGTGTTTGTTAGGATAATGAAGCCTCCGTCACAGGTTATGGCTTAATATAACAAGTTATTTACTCTGTGAGCAGCAGAATTACTAGCCTCATGTCCTTATGGACTTGTGTGTCCGCCACAACAGCCCATGTTTCTTCCACAGCTTTTTCCCCACTACAATATCCTCTATTCTTCCCCAAATCTCCATCTCCTTCCCTTCCTTCAGCACCAGCTCTCTGCATCAATAGTAGCTGTGCGTTGGTTCAGATTTGTGCACGTGATGAACTAATTAACAGGCCAAACAGAAGATAACTGCTGCAGTCTCTCTGTCTTTGCCAAAGGAAGAAAAAGGAAATGATAATCTGGATCTCTAAGTAATCATCAGTTTTCATGAAAGCTACAGGAATTCTGTACCTTTGAGAACTCTAACTTGTATTTCTTTAAAACTAGCAATGGATTAAAAAGTCAAGACTGTCTGATGTCTGCCTGACAAACAGGCAAACAACACAACCATGTAAGACTTATTTCCCAAAGAAACCAAAGTAATGCAACAGCCACACATTTCCTTGCATGCACACCACTTTCAAGCTTTTCAACATCCCTTAGAACCTTGCTAGATTTCATACATGCACCTTTGGATTCTCTCACCGTAAGTAAACAGTCCACTGTTAGTATTTTCATTGAACAGATCAGTAGCTACTAAAATTCTCTCTCCATAAATCAAGATAGCACCCATGGACTTGAGTTACATTTTATGGCCAAATTCCCAAGAACTGACAGCTTAATTTCCTTGGTTTAAGATAAAAACATTTGTTTTCAGATGTTAACAGCTTACAGATCGCTGTTCTAGCCCACTTCTGATTTAGAACCATACACCCAAAATGGCTTCTGTATACAATTGGCCTGAGTGTTACAGCTTTTAGAGGATTCATATGCAGGCAGTGAAATTAAGAGAGGCTCCCATTATTCTTAGATTACTTAGTTTCCATAACCATTTAAAGCAAGGACTTCTTAGCCTGAAGTTGTTAAAAATACTTAGTTACTTGTTCAAATGAGAGCAATTACATTCTAACATTGCAATAATACACATAGCTTTTAACTCTTTTTTCCTTAATCAAAAAAGAACAGAACCACCACAAATTCATATCGATAACATCAGCTACTATATTAAGTATTTAAAGTAAATGTGCTGACTATAAAAACATACCTGTACCGTTCCAAATACTTCATCCTTAATATGACCACCTCCAAATTCTTTCTTAAGTGTAGCTCGTGTTGCTGCATACAACATTTTTTGACGAACCTAGCATATAATAAAACAGTGTTGTTTTGGTTTGGGGTCTTTTTTTTTTTCCAGCGTACACAGAGAATCTAGCATGTTGGTGTACCAAGTCCATTAACAAACACCCTTCTTGAACAAATATTTTAAGTGTTGAAACCACATTATGAAGTTGTAATTCTTAATAAAGAATAAAATCCATGGAGCTCTGGGTCACGATACTCGCATGGGCTATTAAATTCTCAAGGGTGTGATGCTATGCATTATTATCAAAGCAATTCCAAAACTAAATTGCAGCTTTAGAAAGAGTATAAGCCTTCTTTTAAATGGTGGTGGTGGGAAGTCAACATAATCTTCACTAATTTTAAATGGGAAAACCTGTAAGTATTTAGCTCTTTTGCCACTGGTCTGTGTAGTAATGGATACTACATATTGAGAAAGAGACTGCAAATAACTTCTTTTTATTTAACAGCGACTCCAGATAGTTTTGGTTCAACTACAGAATGGAAGAATGATATTTTNNNNGGGGTAGAAGACCTAATGACGTTTGCTCCCTATCAACTTGTGTCTAACATAATCACTTACTCCTCTCTCAACAGTCCCATCTTCCCACCATATTTCACCGTCATGCCATCCTCACCACAATACCTCACCTTTTCTACCTAATCTCTTCTATGCTCTCCAACTCTTGGTGTCTTACTATTTCCTAACTACTAGTGAAGGCAGTAGGAATACTGGAATAACTTTACTTTCTGTCTTCCATTATCTCATATTCTCAGAATCTAGTTTCTCCTAGAAATCCTTAACTCTAACCTCAGTTCCCTCCCATGTTCTCTAACTACTGGCTAACAGTATATTCCGTGGCAGGTTGCAGATCCATGAGTGCCAGCTGGGCAGTCAGCAAGCTGAACAGAATAAACAGCTTGAGCTCACACTATAATCTTTCTCTCTGTGATAACACCCATTGAAATTTCTGTCCTGTATCTTTCCATGAATTTTCATGAAACACTGATAGAAAGACAGACAAACAAACAGGGCAAAAAACATTGTCTTGTCTCCTCCAGTCAGGCTAGAAATAAATTGGATCAGCTGGACTCCATCTAGATCAGTGATATTGCTCCTCAGTCAGCTTCAAGGAAGATGTTTTCTCATTTTTCTTGGGGGCAAGTGAGGGGAAGGCTGGGAAATGCTTTATTCCTCAAATCCTCTTCCTTCATATCTAGGATTCAGATAAAATGGCACTGCTGAAAAATCATTAACAACATGAAGCCTCTGACAACTGTTACTTACAGGAGAGTGATCAGGTGACCATGCAATGAAGATCCATTCATATCCTTGAGCATTCTGAGAATCTAGTCTGTATAATATATAACATGGTTGCTTGTCTTCAAGAAGGGGAAGGACAAAGGAATCATAATCCTTTTCCCATGATCCAGCTGGCTGCCTAGAGGATCCCACAACAAGCTGCTCTATAACCAATAACCAAAGCTACAGGTTAGCAACAATACAGTTAATACCATTTCTCAAAATTGGCAATAAACAGTTAATCAGACACTTCATCTTTCATAATTATGCCCACAAGAATGGAAGTCAAGAACAGTCAGTGTGAAAGCGGGTGAATTCCTACAAAAGCTGTGTATGTTCAAACCCTAACTTAGTTTAACCCAAATAAAAATAGTTGAAAAGTAATGTACCGGTTGTCATCAAGGTCTTTGATCCGAAGGGATAAAACTGATGCGAGTGTTTTTAGCCTAAGGTACACAGAAGGGAAATAAAAACTGTCTTCTGCCAGTTAATGTATTTTTAAATTGGAATACTTAAGTAGAAACACGATGAGAGTAAGCTTTTCAATTATAGAATTAGAATTATTGATGTTCTTGCTGCAACATATTAGAGTTTGCAGTCATTGTAAGAAGTCAATAATTCAGTTATACAGTGAAAAGAGTTTGGAATGAATGTGCTTGTGCTGATCACTTTAACTTGACTATGTAAGTAGATAAACCTCTTTCTAATCCAGCCTCATAACTACGGTCTCTTTAAATGACTGAAGTTGTTTATTATGTATAATTGGCTTAATGCTGTACAGAATACTTCAGATAAGATTTAATTATGTGAACAGCTGTAGCAACAAGATTTTTCTCTTATTTATAAATCACATCTTGGCTTCCAAAGGAAACTTAGTATAGTGTCATTCAAAATATTTATCAGTTTCTCAATAAATACTAGCTCGGACAATCAACACAGAAATACCTTGCTTAAATGGGATCCTACAACAGTTTGAGGACCATCACAGAAGGTAGTATACGAAATATCTTTTAAGAGTCTAGGACCTAGCTTCTAAAACTTCAGACAACAGTACAACAGTATACAAATGCCTCTACAGCAAACCTTTCAGAGAAAGGCATTCTACCACAGTAAGTCACAGAACATGAACAGCTCAGGGAGAGGGTGTTTGGCCTTTCTCTGAATTAGATGCAAAGTAGCTGAAGTTGTAAGCGTAGACCAGAGTATTCAGAATGTACTTGCCAATTCTAAACTGTAGGTGGCTTTATACTCACTTGGACTTAAGATAGAAAAATACAATCAGAGGCACTCTATTGCCCAGCTGCAAACCTCTTCTCTTATTAACTCAGATTAGCAGAACTCAATTTGACTATTATCTAAGGGCAGTTGCTGAAAGCTCCTGCAGACAGATGAGGCAACTGTCTGTCTTCCAGTATTCTGGGAGTTTTACAAGTTTTTTTTAACTGTGCAAAATAGTATTAAAGACTGGATTCTGCTTCTACATAGAGACAAAATGCACATATATATATATATATATATATATACACACACACATACACACAAAAAGAAAAAAATAGGGAATGTCTTCCATTTTTATCTTATTTCTAGGCTTCATTTCATATTAAAAAGCAGCATATACACAAAAGCATATCGGTTTACCTTGACTAATGAGGGGAAAAAAAAATTCAATGGTATGCTAGTGTTTGCTACCTTCTGCTAGTGAGACTTTACCACAGTGACCTGCCTACAGTATTACTACTGCCACTTCTTTAAGGAAAGTAGTGTTAAAATGTCAGAAGACTTCCTAAGAAAAGCAAACACAAAGAAGGTAACAGTTATTTACCTAGCAATAGAAGTATGTATGCATATGTACATGTACATACATGTGCCTTTCTCCAGGTAACAGGTATTTCAGTGTACTGTAAATGAACTCTAGAAAGAGCAAAAAACCCCCATGTGGGCATCTGACATATTTGAAAGGATGGACTAAACCATGAAGTGTCTTATACAGTTGACCATCATTGCTATTAAAAAAAAAGTAATTATGCATTCTATCTTGCAATGTTTGCAGCCTTGATCACTTGCCAAGAATCTCAAAGATCAAACTCAGGTTCTGCAAGAAATTATGTCATTTTGTATTGATATATGAACGTGAGATTTAAGGAACACTTTTAGCTTTGAAAATTTGTCCAAAGTTACAGAATTTTAAAGGTACTTTCTGTGTAGCTAGATTACTACTTAAGCATCTGCTTTAACAGGACTTTCTACAAGCAGATGATCCCAGTACAGAAGGCAGATAACACGTATACTTCATCTAAAGTGACTAGCTACTGTGTAAGAATCTCTCTCTCTAATGAAAGTAACAAAAGTGCCAAAACACTACACAGGTTTGGAATTTTTTTCCCCTCTACTCTTTCTTCAGTAAGAAGAGTAATAAGAGTAAGGTCATTTATATTATCCATATGAAATACACAGCCATTCTTGATAATATATGAAATGACACTTGGAGGAAAAATTCAAATGCAAAAATACCGTAGCATTACACTGAAAAGCTTAGCATCACCAAATCTTAAATCTTGCCTTCTGTACATGAAAGGCCTTAGTAACATTAAGTTTTGCAGTTTTCTTTTTTAAACAATTGTACACGTAGATCAATAAAACAACTGGGAAAATATGAAAAAAGAATCAGAGGAAAGATTAAAATTTGACTAACCATTGTCAATGACTATTTTTAAAAGCCTGTATTGTCCATTTCTGGCTCCAACAAAGGTGTCTTTAACACTTCCACTAGCTGAAAAAGAGAAAATAAAAGTAATCAAATTAACAATTTCACTTCCCTAGAACAAAGAATATTCACGAAGGTAAGAACAACACTCGAAAAACGTACAACTGGCACTTCACTACAAAGTTGGAATGAAAAAGGAACACAGGAGTGATGTTCCCTCTACACTGCATACTGTTCCAGCCACCAGCATGCCACAAAAAGATGACAAGCAACATTACAAAATAGCCCTGCTTTCTAGCACACTGTATGGTTTTCAACATTGTGAAAATTAAAGGTGACATCACATCATTGCTCTCAGGTTTCAGAGTTAACACAGCAACACAATAAAAATATGACGCATCTCAAATTACAATAGCTTCATGAAGTCTGCAGGCTTAGGACAAACTTTCAGACAGAAACTTTATGCCTGCCAGGAAAATGTTAGAGCTTGTCTGGCAAAAGTTCTGGTCTTTCCTGAGGACGCCTCTCTGAAGAACACTGGTGAAGGCTGCTACTCAACGCTCACCTTTCATACCACCTCACCTCCTTCTATGCATCCTGATGACATTGTTCAAACCCCAACCTATTGTTAACAGGATAGCTTTGTAACAAATTTACAAAGTAACTAAAAATATTTTAAAATGTCCATAATTCACATTAACACTACACCGCAAACATGATAGACTCAATTCCCTAAGCACACTGTGAACTGTGCTTGAGTCATGTGCAGATCACTCTTATCTCAACTGCTCTGCTAAATAATCTGAGTGCAGATCAGTTTAATTATACAGTAGACAGGGGGTTGTACAACATTTATTGAAGGACATTTATTGCAAGCTGGTCCTTTAAGTAATCCTACAGCATACAGCATAGCACCAGCAAAACAAACATCAAACCAGGAAAAAATAAAGTGGATTATTTATAGTCCAGTTGAGGCCAACTGAACAGATGGTCAGATGGTATCCAGAAACATTACTATCCATACTCAAAACATTTTAAATTTATGCCCATCAAAGTGATGCCCAGGCCCATTCTGAAATTCCAAAATGGTGTGGGAGGGAAAGGGGGTGTTAAATAAACTGAAGCGCACTGGGTTACCAGTCCAGCCCCAGCTTCATCCCAGTTAGCATCTTCCAACTAATGAGTGCAGACCCTCACTGTAAACTGCTGCCAGCTTTTCTAATTGTCTCTGCTGGTCCTCACCATTCCATTCAGCACACAAATGTTGCATCACTTTCTAGACCTTTCGGTTCCCCTAGGACTTTTTTTGTCCTCTTCTTGTCTATTACGTTTTTGTTCTTTGTTCTCTCATTTCAACCCTACACGCCAAAACAAGACCAAAATACAGCCGTCCCTGCACCAATACCAGAACTGTGACAGCTCCTGAAGTAAGATTTTGAGACAAGACATTTGAGAAACCATCTCACTATCAAGTGCTCTGTGCGGGTTTTTTTTCTCATAAAGGTTTTAAAATTCACAAGAGAGTGATGTTATTTTCTACTTAAACTTTCTGCATAGCAGAGACCTACAGAATTAAACTTTGGGGTTATTTCACAAATATTTTACAGGGAATATTAATTTTAAGTTATTTAGAAGGCTCCGAACTTATTCTAATGTATTTTCCCACAGCTCAACGTATTCTGCAACTTCCTATGCTATTTATCTGCACTGGCCTGTTTGAAAGTCCAGTCCTTTTAGCAACGGCCTGGTACATATCACTGTCCCCATGACTTCATTTCTGTTGCCAGAACAGAGCAGCCCATGCTGCCAAATCTTGGAATTGTTTATGAGTGACAGTAGCCTGTTTGTAGCTAAAGCCAGCAATGGCACAACAAGTGCTATTCCTCTTCCAAATTGCAGGAGCGGATGCTTTGCTGCAAGCAAGACTCCTCATTAGTGCCTGCCGAGTTCTCTACAGCTCTCCTCAGAGGACAAAAGATTCTCAAAGACATGAAGGAGAGCAACAGAAGAAGCTTAGCCACTCTTCTTGCTTGTGGTAAGCAACAGGATATTCTTCTGCTCCTCCCTCCAGCATTGCCAGGAGAGAGAACAAGGGAATGAAGAGCCACTGTAACAGTTTTCCCCAGCCTGGGAAAAAAGCTATCCGGGACGCACCTCTAGCCTGAGAAGGATTGAAGAACTTAAAAAAAGCAGCAGCAAAGAAAGCGTAAAGACTGGCATGTGAGGAAGGAAGAGAGGCGAAAAGGTGCAGACCAAATGCAACCAATGGACAAAAAAAGGGAACAGGAGAGCAATTAAGAGCTGTTGTGGCTGGGACAAAAGTCACCTTCAACAATAAATATGGGAGAGCAGGCAAAGTACACGGTACTAGTCACCGAGCAAGCAGACTGCAGAAATCGAGACAGTAAAACCTGACCACCAACCGCCCGCCCGCCCCCCCCCCGCCATAATCCTGCAGTATAATCCCTGTTTAGCAGTTCTGTGATGGGGAGGGACCCGGTAATACTGAGA
>JANZLQ010000005.1:33072924-33101818 GCA_026212715.1 Elanus axillaris
CTGCCCCAGGGCCGCGGGGGGGGGGGTAGGGGGAAATGGGTCGATTTAACAGGTTGCGATGGGCGCGTGGTGCGCGGGTTTCTGGGCAGCCGGGAGGTTTTTTGGTTGGTTTTTTTTTTTTTGGCGTTGAGGTAGCGGAGAGCGGGTTTTTGTTTGTTTTTTTAGCGGAGAGCGGGTTTGGTTTTTTTTTTTAATTTTTTTTTTTTTTACTTATTAGCTATATGGCTGTTAGCGCCGGTGCTGTTGCAAATAGGGGCTGCTTATGCTGTCAAAGGCTTCCCGGGAAGCTGCGTCTTCGGTTGGGTGTCTGGTAACTCTCGGGTATCCGGCAGCTGCCGAAAACGCCTGGACATAGAGTTGTTTATCTCCAGCCCCGTTCCGGCTGTAGGATGGTTCCTACACGTAGGGAAATGCCAAAACTTTTCTTCCCCTTAACGGGAGGAAAGGAGAATATGAAATAGCTTTAGGCGTCCTTATGGCTCTAAAGATGGCTTAATCTCCCCAAGGTGTGTTTTCTTAGGCGGCTGGGCCAGTGACCCTTGCTTTAAATCACTTTATGAATAAAGTTTTCAAAGCGCTGACGCTTCCTTGTGCCAACTTTTTAAACTCTCTCGTGTGTTGGGTTTTTTCCCTTTTCATATGTAATTTATGCATAATGGGACACTATTCGTATTTATTATTTATTGAATGCGTTGTCTGAATCTGCTGAGGTTGTTTTATCCCTTTGATTCAGTGGTACAGGATTCCTTTTAATTTTACACATATAAATCAGATTATAGAGTTAAATTATTTTAAAGTGACTACCTGAAGGGAGACATTGTAATTCAAGCCATTCCTTAAGTTTGCAAAGTGATACTTAGTTAGAAGTCCAAGAAGGGATCAGTAATAGATTGGGGTTTTTAGGCCTTTTGCTGCAATTTGGGTTGGGTTTGTTTTGTTGGGTTTTTTTCTTTTTTTTTTCTGTGGTACATATGACATTTGCAAAAATCTGTACCGTTTAGTTAAGTATGCTGCATCCTTCAAGGATCCTGCTGTAATAAACAAGCAGTATTATTAGGTACTCTTTTTTTTTTTTTTTTTCCTTCCTACACTCTGTGTCCCTTGAATAATTGTGGTGTTCCACAACACAAAGGCCTTGTATCTTTGTGCATACAGAGTGGTTCAACAGGATGAAACAACCAATTTGTTGTGAATAAAAGAAAAAGAAATCAAATGGCAAACAAATGAAATGTAACCATGCTCAGTTGTCTTTTTCCATAGTGGTACTTCATAAGTAAGCAAGTTTCAAAATATGTTTTTTGCATTTGTACAAAACAGTCTGTGCTCAGGGCACTCCTATTTTCTGGTTTTGAAAATACGCCTGATTATAGGTGTACACCCTGAAGTCAATGAAGAGATTTCCACAGACTTGTCTGAGCTGCAAGGGTTAATCCTAGCAACTTTTCCGTCATGTTTTTCCTTCATATGAACACAAGTTTCTGATGTTGCTGCGGTATATGCTTGTATGCTTCCAGGAGATGAGGCATTAGAAGACCTCACTGGACTTACGGGCTTGTTCTACCCTTCTTCTATAAGGAGAAAGGTTCAGTTTAGGCTTAGCGTGAACATTTGTGAAATCTGTGTTGTATTTTTTGGAACATGGCTGGAAAGGTGCTCTGAGTTGCATGTAGCCTGTCATGTTCCTACATGCTGTATTTTCATCCCCCAGTATGGAGCTGTTCTTTGAAAGAGAAAATACAGAAATGTTTGAGGCTAAAAATCCTGTGCTATAATCTATATAAGTTTGTTTGTTGTTTTTTACATTGGAATGGGCATAAATTTCAGTTTTTCTCTACCTGGATCTAACATTATCTTTTAATTGAAACCTTCACTGCTAGTCAAGTCTGAAACGTTAAAAATGACTAATGACATGATTACAGTGATTTGATTTTTTTTGTAATGTGCTGGTATCTCCTAGGCTCCAAGAATTCTGGAGATATATCTATATATATATAAACATTGTGCATTTGTGTCTTTACATACAGGCAAAGAACAGTTCTGCAATATCTGAGGATGGATAAAGACTTCCGCTACTACTTCCAGCACCCGTGGTCTCGCTTAGTTGTGGCTTACTTAGTGATCTTCTTTAACTTCTTAATATTTGCTGAGGACCCAGTATCTCACAGTCAGACAGAAGCCAATGTTATTGTTGTTGGTAATTGTTTCTCCTTTGTAACAAATAAATACCCTGAAGGAGGAGGCTGGAAATTTCTGAAGGTGCTTCTGTGGCTGCTTGCCATTCTCACAGGACTGATAGCTGGGAAATTTCTCTTCCATCAGCGCCTGTTTGGTAAGTTACGTGATGCACCAACTGACTTCCCGATAATGGGTTTTTGACTTCTTCTTGTAGCTTTCTACTCATTGCAATTTTGTAAGCTTTGCTATTAATCGTTTCAACTGTTTAGAGCTGTACAGAACTCAGTACATCAAAGCTTACACCATTGTGGAAGTGAATGTCATGTTGACTTATGTGACAATAATTCATAATGATTTCAGTCAAAAAAGGCTAAAAATACTGAAAGCTGACATGTTTGAAATCATTGAGAGAGAGGTCAGTGATTTTTCAATAGTATAAAAGTACTCCTTTGCATCCTCAGACCAATTTTTAAATCTTATTATATAATCTTCTTGGCAATCTGCAGAAAAAACACTGTTCTTTGGGGCAGTGACACTACACGTCTTGTCAAAAGTCACATAAGTGGAAGCAGAGGCTGTTGTTAGTATTAGCAGAGCTGTGCTGAAGAACTCCCATGCGAAAACAGGAATTCGAGAGAAGAAGGACTTCTCTGTCTCTTGGTACAAGAGCGAGTCAGTGAAATGGGAAGGTAGGAAATGCAAAAAAACCCATGGCAGTCAATGCTTTCATACACAAGATGTGACTAAACTGAGGAACTTACTTCACATGGACTGACTGAAAGGAATGGAATGACCCTGGATTAAATTCGGAGACTGAGAATTTAGGTGTAAATATATAGAGATACAAAAGTACCTATCATTGTCTTAACTGAGTCATGTAGTAAATGTAGAAAATGTTGCATCTGAGTGCTCAAGGCTGTCTCTCAGTTTTAGAGATAAATAGAAGTCATGGAAAAGATTACTTCACTCCCACCAGCTGCGCTGTTCTTTGAAACATCTGATTCTAGGTGTGTCATTGCTGGTCTAGATGGACTAGTCCTATATTCTTTTACTGGTAGGACTGCAGGATGGATGGTTACTGGAATACCTTGAAGCACATGAGCGATAGGCCATTTTCTTAGTCTGTCTTGTTCTATTAAGATAGAGAGCGAGCTGCTATTGTTTCAATAAATCAAATGTAAAGCTATTATGTCAAGGAAGGAACAAGCAAAGCCACATTAAGAGACTTCTCTTAATACAGACTTCTCTTGAAGCACTTATTCTGAAAAATAGTTGAGCATCTTGATGGCTATTTGGTGGACATTTTGCCATAATGTAGTGGTAAACATAAAATTTCCCCATAAAGAGGACATTTTACCTTAATTTTTGGGCTCTGGAACAAGCACTGTCACAATAATGTTTTCAATCTGGCTTCCACAACTGAGGAATGATTCTGTTAATTTGGAGAAGATTAGGGAAAAGTAATGAAACTGATGACAAAATGGGAAAATAAGCCCTATAGTGAGAGGATTGAGAGGATAAAGGGAAGATTAGAGGGTGACTTGCTCAAATTTGACTTGAAGGACAAAACCTTCAGTCCAGCAGATGTATTGCAAGGTCCAGTGCTTGGAAGTGGCAAATAGCCAGCACTTTTTTTCTTTTTTTTTTTTTCCCAAATGAAAGCCTAGACAATCAGTGGAAGAAGTTGTTAAAGGATGTGGCTTCATCAAGATGTGGATTTTTCTTTTGGGGAATACGTTCTGGTCTGACTATAGAGTAATTCTCTATCTCCTGTCTAGGTGGGTTGTTATGGTAATTCCTTCTGGATTTGTAAGTGTATATCGTAGATAGGATGTAGCTTAACATAAATTTTAAAGTGGCTTGAATCAGCATTACTGCCAAAAGGAGAAGGTCTGCCCAGCCTTCAGTGTCTGCTGCTTCGTGCTTTTGTGCGGCTGCTCAGTGAAACTAGATAGGGAGCTTACCCCCATTAGCACTACCCAGCTTTCATTTCTGTGAGGATCGTATCTCTGATCATACCGGTGTTTGTGGCAGCACAAAGATGGGATCAGCACTGGGAGGAAGTTAACAGGCGAGAGATTCCTACCCCTGATGAGAGCGCTGGCTTATGGATATTTACAGTTATGGTCTGGGTGACCGATATGGGTGTAGGTACAATCTGATTTGAGGCTAGTTGATGCACACTGAGCTTCATTTGAGCTTATGTAGATCTGCCACAGTCCCACCCTCCTCACCCCAGCCACTTCGTTTTGGTGCCTCCCTCGAGCCAGCGCTGCTGTTAATGTGATGGAGCAGCGAGCCAGCTCGGGTGGGTGATCCCACGCAAAACCAGTTGCTTCTGCTGTCATCTACAGCACCTCCTTGAACTGATGCGATCGCTTGAGTGCCGATGCTGATGCAACGGCCAAGGACTATGCAGCCAAGATAGTTGGGGGCCACGGCAGCCCTACCTTGTGTTGGCTTGAGTGCTGTGGGAGTGCACCCACGCAGTGTGTCAGTGGAAATATGCTGTTGCTTGTGATACGCTGTGAGCAGATGGCAGTCTTTGTGACTGAAGAGCTGACTGTATTGCTGGTTGATGTGGCCATGCTCGCTGTAAACTAGCTCATGTGGATAGTGATCACATTGATGAGATGATGATGTGGGTTTACAGCTTGAGTGTATCTCTGGGTCTCCAGAAGATTTGTACGGCCCATGTTGAAATCTTTCCTGCCAGTTATTTGCCACTATTTTAACGTCTTCACTGCCTAGAAAGCCCTCCTTTTGTTGAGATCCTCATTGAGTATGCTCTCTGGGTCTTCTGGCATCAAGCACGTCATGAATTCACCCTTTTATTGTTTTTAATTTCTCTGGTTTATCTTTTTAAGTAGCTGCTTCTTCTCTAATTTTTTTTTTTCTATTTAATCCCTTTTTTTTAAATGTGTAATTACTTGGAACCATTCTGTTTTTTAATCCTTGTTCAATAATCCATTTTTTCTCTGCTAAATTCTGTTTGTAGAGGAAATTGTGGCTGGTTGTTTCTTGTGGCCTGTGTATAACTTCCTGCAGTCAGGAAACCAAATAGCACCAGTCAATCTTCCCCTGTCAGATCTTGGCTCATGGTGTAGGCTGCAAATTGAAATTGAGAAGGGTTAGTCTGCACATCTCACTTTAGATGAAAATGAGTGGAAAGGATTTTCTTTCTCCATGCCCTTCCTGCTCTTTTGTCCCTTGTCTTCTGTATTTCTTGCTGCTGAGTTTGCATATGAAGTAGAAAAATAGTGTAGCTAGAACTGTCGTAGTACAGTTTACCATCTGTGACAGCCACTGTCTGATAGCCATGACTGTCATGAACTATAAAAATAATAGAAATAAGTTCAAGCATGTTATGTTTCTAAAAGTGGAAGGAGAAGGGTCCTGGCAGCCTTAGGCTTCATCTCTCTGAGTACAGGGAGATAAGGGAGTACGTAAACTATATTGTTGAGAAGTAGGGTTTTCAACTAGAGGACATGGTGGGATGTTTTCTGCTGATAATACTCATTGCAGCCTTTGAACAGTAACCTCGTCAGGGACTCCTTCAAGACACTGCTCATGACTTAAAACAAGATCAGAAAACAGTTACATTTCTTGCTCTTCAGTCAAGAAATAACTTACTTCATTTGATAGCCATCTCCCGTGATAAATATTTCCAAGGAAAGCAGCATTTATCAAGTATATTCTTTATATCTTTATGGCATATGGTCAGAACAACTGGAATTTTAAAATTGTCTTTTGGCTGTTATCCACCATATTCTTTTGGTTCATCATTAAGCATGTCTTCTATTTGGTTAGGTATTGTGTTCTGCCATGCTTTTTATTTTACAATGGAAAATGAAAAGTCATAGATGAATACTGGAAGTTTGGGGAAATAAAAAAATCAAGATATATACCCCTGTTATTTTTTGTTCTGCACGAGAGAGTTACCTGAGTCAGGGAAAAGTTGTAACTTCTTTGCACTTACTTAGAGATTTCTTGATTTATTTTCTGCTTTATTAAAAGCAGAAAGAGCTTACAAACTGACCCCATTTGATGACACTATGCATTCAGTAAATGCATTCAAATCTTAAATCCCAACTTAAAAGAAATTCCTGAATAAGCTCTTACACATTTTTCATATTGCTCTGGGGCACTGTCTGGAAAGTAACACAGTGTTTAGTGAGCAGAAAGTGTATGTTTTAATGGGCACTTTCTCAGCATATGCACAGTTGCAGTTCTGTACTCCAACCTCAGGCTCAAATTCTGAGTTCAGTGGGAGGTTTTTGGGTCCAAAGTTCAGGCTGTGCATTTTGCATCAATGTATAAATATGATCTATCATGTAAATTTAAAATCATCTTTCATTTGAATAGACTTTCAGCAGTATGGATAAATCGACGGTATACTTGGAAAAAAAATACCTAAATTTTTTCCATCTTCACTTTGACTGTTTTCCATGTGTAATAATCCGTAGCTTATGCTGCACATTAGATACATCAGTTTTTAAAAACATACTTACTACAAAATGTGCATGTATCTACCTGCCCATTTTTCTGATTCTAAGTGATTATAAAGGCGTATTAAAATCTGAGTAAAGCCTGTGATTACAGATTTTATGCAACTGCCAATGAGTTCACCTAGATTTATATCTGTAAGTTCCTTTTTAAATGATGTAGATGGAAACTAAATATTTAATGTGTTATAAAAAATGTGGAAAACAAGATACATAGAACTAAAGCTGTATTTCTTAAAATGGGAATCATAATACTGCAAGCAAATTAGAGCTGTTGAATAAATGTTGAATTTAATGGGTTGCTCTCTTACAAATGTTCACAGTATGCAGTTTGTTTAGAATTAAATGATAATCTGAGCTTCATAGACACTAGAGTGAATAAATAAAGCAGTCATTATAGGAATTGCACTGAGCTGTGGGTACACACTAATGTTGCAAATTTTTTAATGGACAGTAGTGCCATTTCATGATAGACAGTTTCAAACAAAACGCCTACTGAGGACCTGTTGTCTGAAAGCATTATTCTGTCAAACATCTTATCTGGAAGGCTCTAAAAGATACTGCAAACCTATTATAAGCAGAGTCTTCAGTGTCTGCTTTTATGCTGAAAGTTAGTGTGTATCGACTGAGGCAATGAATGTACGCAGATTGCAAGAGGAAATTAGGCTGAATGGGATTTAGTCAGGATGATAGTGCACTGCCTAAAAAAAAGTGAATCTGTTAGCTAACAGACAGGATAAATTCATACAGTAGTACATATGTGATTAATTAGTATCCCGATATATTAGGGGTCACGTTAGTGTAAAATCTAGGCTGTGGTATTGCTGTTAGTATTGCTGGGGCATATCACTTTCATAGTGGTGCTTGTGCAATAGCTAATGAACCAAATGTGGTCTGTTTTGCCAAAAAAAAAAGAAAAGAGATGTGATAAGATTTTTGCATGGTTGTTTTTCAGCCAGATAGTTTCCCATTCCTGTTTGATAGTAGTTATATGAACAGTTGTGCCACCATCTGTAGGAACAAGTGATGGGTGTATGGCAATACTTGCATAAAATTCTAATCTGATTGATAGACCATATTCTTCTCTGTTGTCAGCTCTGTATCTTACATTACAATAAGATCTGTCACTGTAATACCCAGGAACTTTGTTCCTGCTTTTTCTTTTCCATTGATGACTTCAGCCTAATAGAAAGCAACTACTGTGATAGCTGGTAAAAAAATGCTGTCTTCAAGAGCCTGTTTAGTATGAATTTCAGTAACAATGATCAAGTTAACGCTGTTGAAAGCATCAAGGTCTACTGTGATTGCTTCACAGTCAATTCACCTCTTTTGTTTCCAGTAAAATATTGAAGCAATACAATAAGATTATTTTGGTCCTACAAAGTGTGTGCCAAGGGGCCAGTCTAACAGTTTGCTAATAATAACGCAGAAATGACTGTGAGCAAGCATTTCTGAGAGCCAGAATCCTCAACAAAAAACATAAAAAGGGAGAGGCTCGCAGCCAGCCACTGCATGAGTGCAGGCTCATCAGATTCCAGCTCTGGCACCTTGCCAGTAATTAAGATGTTAGTTTAAAATAAACTTTACATCATTCATGAGGAAACCACAAGTGACCTTTCAGATATAAATGAAAAGCATGCAAGTAACCTCCTAATTTCTTCTTTTACTTGTGTGTTTTTAGGAGAACCGTAACATCTTACTGCTTCCTCTCTTCAGGCTCAGTGAAAAGACTGCTGTCGTCTGCTCTTAGCATTAGCTGTGAAATCAGTCTCATACCATATTACCTCTGGGTAGTAAATTATAGAGTTTAATTGGAGAGGTACAGGCAGTAGCTACAAAAATATTATTCTCTCTTCAGTGAAAGCTTTGATTCTACTGAAGGTGCATAGCCCGTTCCCCAAAAAGCGGCATGAGACTGCGAGAAGAGCTACATGTGTCAGATTATCTGTAATGGGAAGGCTCTAGAGAATATTTAGCATCCAGTGACTGAAAACTAAAAATAAGTTCATTGCTACTTCGTATCGATGTGTCAACTCTGTGTTTTGATCTTTTTGATGTGACTTTCAGATTTTTCTTTCCATTTGAGACTGGGAGTGAGTTTGGAATGATGCCTGCCACTTACAGGAATAATATGTCTCCATTCCCCTATTTCCAGAAATAGAAGTGAGGTTATTCCTAGCAGAAGCAGCCTGATGGGCATAGTGCAGGTGCAGCCTAGTGCAGGGGCAAGTTTCTTCTATCCTTGTTCCATAGAGTGAGGAGATGGAGAGGATATTAGTGTGGAACATCACCTCGCCATGTGCCTGATGGAGAGCCCCAAGGAGAATGTGATCTCCTTGGTCATGCAGTGTCCTTTCAAAGGTCCCCTTAGGCTGTCAGAGTGGCATGAAGGTCCTTCACGTACCAGACAACACTTCTCTTTGTGTGATTCTGCTGGGACTCCAAGTCAGCCTGTTCGTCTGCCTTATAAAGTTACGTATTTCTTTTTTTTTTTTTAACATTCCAAAATGAAGAAAACCCACCCATCATTCTGGGCTTTAAAAAAACTTTGAATACATTCTCAGGATTTAAGAACTATTTAGCAAATAGTAAGTGTGGTTTATAGATTACTAATAGATATTTTGCATATGGCAAAAGTAAAAAAAAAAAATTGCAAATGTACTCACTAAGCAAACCAGAGTGACACTTGAGGAGGAGGCATCAGTAATTGTTCCCTACAAGGCAGGTAGGGCAGTAACAAAATATTTCTAAACGTGATTCCTGAGACAGACGCAGCACATAACCTCATTACAGATGCTGGAAAACAGTTTTCTGATTTCTTCTTTCTCTCTTTTTGTCAGAAGGGGCAGTACTCTATTCCCCACTCTGTAGCCCCTGCCAGGGGATGTCAGCAATAGCAGAGACTTTTCTGCTTTGGGGATTCATATTCTCCCTGGTGCCTCCAGGTGGGAAAGGAGTCTCCCAGGGCCAGACTGGGTGTCTGGGTAGAGATAGCAGCAGAGCCTCAGGGCAAGGTGAGCTGAGACATGAACAGGAACTGTTGGGTAACTCATTGTAAGAATCAACGATCATGTGAAGCTTTTACAAACAAAAGACTTTTCATCCAAATTTTCCTAAGGCGTGGTTCAGATGAATCATTATAATTTCCTTTGGTGAGATGTTCTTACCCATCTACCATGTTTCATTCCAGAGACAGCTGTATTTTAGTCGTAAGCAGAGTTAATTCCACCACGTATCACATACCTGCCTTTTAGGAATGCTTTAACATGCATGTTATGGTTCTTTGGTGCCATTATGAAGGCCTCATTAGAACTGACTTTCACTGCACAGTTATGCAGCAGCCCAATCTCTGCAGCACAGTCTAGGAGCAGGTAACTACACAGGTATTTGGAAGCAAGACTCTTCTTTTGAAATTTTCAAGGAAAAATGCTGCTGGTAACTTAACAATGGTTATGATGGTATTTTAATGATGACAAGGGTAATTGGAAAAACAGTTTTACTGCTTGATATAAATATCCAAAAACATTTAATGTGTTTAAAGTAGTGTCCTCCCTTAAGCTCAGCAAAGCAGGATTTTAAGATTTCTTAGATTATATATCCAAATAGAGAGGCAGAAAAATAATTTCTTAAGACATGAGTTAAAAATTACAAGCTACAACCATGTTTTCATGTTTTGCACATCGCCTTACCTGTATTGATAGATGCAGATCTATCAGTCAGCTGGAATGATAAAAAAATTAGTATCTTCGGCATATTCAGATTGACCATTGAATGAGTTACAGTAAAGTACCTGATTTACATGTGATTATCAGCTATTTATTATTATGATTTATAAGACATTAAAGTTTTACAAACTTTATGGGTTAAACCAGTGATGTTTCTGGCTCAGTATCTGACAGTAGCCCACTGTGGCAGATGAGAGAAAGGTATAGGAATAGGAGAGACTATACTGATAACTCCCAGAATAGTTTCCCAGCTGCCAATGATTTGTTCAGAATTCAGACAAAAATATGTCTATTTTTAGATGCCTTTGACAGTCATTCCGAAGACAAATAATAAAGGTGGTAGTTAGCAGTAGTCTTTGTTTCTGCCTACCTGTTACTAAGAAGCAAATCCTTTCCAAATTTTCACGGGCACTCATAAACCCCCAAATTTACTGACTCCTTCATCCTCCTACTTCTGTTAAGATATTGAGAATTTTTTTGGTTTTAGCCATTTGCCTGAAGTCCAGAAAAAAAAATATGTTTAAACACAAAGCGTTGAAAAGAAGCAGATTCTTCTGCTGAGGTCTTCCTGTCTTTTAAAATGCCTTGAATTTATCTTTCATCTGTAACACTGGGATATGATCTTTCAAAATGGATGTCTGCTTAGGGCTTTGTAGGCTCACTTAGGCACATGCTAAATAATGTTTTCTATTTCTGGGGCAGTGATGCAATGTGTGTCTACTAAGAAGCACAATTCCATTTAATACTAAAGTAGAGAAGAAACTAAATCTGTACAAGATTCAGACAAAGTAAAACAGACTAAACAAATAATGAGAAGGAGAATTATGGCAGGGAGGGCATAAAGAGATGAGGCAGGATTGAGGAAAATGTTCCTAGAGAGTGACAGCAGCAACAATAATTAATTTTAGTTTACCTGAGAAAAAGGGAACAATGTCTAAAAATTGAGAGATCCCAGCTTTAATGAACAAAACCACACAAATATCCTAGCTTTCTTGCTCATCTGTGTTCATAGATTAAGTGACAAAAAATACGGGTCTTAATTCACTCTTGACAGTGTAATGTGCTAGAGGTATAGAAGGTGAAGGAGAAAGTGGAAACTGTATTTTACGTGGAGCTTCTGTGGAGTTCCTGACCTGGGGAATTCAGGGCTTAGCACAGCATTCAATTTTGTATCACTTTCATATAGCAATTGAAAACGTAAAGTATTTGCAAATAGTTTTCTCCATGCCTTCCACTTTGCTTGATGTTCTTCTTGATACATACCAGTTTAGATTAGTTTGAAGTGGTTTGGGGCCATGCTTATATCCCATGCACCTCCTCTCCGTGGCAGCCAAAGGAGGAGCAATTTTTATCTGAATTAGACGTCATTTCTGTGTAACCTATATAAATTCAAAGAGTAAAACAGGAGTGCTACTCTCTTGGGGATATCTACAGATTTCCATCTCTTAAGCCGCAGATGAAAAAGCAAACTTCTCTTGAGACTGTGTTTCTGGTTACCATGCTAGTGGCACACACCAGAACAAATGCAGGCATCAGTGGTCTCTTCAGAGTCAAAGGGGCTACACTGCAGCACTGCTGCCTGTGGCCCACAATGTACCTGAAAAAGTCTTACCCTCAGCACTCTGCCAACACCTATGAACTATAAAGAGCCCAAATCCTTATTGTCCCAAATGTTATGGTATTGTTATACATTTGCTGCAAAACTCTCATTTGGTATTGTGTCCTCTGGTGGTAATTAAAAAATTTTTAGTTCTTCTGTTTCCACTGATTCTGTGCAAGTTCCTCCCTGTAGATTAGCTACTCGAGACAAGACTTTTCCCCTGGAACAGTTACCCCAATTGCTGCAGAGCATAGGTTCTTCACTCACCTTCTCCTGTGGGTAGTGCCCTGGAAATCAGATTGACACCTGATACAATTACATTAGAAGACCAAAACTGAGAGTAGGAATTTGCATGTTACTTACATTGAGATATATTCAATATAAGTATATATTCAATCCCGTTTTTTCATTTTTACAGTCACAAACCTTATCCCTCAAGAGACAGGCCCTAAAGCCATCTTACACTGTTTTGTCTTGTTGAGGGAAGCAAGGTAAGCCTGTTCTAGCCATTTCCTTGGTGTGATGTATTATGGAAATGTGAAGTCCTTCAAAGACCACTTCCTCCAAGAAGGAAGGGCATGTGTATTCCTAAGTATGTCAGTGTCACTTAGGTGTCTTTAGCACTATGAAAGGCACTATTCATTTTGTGACTGAATAATTCATATTATTTGAAATTGAACTCCTTTATTACTAGACCTCTCAAGGAGTCTCAGTGGGTATTTTGTGACCATTGTAAGTGCCTCAAGACAAAATTTATGGTTATTTTTCAATACATATAAGATGTACTGGATGTAGTCTAACAAGATATTCCTAAAATAAATGCAACTTCAAAATGAGTGGAGACATTTTTCACTCTCTTGAAGAGGTTTGAATTCCTTACTCTGAGAGGGAAAGGATCTTCCTCTCAAAGAGCTGGAAATGCTAAGCAGCAAAACTGAGAAGGTGCTCCATAACCTCAAGGAAACAAGTGCCATGCACTGTTTTCTATCTCTATTCCTTGTTAAGACACTGGTATCTCAAGATGAAGAGCTCTTTTTTTTGGCTGTTTGCAGGTTAAGATGCTGTGCACTTTCCTGCTGCACATAAAGCTTTCTGGACCTGAAAGCTGCATCACTGATGTTTTTATTATTTCTCTTTCTCTTAGATCCTGAACTATGTAAGTTGTCATCCATCTGTAAGATGGACAGATGCACCTTTAGAGGTGCCATGCTTTTCTGTAGTAGCATCAAACTTCCCAGGGAATAGCCTTTTGCCATATTAGCATACAGAGGTGGGTAGAAAAGGCTTTCATCCCAATCATTTCACCAGCACCTTTCTCCTTTGATTATTTCAATTTTGATTATTCAGACCTGTCTGGTCAATCAAACTCTATTTGAGTAGCCTCTAAGCTTAGTTAGCTTGTGTCTTGCAACAGCCTCTGGAAAGTCTCCAGTGGAGGATTACGCTGTGCTTGCTTCCCTTGTGATACTGAAATTTGGGAAAGGCCACGTGCATGTCTCCTTTCCAGCAGGAAGCTTCTCCCTGGGGGCTGACCTTAGTTTTTAATGGTTTAAACTGTTTGAACTACATCGTGACTTTCTTCCTTTACCCTCTCTCTGTGAAAAGGTCCTTTCTAGTGACTGTTGTCTGAGCTAAAAGAGCTGATGGAGGCTCTCAAAGTATGCTCAGGCATCACATTCCTTAGTGGTCACTTTTAGACTTTGTCTAAAGTTTACAGCTAAAAGAGTCAGAATCTCACCTTAGCCAGTCAGTCCATCCTCAGTTCCCCCTTTCTTTCCCATTTGTCACCAAAATCTTACCCAATCCTAGATGGCACAAAACTTAAAACTCTTTAGATGTTATGCAGGCTGGAGTTTTTTATTAGAAAAACTGCAATTATTTCAGCTCTAAGTTAAGGTTTTTATTGTATATGCGAAGAGCTCACGGAGGCAGTCAGTGTGTTCCCAGAGGTTATCAGAATGCCTTCCTGGGTATCAAACTAAATCTTAACTTGGTTGAGGCTCATGTAAGGTTGTGTATGAAATACGAATTATTGATCTTTGGATTTCCAGATGCGGGTGATGTCGTCGTGATCCTGTTGGTGTGGAATTGGTGTTGATCACATGCTTGTGTTTGT
Source organism: Elanus axillaris (assembly GCA_026212715.1). NCBI lineage: Eukaryota > Metazoa > Chordata > Aves > Accipitriformes > Accipitridae > Elanus > Elanus axillaris. The sequence continues at coordinate 33,087,046 of JANZLQ010000005.1, forward strand.
ATGGTTGTCTTACAGCTTTTTTTTTACGTTGGACTCTCCTGCCTTCAGACTTCAGACAAGTGTGCAAATGTCTCTCTAGGGATGCGTTCTGCCCTAAGTTACTCCACTAATGGGTTTGGTGGACTTGGCAGTGCTGGGTTTTACGGTTGGACTCAATGATCTTAAAGGTCTTTTCCAACCTAAATGATTCTGATTCCTAACCTTACAGAAACTGTGGCTCTTTACAATGCGTCAGCTCCAACGCAGTTTCCATGCCTCACCTTCCAGCAAAACTAACTGGACTCCTGCTCAGCTGGGATTCAGATTTATCAAGAAAATGAGTAATAACAGATCTGTTATTCTCATGCTGTGGTAATGGCTATGGCATATGGGGTCCTGCTGTTGTATAACAGAGGAGGTTGTTGCAATTACAGTCTGTGTAAACAACTGGCCAGAACCACAGTTATCAGAGGAAAATTAGCTTTGAGAAGCAATTCAGACAGAAATAATTATCGTTCAACAGAGGAGCACCTTCTAGTGGTATTGAATGAATATGTCAGCTAGTTAAACAGTTATTTTCTCTAAATAAGAAGACGTAAATATGCTAGACAGTAATAGTAATGAATACTTCTGTACACTATTTTTATGATTAAATTTATAATTCATTTAAAAACAAAGGAAAAACAAAACCTGAGTAGAGAAAGCATATATTTGGAAAAATTAAAACATTTTTCAATTACAGTACTCCCCGCCGCCCAGCCAACCTAGTAGCTTACTAGCTTTTTATGCACTTACCATGAAGGTAGTATTTTTATGTATTCTGCTGTGGAACCTACCCACCCTTTGGTTTTTTTTAGTAATGAAAATTTGGGTTTATTATATACCTGATTTAACTCCAATGGAAATTTGCTACAGAACTATTATTTTGTCCAAAGCTTCACTGATTGTTAACACAGTTTCTCCATCCAGTGTAATTGTAGTAAAGATATATTTTTCAGTATAGTATTTCCCATGGTTACTTTTGCAAATAACATAGTATCAAATGATTTAAAATTCAGGTTTTCCAAAGTTACTCCTAAATACAGTGAATATGGTAGTTCATCTGATGGTGTGGATTTCTACTCTTTCATTTTGTTTGTAGTAAATAATCCTTTTTTTGACACCCTTACATAGCGTACATAATACTAATGTATGATGTGCTATTTCTAAAAAGGCAAATTAGGATTAATGAGCAATGCTTAATACTATGTCATTGCAGGAGATTTGTGCATAAGTGGAAGCTACCTGTATGAAACAGATACTCATACTTGGATTTTCATGGGGTTCCTCTGAATTTTGCAACTGTGTGAAAAAATGTCAAATACAAAAAGTCTGATTTGCAGGTGATTAAAAGAAGACATAACTATAGTTCTGCTTTTTAATTCTGTAAACATAATCCTGTGTTATCAAAGTAGGAAACGACCTTTTTTTCCTGAAGAAATTTTTCAGCATCTGGAAACTTCAGCCCCAAGTTGAAATAGGTCTTGCAAACGTTTTAACCAGTGAAAGCTCATTCCCTATCACTTGTTTTGGTTGTGCCATTATGAACTAGATTTGTTGAAATAGCTAGTATTTTTGCATCCTCCATCCCACGGTAGGAGGCCAAATGGGTGGTAAGACAACCGGGAACCTGGGGCAAAGTTAATGGAGTTGGGGTTTTGTCAACTGCTTCTGTAACAGTGGGCACAATGTTCTGCAAGATATGGCAAGTGCCACACAGTCACTTGTTAGAAGTACGACTGCCTAACCCTAAGGCTGTTTTGAGTCTGCTAGAATAATCATCAGCTTTCCTGTGTGAGATCTATGCAGCTTGCAGCATACACTTATACTGACGTAGGACTTGATTGTATCTCTTTTTAGTGTCTGTCTGGATGCATATACAGATGCTAGTTGAGAAGTATATAGCTTATGAAACAAGAGTTTTCACCAAGTCTGAAAACGCTCAGGTCTAAGTGTGTACCCCCGTATTTCATTGTAGGCTAGAGAGCTGTCTTGCTTGTCACTGGGATATACTTCCTTTTGGTCCCACAACATCAGTTCTCCATTTGTCTTGTGCACTTTAAATGCAAACACGCTCTGTAACCCCTGGGGTTCCTGTTTGTGCACTGTGAGATTTAGTCATGGTGTCCAAAACAGACAGCAGAGCTGCAAATATTTATTGAAGACAAGAAATAAAACAAACCCCATGCTTTATCTGTACATACTGAGATTAAATCAGAAAGCTGTCTCTGGTCAGGGTTTCTTTTTTTCTGCATACTTTATGCCTCTGATAAGAACTAGAGAGAGGGAACCTCCTGCGTGGGAGCACTTATCCACTGAGGGGGTCTAAACAAAAAATAGGGTACTCTGTTCTTGACCGAGAGAGAGTCTTGCTCATTTTTTTAATTAAAATGAGCGTTGTTTCACTGTCTTGGAGACAGAAATTCTTTTTGTTAGAACACCTGCTATCTCCTGTATTTGACTGACCGAGTGACTACTTTTTTGCCTGGAGGAAATGTAAATCTCTTTTCTCTCTTGCTTTCTTCGAGTCTTTGATGGCTCAGCATGCTTAGTAGCGACCCTTACATTCCCTGCCCTGAGTCCCAGAGACAGCATTAGTCCCATAGAAAATCTCTGGGAAAGCTCATGGTCAAATCTAAATCTCTTTTGAGTTCCAGTTCAGCACTGAGGTTAGTTGTAGGTGGCTGTTTTCTGTCAACCTCCACTTCACATGTTTGATAAAAAGGGGCTTTGCTCATTCAAATCAGGCTAAAGGTTTATTATGCGTATTTGCTATTATTTAAACATATTAAACTATTTACATATAAACATATTCAACTATGTTATGTTTTTATATGCTTATATTACCATCAGGTTTACAATTTACTGTGCCACAATACTGCATTTTGGGCCACTTACTGGAATGGCCATTTGTAAACCTGTAGATGCTCCTAGATGGATGATGACAGAATCTGCTTTGTTTTCTGACATAAAAATGCTTTATAAATGTTTATGTTAAAAGGCTGTCTGGTAGATAGGTTGTAAGCAACTCTGTTTACTGTTAAAAGTAAGCTTGTGGATCAGTTTCAGTGCAGTTTCAGGAGAAAAGAACAAACAGTATAGAAAAAAAAAGGAATTAATTATTTTGACAAGTTGTTGCAGAATATTGCTAAGCTGGTATTGAAAAACAGAGATTACAGCACTGCCCTGCAGAGTTCAGCATCAGCGTTATATGGGATATAAATACTGCTGTTACTGTGTAATTTGGATTCCAATGAACTCAAAGAAGGAAAATCTAGTTTCTGTAGGCAGTACATATAAGATGATGAAACATTGTAGCTCCAAAATTATAAAAAGGAGGAGGATCATGAAATTACTTTCATAGGTCTGGCAGTTAAAAAAACCAGTTTTCTTAAAAAATGCTAAAAATTCTTAAAGGATAAAGAGTGAAAAAATAGTTAATACTTACATGCCCTCTAACCAACTTTTCTTTTGTTATGCAGTAAAGATATCTAATGAGAGAAGGTTTCTTTCACATTCATTTTATAACCCGGGATACAGTCACATAGAATTAAAAAATCTACACCTCAAGAACAAACGCGTTAGCATTTTCTATTGCTAATGCAGGGTTTTCAGTTGCTTCCCTACTAAAAAATGCTCTAAACCATTATAGGAAATCAATACCTATTTTTACAGGTTTTCTTTTAACTGCATCAGCACAATTGTCTAAACCTGAAGTAATAAAATCAGTAAGAGTCGTCTATAATTAAAATTATATGTTAAATCTGTATAATGGCAATTGACAGATGCAGAAAAATACAGAATTAAGCCTGCCTGCCCACTGTAATTCTGGCATAACTTTAAGTCTTCCCACATCATCTCCATTTGACAGCTTTTTCACGAGAGCAGCTTGAGGTATTTCATCTAGGTAATAGTAATGACATTAATGTAAAGCAAAGAGGGAGATGTCGTGCCTTTATGAATCCCCTGCAGTGTTTGGTACAGCAGATGGCACTGACCATTACCCCCCTGCTTTTGGTTGCCTTTGGGTAATCCATTAGGAAAAGAAAATGTCAGACCTTTCCTTGCAGCAGCAAAAGTCCATCTTCCTGTTCTTGTTTTTGTATTAAAGGATACATGTACGTTCTTGTATTTCTATTCTTTTTTCTTTGAGAAATAGCAAGCAATCTATAAAGGCTGTGTGGCATTAGAAGAAGGCAGAGTGCTGTACATTTCACCTGCATTTGCTCACTTGTGGTTTCTAGTTCAGACTGGGCCCTTGAGATCACTGAAGTCAGGTAAAAGGCTGCAGAAGAAGCCTGCTGGAAAGACTAATGTCGGTCTTCTGACTGGTATTGGCTGGACTGGTGGGAAACTGGAGATCCTAGGTTCCCATTGCCCTAGCACATGATGTACTTTGCGAAGACATCACATTTCTAGCGAGGTCAGTAGCTGAGACCTTGACTGTTACATTTTGTGACATTAGGCTGCATTTCACCTTAGACTGCAAAAGCTGAGAACTGCAGTGCTCCTTGATAAAGGTTCACCTTTCCCAGCCAGAGGAAGCCCTATCCATGCTGAGTCATGTGAAGAGGAAGGGACCAAGCTGGTAAGTGGTAAATTGGTAGAAGGCCTGAAAAGAGAGCTTGAGGGGGATATAGAGGTGGTAGGTCCCTGCACAGGGGCCAGCACGTCCCATCACCTCTGACCGTGGGCTCCAGGCACAGCGCTGGGAGACTTGGCTAGACTTGGCTGCCCTGAGACTGGGTTGTTTCTCTAAGGCAGGAGCAGAGAAGCTATGTTTCCCGGTAAGGCGGATGGTGGACTTAGCTATGTTACCTGTTTCTGCTGTGGTTCCTGCAGCTGTAGAATCAGTCTAGGCATATTTTTTCATCTGCCCGAAGAGCTTTGGCTTCCACTGGTGAAAGCTGTGTACAAAGGTGGAGTATTTTAACTGCCTTGTGGTACTGTTTGTCATAGCTTTTTGCAAGGTAAGGTGTTTCTGAGGCATGGAAAAGAAAAACTTTGATATCACAATACATTCATTTATGTACATTGAAGAGAAAACCAAACTTTCAGGAACATTTGAACATTTTTATTTAAAAAAAAGTTAAGCACGTGGCTTAATAAGTGTGAAAATTTCAGGTAGTTTTTCTGCGAGATAAAAGTATTACAAATGGACAAATGGAGAACACTGGATGCATAAAGATGGCTTTCCTTAGAAAGGAGCTTTGGGACATTTGTAGCAAAATTTACTTCTTCAACCTAGAGGTTTTTGTTTTAACAATTTCTGCTTGCAAAACAATGCTGTATTTACAGGAGTAAATGAGGAAGTTGTTTCTCTGACCACAGCTGAGCACATACATAAACAGTCAAATCTTTCAGTCTATGGTCTATTTTGTATTCATCTAGCATATTAGAAGGATGTCCATCACTGTAATACCTCAGAATCGAGATAACAGTACATGAAAGCTACCGAAACCTTGCAGTTTTGTAGGCTAATAAATTATTACAACATTCTATAATGCGTTCAAACTCATGGTAACAGTTGGGCATTTAATAGGATGCCATGCCCTCAGATTTAATCCAAATAAAGATCTGTGAGAAACCAGTATTGCAACATACTTGTCATAGTAGAAGATGTTGACTTTGGCTCTTAGCTGTTTAGTTTACTGTTTGCTTACAGTAGCAAAATGAATAAATTTATTTAATTTTGTTTATGTCAGTCTACCTGGGGAATATTATAATAAAACATTTTAGGAGCATGTATTGCCAAATAGAAATATGGCCAAGGAAATATGAACAGATGTCTTGTGCCTCTTAACTCTTATTTTGTAGAAAACCTTTGATTTCAGTCAGGACAACATTAGCATTTCTTCAGCCTAGTTGAAAAAAAAATCCTTTAAAAAAGTGTGTTTAATTGATTATAGAATCACTTACGAACAGGCAAACAAACATCTAGAAGCCTTGTCAGTTACTAGGGTGTATTCACAGCTGAGTATCGTGAGGAACATGAATAGCTGAGGGTAAGAGAGGGAAGGATTTTTTGTGAGTCTTGTGTCCTGAGGATGATTTTTAAAGATCACCCGGTGCCTTTAGACTCAGCCCAGCACAAGGCATGTTGTGTGAGGTGCCCAGGCCAGGAGAACAGATGACAGAGGCACTGTGACACCGGTACTTTTTGTAGGAATGCTCCCATCCTCTTTTTTCCCCCCTGTTCTTCATTATTTGGGATTGGCTGGGAATAATCTTTTCAGAAGCATAAGGTGGTTTCTTTGCTTTTTTCTTCCCCTTTTTCTCTTATGTGTGTGTGTACCCTGGGATAGTTGTTATAGATGGCTTTACTGATAGAAAATTAATGAGCTTTATAGGACTGTGTGGACCATATGGGATTGCATCCAGCTACAGAAACAGTCATGAAGGCAAAGATTTACTTTTGTAGCACAGTTTATTCCATATTTTTCTTTCAGTGGGACACAAAAAGGAGCAATGCAGAAAAACAGATTTTGCTAGAGTTTCAGAGTCCAAACAGTTTGTCCCTTGTTCTGCAGGTGAGCCCAGGACGGTGAACTGAGGAGCTAGGACACCCACCTTAATCAGTCCTACATAAGTGAATTAGAAGAGCCTCCACCTTGCTCCTGCTTGTACCCACAAAGAGTTTAGAGTAGGGCTACCATCCATGCTACCGGTACCTCTTGCTTTTATTCTTGGGGTTAGGGAGGATCAAAGGATACATGGCAGCAATCAGCATTGTCTTGATCCATACTATTTGATAGCAATTTTTATCTTCTGAGTTGGCTGAGGTCTGGATTCTCTCCTGCAAAAGTGGGTCCCTGCCTGTTTGCTTCCCTGGCCTTTCCCTGGTCATTGGCACAGTGGAGTAAGCATTCCTTGACACGCTCCCAGGCCCGTGATGGCAGTTGCTGGCACCGCTCCATCACGTGTGCCCTGGACCGTGCAGCTCTTTGGTAGGGTGATGCTGACAGAAAGTAAAAAGCATCTCATTTTGCATCTTTCTATGCCAGTATACTGCATAGTTCAGTCACACTGAGAATATAAAGGTCATTCTTATTCAGTTGAGTGCGTTTTATGTTCTGATAACCCGACCAGAATGAAATTTCTCCCTGGCTTTTTTTTAGACTCAGACCCTCACATTGACTTTAAAGCATTTGCTTATTATTGCCTTAGTTTTTCTTCTTACACACTGAAACACAGGCAGAGAAACTGTAGACTTCGCTTGAGAATCTCTGCAACTTGCATTAATGCACCTTCAAAGGGCATTGCATGTGAGTTGTGGAAGTGTTATCTGTGAAGCTTTTTAATTATTGTATTCATCTTGAGCTTACTGGAGGCTTTCAATCCAATCTTTAACTGAAATTTTTAATTTTATTCTCACCAACTTTGGGTAATTGTGAGCACAGGCTGCATTCACAGATGTTATAAAGGCAGCACTTAAGAGGAAACAATTCCAATTTTTTTCTAAAATCAAGAAATTACTTTGGTAATGTTTTTCAAAATTTCTGCTGAGTTGAATGCTTCTTTCATCATTAACAACAAAAGAACTTTCTAGTGATACCTGTGTAATATGTAATAGTAACATTAACGGCTATATAGTAGATACTATGCAGTGAGATTAAAATGATCTGTCTGAACAGAAAAACAACTGTTTCGCTATAAAAATCTCTAGAAAATTCAGAGAAGATGCTGGTCTAAGTTGTCATCTCTCCTGAAAAAGCTCACATATGAGACGTCCTGGCAGGTATAACCTGAGAATATCTGCTTCCCAGAGGTATGAAGCTACCTTTTCTAGCCCAGGACTGCAGTGAATTTTCATGATTAATTTTGTCTAGAAAAGCGTAATTTGATTTCACATTGAATTTTACCCAGCCCAAACACAAATTAACTTGCTGAAAAGCAGTACTGAGGTGGAGAAAGGAGAAAGAAACAGCGCGTCTGTGTCTTTAAAGATAGATTGAAAGATAAAAATGGCAAGTGTTTGATATTGGAAATAGCTTACTGTTTACAATCTTGGGTGCAATCAAGTGGGAGCAATACACTCATTTAGTCCAGAGCTTCACGCTAATCACTCCTGTTCTGTCCTTTTTCATGCTGAGAGCACCTTTGTTGCTAAATGGCATTGACATTGTTTCTGTATCAGTCTCAGATGTAAGTGCATATTATAGTAGGTAATTGCCGATGGGTGCCCATGCGTGGGTTAAAAAGCTGTCTTTCTTAAGGAAGGCGATGCATTGTTAATAACCCTGTCCTGTTTCCAATAGGCAATTCATGTCTAAAAAAAAAAAAAAAAAAAAGTGATTTTTTTTTTTTTAAAATAAGAGAAATTGAAAGATTGAGAAATTACCAAGGGAGAAAAGCATCACTTACAATGAGGTGAGTACATAATTCTCCTGCACAGAATATAGACACATCATTTTGCTACAAGCTCCTGTGAGTTTGCTAGTACATCCAAACACGTGAGGTGTTTCAGGTTATCGGGACCTGGTTCTTTATGTCATGTCACAGTTATAGGCAATTAAAAAACCCATTGTTCTAGATATTATTATATATGCATATATATTTACTCAATACAATTGAAACATGCAACCAGAGAGATTTAATACCCATGTAGAATAGAATGATTTTCACATAGAGACATGTGAGGCCAAAATTATGTTAAAACTATGGAAATTAAAGAATTGAGGCACTGTAAAAAGTATATTAAAATGTACTTTGTCACTAGTAACTTCTGAAAATAGAGTTAACGTGCTCAGTGACTGATACATGGGCTTTTATAGTTAATGAAGTAGTGTGTAGGACTTGGCAAGAAAGCAGGTCAGCAGGTCGCTGATTATGGAACATGATTATTTTGCCCAAAATAATGTGTTGAAAGAACACATATTTAATGACTCTTGAAGGTGGATGTTCTGATGACTATGTATTGTGCTGGTTTAATGATGAAAATGCACTGTAGACTAATGACCTTGGACTGTCCTGAAAGTGTGATGCTAAGACCCTAAATGAACAGGAGAAGTACTGTGTAGCAGCATCTCTTAACTCCTCTTGCAGCTCAGCCATCTCTGTATTTCAGAACTTTTCCTGCACAGACTTCTCCATGTTGATGAGTTCAGAGTTCATGGCAGAACCACACGCCCCTCTGAGGCAGAACACTTAGGAGAAATAGCTGTAGTTGCCCAGGGTTTGGGGGATACCACCAGTGTGCCCTGCCCATTGGTTTGGAACCCCTGCTGCCTGGGAGAGGACTTAACATTCTTCAATCCGTGCTTGTCTGCTTCATGAGCAGATTCACTGTGGCTCTGACTGTCCTCAGGGACTTTATCTTACTATTTGGTCTTTTGTTTGTTTGTTTTTGGAAATGTGCTGCACTTTTCCGGGTTAATGAGGTTCCACTGGCAGCGTCAGTGGAACTCTAGCGTAAGCAGCATTAAAATGAGGTACTTGTAGAAAGCCTCTCTGCAAATGCTTGAGAAGTTCAGTTGTAAGCATCACGATTGTTATTAATTGCACAGCCCAGTCACAGCAGCACTTACAAACAGATGAAAGAGTAATTAACAAACTATAAGAAGGCTCCTCAACACTGTGTGCTCTTAATCTTCCTGTATTGCCAAGTATTAAGCTACCTAGAACTTTTCTTCATTCTTCTTTCCATGTTGTGTGTACATACAGAAGTGCTGTTTCATGATAAATTAAAGTATATTTATGACAAGAATATTTAAAATGCTAATTCTGTAAAGCTAGGACTTGCTAGTGGTTTTTTTTCACATTGTTTTACTCTGCACTGCTGTATATTCTTGCTTATTCAAGAGCTTTCTATACAATACAGGAGACCAAATATTAAACTGGTCTGCTGACACAAAGCCAAATGGGCAGTGGGAGATGCATGTGTTTGTTGACTGGTGTTTAAATCATTGTTCTTAGGGACAGAGTGATGTCCCTTACCCTTCTTGTCAGCCAACAGCAGCGCTGGCATTTGGGATGACATTTTATACTTTCAATTCTTTGATAGCATAAAAATGATTGGGTCAAGGCAACTGTTGATGCTGCAGATGATCTCTGTGGCTTTATAAATGGCACTTAATGTGCTTATGTTCCCACAGGGTGGTTGACAATTTTGTAAATTAGTATCACCATCATCATAAGGTATGAAAGAAACAGTAAATACAATCATAGTGGCTGAATTAAATCAGTAACAGAGGTCTAACAAGATTTTTCCATTCTTTGCTGATGTATACTGAGTTGTAGTAATGCTTTGAGAGTCAACATATAGCATGTAAAAATGACAGTAACTGGAATTAGGAATCTCAGTACAATCTTGGAGACTGTGAATGGCACTGCAAATTGTAAAGGTCCTTCAGTGCCATCCAGGGAATCTGTGACATCATGTTGTATTCCAGCTGCAGCTGTGTAGTAGATCTCCAGCACTGATGCAATCACTGTGAAGATCCATACTGCGATGGTACAAAACACAGCCTTTCCTTTGTCCCACCATGTTAATGAAGTGATAGGATGGACAGCGCCTACGTATATGTCAGAACTGATAAGTGTCAGGAAATAGACACTTCCATAGATATTCATACTAAAAAATAGTCTTAAGATCTGATAAAATGCTTGACTGGAATAGACAGCTAACTTATGGAGACTATAATGTACTGAAAAAGGTGCCATTAGAGTCCAAGTTAAAGTCACACAGTGCCAAATTAAAGAGAGGTATGGTATTGTTAGTCTGTGTCTTCATGCAGAACACATAATGTCATAGTGCAAGTATATTGCCTAGAAATCCTGTTAATAAGTGAAAAGGCAAACCAGAATCAGCAAATAACTGTACCACTCCAGATTAGGATTTCTGTTGCAAAGTAAAATAGTGCATGTACTGTTCATCATCTTTCTGTGGAGCATCCCTGAAGGGAAAAGAGAGGCCAACAGTTTTTAAAATAAAAGTTTAATTAGATGTACTGAATTTAAAATTCAAAACTTTCCCATTAAATCCAGTATGTTTGAATTGCAAAATAATTTGGAATATGGTATGATACACAAGCTCACCTCTCTCTATCTGAAAAAAAGTAAATTCCGAGTAGGTAACACTTTTAAGTTTACTCTACAACACCAGCACAGGCAGATCTTCATGAACTTTAATCCAAACCTTTATATTCTTTCCTCTCTAATACTTAATGTATTAGATGAAAGGAAAAAAAGCACGCACCCTCAGTAACAGTAGCATCCCCTTGCCCACTAATGTATCTGTGTCTGTCTTTGAAACAAGCAGAGGGGAGGGCAGGAGGACAGTAATTGCCCATGCTCATTCCATCCTTGCTTTGATTTCCTGGAGTATCCATACTGGGCCTAGAGGCATGTGTAATGTGGGCAGCTGTGACTGACATCCGGAAGACACCATCAAAACAAATCAGCATGATATCCTGCTTGTGGTGAATGCCACAGCAACCTTTCCATCTAAAGTGCTGGGCAAGATGCTTTTTTTTTCCTTTTTCTTTGACTTTCTTCTGTAAATCGATGTCCCAGGTCAAAAGCATTGTGCTTATGGTAGAGTTAGAGAGAAATCATTTTGTCTCACTCTTTATGGCCTGGTTTGTATCACTGCCCATTATGGAATACCTGGAATCTGCAGTGTATTTTGCAAAGCATGGTTTTTATGCTTGTAAAGTTTTGTATTTAATCCCAATGATTTTGTACTCCTAATGAAAACAAAATAAAGGCTGGCATATTCTGCCAGAATGAGCTGTCATCAATTGCAGTTCATTATGTTTGTAGAACATCTCTCCAAACAATGCAGCAGATGCCGAACTGTGAGGTCTGTCCAAGCAGGAGCTTTGTATGAGTGTCATCCAAATAGCCATTTATGGATCAGAGTCCGCTACAGTGCTTGATAGGATGACAGGATAAAATTTTATTCGGTAGAAACCACATACTGAATGGAAGAAAGGACTTTTTCAAAGTGTTATTGATTTCTTGAAAATTTTCAAAAAGCGTCCACCATTAAGTTGATAGTAGTGCTTTTTTTGAATGTAAAGTTTTGCTTTCATGTCAACCTTAATACAGTACAACTTTTCTAAAGGTATGTTCACAGACACAGGTCAAAATACAACAAACATGAGCTACAGTGAAGACCTGCTAAATAGAGACTGCATTATTGTGCTTTGCAAATTTATAGCTCACCCAGGCAGTGAAGTGACAAAAAGCTAGTTCAGACTGTACTCAACGAAATTGGGAAGGAGAGTTGTTTCTCTAGAAGCTCAGCAACAAAAACAGTCAAATGACTTTCCAGAAAGTGAATGTGGATAAAAAGCCATCTGTTCTACTCACAATGTATTTCACAGGTGGGGAATGTTTGCTCTCTGAACATATTTTGTTAAGTATTGAAGCACTGTACTTTAACCTAGGGTAGCTGTAACTCTTTCCCTACTCTTTTCTGTAGCCTTTGTGAATATAAAGAAATTACACAAACTTTGTGTAATTTTTTTCTTCAGCTGAATTTTATAAGATACCCCTGTAAATTCTTTAAAATGTAATCACCCTAATAGGTGCAATACAGTTAAGTAACATTTTCTTATGATGTGTTCAAATAAAAGAGGTTTGAATATGCATAGGAAAGTTATCTTTTCCTAAAATCCTCTTGGCTAGAGGTCATAGCTGCATGACGGAATTGTAATGCCAGATTCCTGATCTCATCAAGCTCCTGGAAAAGGATTATAGGTAGGTCTAAATGGAGGGAGGCAGACAGCTGTGCCACTTCCTCCACTTTGCTGAAAGTTCGCTGGATAAAGCCTGGACGTGTAGCCTTGTAACTGCATTAGGGCAGTTACAGACCTGAACTAATAAACCCCCTACTCACCTTCAGTTCACTGGACTGCACGTAGGGTTGAGCTGTACGACATTAGTTATGTAGCTGGAGGGGCTGGAGCTGCAGAGATGCGTAAGGTGCATTTGGAGCTCAGTGTGTCATTAGAAAATATGTCTGTGTTTGTGTAGGCATTTCTCATGTGTCTACCCTGGGGTTCATTCAATTTACTAAAATATTCTTACTGTCTCCTATTAATTCTTTGTATTATAGTAGAGCTTAGAGGCCGTAACCAAGACTAGATTCTTGAAACAGTGTGCTTTGCAATTGATGTGAGCGATTTACAGCGTGGACACAGGGGAACAGGTGCAGAGATAAAAAAGAACCTTTCCTCTGATAATGTAATAAGCAAGAGAAAAACACAACAGGTTCAACCCCCAGCTTGGTGCTATAACAAGAACTCCTGGCTATCCATCAGAAGAATGTGAAGTCTTATACAATCAGGACCCAGTTTCACTGCATGTGGGAAGACAGTCAGCATGCCCTGCTATATCCTGAAGGCCATTGGAGCTACCCTGATGTGCAGCAGATCTGCGTATGTGCTGTAATGATTTTCAGAATGTCAGACAATGGCGAGTTTTCTGCCTACTGTGTTAGCACCAACAGAAGGACTTGAGTTGCGGGATGCAACTAGATCATCTTCACACTTCAAGTCCAAAATTTTGCATCTGTCATTTAAGAAAACTTTCTTCTGAACATTGCTGTGTTCAATGCTAAGTCCATGTGTTCTTAAACAAAGCCAGCCAACACACATACACACATCTTAGCCGTGGCAGAATGAGCAACAGCACCATGACATTGTACTGTGACAGATGAGGAGTTGCATATGTTGTTAGTGCTAAGAACAGACTTGCCAGACTTTGATGAAAGTAGGATTGGGTTTTCAAGGCTAAAAAATACTTCCAATTTATTGAGATTAATTTTTCAGCTGAAGAGTTTCAGCCATTGGGGAGATGGTAATGAACGTTAAACGGGCAGAAAGAGCAATCACATGATGGGGTACGCAGAATTAAAGGAATATGTCTGATTTGATGATGGGCTTGATATTAGAATATTACACATATGCCCAGGAACGGGTTGAAGTTTATGGGCTCCATCACTCTTAATTAAGACAAGAAAGCATGCTAAATTAATGGGTATGAATTTCATGTTTCTCTTGTTTCTCCTTCTGCAGTCTAATGAATCCAACCATGTTACAGGCTGTGGATCTAAAGATGCTAGAAAAGTTTTAGTTTTTAAAAAAGTGACCTGTTTGATTGACTCAGTTTTTGTGTCTGCCTATTGGGTTGTCTCTTCTCCTGGACCTAAAAGAAATATGGCTTAGACCTGTGACTCTGACAATGAATATCTACAAGCTTCTCTGTCATTGTCCCTGACAGTGTCTGCACGCTGTTATAGAAAGTCAAGCGGGTTTCAGGTGATGAGCTGATTTACTGCATGTTTTGTTGCAGGGCCCTAAATCCTGACCTTTCTACTATCTTGTGTTCCCCTTGTACCTGTGATGTGGCCTCCAAAGTCTTGGAGTAGACAGAAGACCTTCTTCAGTAAAAAATTAACTTCATGTGGAGCTAAGAAACATTGTGTAACTGAAAAGAATCTTGATTTTTGTACATAGCTAATTGTAGTTCACAGTTTATCACTGGTAGTCATTCATATGGCACATAACTTGTGTTTGCAAAGTTCCATTAGGTTTAGTGCATTTATTTATTTAAAAAAGTATCTAATTCCATATGTTTAAATATATCCTAGTGTCGTGGTTTAACCCCAGCCAGCAACTAAACACCGTGTAACCACCCACTAGCTCCCCCCACCCAGTGGGATGAGGGAGAAAATCAGGAAAAGAAGTATAACTCATGGGTTGAGATAAGAACAGTTTAATAGAACAGAAAAGAAGAAAGTAATAAT
>JANZLQ010000005.1:33101918-33117839 GCA_026212715.1 Elanus axillaris
TCATACTGAACTCAAAACACAGCACTGTACCAGCTACTAGGAAGACACTTAACTCTATCCCAGCTGAAAGCAGGACACCTAGGAAGCATGTTCTTCCCCGTCATATCTGTGGAGGTTTTTTGACATTTTTAACAAGGTCATAATAAGTGATTAATTAGGCCTGAAGTGAAAAAAAGATCAAGCAAACAGCTTACTTTATGTAACTTTATTCCTTATCTACTCTCTTTGCCCCTTGCTCTTTTTTGCTTGCTGTTCTTTGTAGTAGAAGTCCTATTTTACATGAACTGTTTTATTTGTTGGGATTACTCTGAGAATTTTGTTTGCCTGCTTGCAATTGTATTTTAATCTAGTACAAATCTATTCCAGTTACCATCTAGATAAGTATTCCAGATTTCTGACTATTCACACCCCAATATATTTGTTAGATATGCTCTCAAAGTGTACTCCTTAGGTCATTTTACCAAATTAATAAAGCATTACAGAGGGAGTCCTAGGTTTTGTTATAATAGTATCAAGCATTATTTGCAACTTTAACATCTTACCTGTTAGGTAATCATCTTGTGCATTCCCTTTTTATGTTCAACTGAATTGATATGAAAGTATATATAATGCAATGTGAGTATTAAGTGCAGCTTTTCACCTATTTTTTAGTTCAACTGCATTTAGCATGTTATTCTTACTAGTACAATGGGAACAATAAGTAATATACAGCAGTATTTGTATGCAGTTAGGTAAGTAGATTGTGCTAATATCCAATTCCTTTCTTAATGACTCAGTATTGTGATTAAGCTGCTACTTCTTTCATTAAAAAATGATGTTCATATACTTACTTGAGATTTAAGGAAGTCCTGTATGACAAACATAAGCTACAGCAGAAGGGTAGTTAAGGGGTAAGAATTTGCCTATCAAAGACAATATTTGTGAAAAAGTACTTTAAAAAATGTGAAATTTATACATGTGTATGTATTAATCTGTGTGTAATAGCTAAATAGGGAAAATTATATTGCTTTGGAAAATACAGGTGCAATGAACACTTAATAAACCTTTCTCTTACATGTTTTAGAAAGGTTGGAATTAGCTATTTTACAGAAATCTAGATGTTCAGCTGTGATTTTCCTCTCCATTAATCTGGACCTTCTAAAATCACAGTTCTCTTCTGCGAGTACTGTTTTTAATCCAAGGTGTCAATAATATTCCATATGCAATGGCAGCCCTTCAGAGAGCAGGTATCAAACTGCAAAGCAGATGTCTTTCATCATTAAGCCCCTCCTCTCAGTAAGTCGGGATAAATTGCTATTGCCATAGCAGCATCTGCTTGCTTTTTAGGGAAGGACAGACTTCACATCCCAAGTCTAGCTAGGCCTGGGGCTGTCATCATTTCCAGCAGTGAAAGAGAATAGTACAGGGGCTTGAAGCATGTGTATGTGTTTGCACTTTCCCTTTCTTCGCTGCCAGAATCCTTGTTATTGCTGCCCTATTACTGGACTCATCTGAGGACCTATGTTGCTCTTGCCCCATCGCAGAGCTTAGTTCACCCCACTTACCTACCTATCACTTCTGCTGCCTCATGGTTCCTACCTCGTTCCAAAATCTCAGCTCTCTCAGAGAACTCCCATCTTCTAACTCTGCTTACTGCAGAGCTCAAATCCTACCTACACCTTCAGCTCATAGTCCAGGTCTGCTCCAGGTCCTCCAGTCTTCCTGCCCAAACCTGCATCTCCAGCCTTCAGCAGCACACACTGGTCCTGGGATCTTCCTGTTTCATTCCCTGAATGAACACCTCATGTTTTTTACTAATTTCCCCCACTTTATAGCTTGCCCATGTGTCCAGCCCTAATCCATGCTGAAACAGGACTTTGCAGTTCAACAATAGCTCCCAGAGATTGCCTTCATCCCAGACCATTCCCCCTCTCAGTCTGCTGTATCACCTCTCTTGATAGTTCTTGTCCAGCTCCTCATCTTCCTTCTGTTTTCCCTATTTTGACATCTTGTAGCACCTGACTGCACTATCTCCTCATTATAGATTCTGTCCTTCACCTTACTGCTTGAATTACTGGTTGTCTTCCTTACCCCTCTTGGCTTCTGCTCTGGCACTCTCCACCTTGCAAAAGCAAATTCCCATCTCTTGCACTGGTAAGGTTTTCAATACTCCAAACAATCAAAGAACACATTAAAAAAAATCCACCTGGTTTTAGAAAAGAAAAATTCTATCTGGAAAAAAGATAGACCATCTATGGTAACCCATGATAAAACAATGATACTCTGTTAGTTACAGGGGCATGCAAGTACGAGGGATGGTGATCAACACAAAATACCTACTAAAAATCAGTAGAGTTAAAAGGAGAGCTGCTAGAAGACAGAGTTGTTAACACAAAAGGAGGTCAGGGTGTCGAGAAGAGTATGAACAACTAGATTGAGGGGTGTGACACTCCCCCAGGTGAGGAAGAACTAGTATGGCTGAGCTTTAAGAAAGTGGTCATTAGAAATTCTGATAAGAACAGTTCAAGGAGCTGTACCAGACTTGTAGGGGTCCAGGAGAGAAAAACTCCTGACAGTGAATAAACAGTGTGGCTGAAGACTTTAGAGATAAACGACAAAAAAGATGATAGGGTTTTCTTGCAGAAGTGACTATAGAGGCTATTACAGGCTAAAAACCAGTAGATATGTTTGTTTTAGGAAAAGAGGGAGCTGGACAAGACAGATTCAGAAAAGGAAGAGGGATGAGAGTAGACATAAAGAAGATGTGGAAATTGGCTAGAATGAAATTATGAACAGGTGAAAAGGGTAAAGGGCTACAGGAAATAGAGGTGAGAAGCTCTTGTGTTCATGATAATGGAGAAGAACAAAGAGAAAAAAGTAAGACAAGAAGATGGAGAAGGAAAGCTAGTCCAGGACAAATATGTTCCTGAAGAAAACATGACAAAAGCTTCACTTATCACCACCAATGGTGAGGGTAAGCAGAGCTTTTCAAGTGACAAGACATACCACTGTTCTTTGAAAAAGGCATTCTCTGCAGAATGAAGTGTAACACATCACATAATTAAAGTACTTCGGCCTAAGAAGAACATACACTACAAGATCTACACAGCCTCATAATTTGATTTCCTAATGAAATTAGGGAAGCAAATAAGGCATGTCAGGGGACATAGTTCTACTTCAAATACACATGAGAAAAGCTTTCTTAGACATGAAAAGGAAAATGATGTATGAATTGGTAACCTTTTTTTAGCATTTGAAATGAATTGTAATGGTTTGTAATATTTCTCAGCATCTCTTAAAAAATACCATTATTAGTAAGTTATTGCTGCTTTTTTCTTCTTTGGACTTCATATTCAGTGTCTAACATCTGAAAACAGGATACAGTAAAAATGTGCAGAAGGAACTGAGATTTTTTCTTTGTGTAGGAATGGTGAAAAAATACTAAGACTGTAGGAGCTCATTTTGTAATATTGCAGCAAGGTATTATAACTCAGCATTTGACAAATTTTAGTTGAATAAACTGCATGGTAGTTGATCAATCTTTCTGATGTTACCTTAATCGTAAAAATGACCACTGTAGCAACTATATTGTTCTTAAGCATGTTAAATGTTATCTGTTCATACGAAGCCCTTTTGAAATCCCATCTGGGATGTTAGGTGTTGTTCCTGCTGGGAGTCAAGCACTGAAAAAAACATTTCTGCACCTTTCCAGCATCATTCATCCATTCCTATTTGGATCATTAATCACTGCAAGTAAATAGCCTTTGAAAAAGCAGGAACCATTAAAACCAAGTATAAACTACAAAAAGCAGGATAGGGAAGAGTGTTGTATTGCAATAAGACTTTTGAGGATAGGACAGTAAAATCCACCTTGCTCTGACAAATTGTAGTATTATGTTTGTGAAATGGCAAGAGCATTACCATGAGAAACAATCAAGTCAAGCACTCTCAGGAACGTTTAGTTCTCTGTGACATGGTGAGAACATTTGGTGTACATATCTGACTAGGAGATGAATAGTAATTACATCATAAGTATGGCTGTAAGCCCTGTTCTCTTTTGTGATAGGATTTTTTTTATGTTACTGCTTAGAGGCTTAATCGGTTTGTGGCCTTGTGGTATAATACAGCAAAAGTCTACACTGTAAGAAAGAGAATAATATTATTCTTTACCTTTGTGGTAGAGTGTAAATGATTTGTCCATAATATCACTGGAGGTCTCTAGTTGAATCTGAAACTGATTCTAAGGCTCCTGGCACTTGTCCAGCACATATCACTCCGTTGGGTAAGGTCATCCCAGCTGAGCAGTTCAGTAGTATTGGAGTCAAAGACTTTTTCAGAGTTTCCTGTGTTGACATTAGATGACCAGTACACAAGAACACATTGCAGCCTTGTGTCACCTCACAAAATAGAGGAGCAATGATATTGCACAATATTGTTATCTCAGTTTTACTGAGAGGAGGGGTGGTTATTGCTTATTACTAACCATGTGTTTTTGTGTACTTTGGGGCTTCAGCAAGAGTCATCTTTGACTCAAGGGATGGCTTTTCCTCTGGTACATGGAGTTTCCCCTCTAGTCCAGGCAATTTCTTTCATCCTCAACTGTTCCTGCAGTCACCTTCTCAGAAAAGAAAATAATTTTTTTTCTCATGAGCCCACATGTCCTGAATCCCCAATTCCATTCCACGTTTGTGTTTTTCTCAAGCTAGACACACACATATGATGAGATCACTACTATCATGTCATGATATTTGACCTGATGCTGTCTATACTCAGTGGAAAGAGACATGCAACCATCAACATTTCATGACTCTGTTACTGATCCAGAAATAACTGGCAGCACATAATGAATCTTACACAGCCTGAGGTACTTATGACACTTCAAAATTTATAAATAGACTTGTTTCCCAAAACCACTGTCTAAACGCCACTAAAAATTGACTCTTGCCTTGGGGATTAGAATAATTCCATGAGATCTTCACTGCTGTGGCATTTATTTTGGAATGTTAGGATGTAACAGTTTCTAGAAAACATGATGGTTTAGGCAGTTGCCCTTCCAATCCGTCACTCCGGATTTCTGCAGAGATGTGCAGCACTACTGTTCATTGAGCTTCAAGGTCAGTAGGTTGATGGAACTAATTCACATGAAAGAAAAAAATAAAAAACCCAAAGAAAGGAAAAACCCAAAACAAAAAAAGGTAAATTTTTTTCTAGATGGGTCAGTTCCCCACTCCTGTTCACTCATGCATGGCTGCTCAGCTTGCTGTGCCAGCATGAGAGCAGAGTGAGTAGAGATGTTAATGGCTGAAACAGGGAAATGGCGAAAGCTGCTTAACCAGCACGCAGAATCACATGTTGTGTGTGTAAAACCACTGCCACAGTGTGATCAGGTGCCACAGGCAGGATGTGGACTCCTTCAGACCTCCACCTCAGTGATTCTGACTGTAAGAGCCCAAACCAGTTCTTTATCAGTTTGTGGGAAGCAACCTTGTAATTTTGTAGGAATATTATCTGTTCATGCTGAACTACAGAAGAGTAGTTTGGTGCATGATACTAAATCTGCCAGCCCAGCCAGCAACAAAGCACCAGGAAGCCGCTTGCTCACTCCTCCCCCGCCACCCCCAGTGGGATGGGGAGGAGAAAATACCAAGAAAGGCTCGTGGGTTGAGACAAGGACAGGGAGGGAACACTCACCACTTATGGTCACAGGCAAAAGACAAGCTCAGCTTGGGGAAGAAACAAAATCAACTTACTACAAATCAAATCAAAATAAGAATACTGATAAGTAAAACCAAATCTTAAAACACCTTCGCCGCACCCCTCCCTCCTTCCCGGCTCAACTCCACTCCCGGTTCTCTCTCCCTCTTCCCCCCAGAGCGGTGCAGGGGGTCAGGGAATGAGGGTTGGGGCTGGTTCCTCACACACCTTGTCTCTGCCGCGCCCACCTCCTCAGAGGGAGGACTCCTCACTTTTCCCCTGCTTCCCTGGTCCTTCTCATGGGAGACAGTCCTCCACAAACTTCTCCAACGTGCGTCCTTCCCATGGGCTGCAGTTCTTCATGAACTGCTCCAGTGTGGGTCCCCTCCATGGGCTGCAGTCCTTCAGTCACAGGCTGCTCCAGCGTGGGCTTTCCCATGGAGTCACAGCCATCTTGGAGGACCTCCACTCCCCTCCATGGGCTGGGAGGGGACGGGGGGACAGCCTGCTGTCTGCCCATGGGCTGCAGGGGCATCCCCTCCTCTGGCAACCCTCCTTCTCTCCTTCTTCACTGCCCTCAGGATCTGCAGAGGGGTTCTTCTCACATTCCAATCCCCTACTCACTGCAGGTTCCCTTTCTTAACTCTGCTCTCCCACAGGCACGACCACCGTCCCCGAGGGGCTCGGCCTGGCCCAGAGGCGGGTCCGACTCAGAGCTGGGGAAGCTTCTGGCAGCTTCTCACAGGAGCCGGCCCTGCAGCCCCTACCCTGCTACAAAAAAACCCTGCGTCACACAAACCAAAAACACTCCCACACAGTGAAATAATTGGATATAAGAAGAAATACAGTTTAGTATTCTATTTTGGTTTTATTACCTTGCAAACATGTATTTACTGACTGACTAAAATACGCTTTCTCCTAATATTCATACCACAGGTCAGTTGCTCCGTCTGAAAATGTTTCGAGAAGACCACGGGTCTTGGATGACGATGTTCTTCAGTACCATCCTCTTCCTCTTCATTTTTTCTCACATTTATAATCTGTTCCTCATTATGGCAGGGAATATGAGGTAGGTTACAGAGTTTCTTTTTGTCTGTTTTGCTCTAGGATATATTATACTGGAAACTTTTCATATTATGCTGCTTTACAGTGAACAAGAGCTTACCAAAATGTAAACGTACTTGTATTCACTATCTTTTTTATTCTTATGCTTTCTGATTTTAGGTAGAATAGTAATTTAATTGGTTAACTATCAGTTATAAAAAGCGGAGTCCTAGACTAATGATAGCAACTATTACATCAGGATACTAATGAACTTTTTTTTTTTTTAATTTAAAATTATAGCTCAACAAATTTGATTTGGAGTTAGGGCTGAGTGGTTCAAAAGTATAAGCATTACTGTTGTGCATACTCAGGAAATTCAGAGTTAAAGTTAAAATAAATTGAAACATCTAAATTTGAGGAAGCTTAAACTCAAAACACAAACATTAAATATATAGTATAGTGCTATTTTGGTTATATACAATAATATTTGCTGATCCAGTTTGTTAAAAACATTCTTAAAGATCTATTTTTTTTTCACATAAGGTGCTCTGACAGGGCAAAGTTATGGTTGGCTGACAGATGAACAGCTATCTTTTTATTATGGCTGGCTTTATTTTAAATGGAGCTTTTTATATTAATTTTATGACTTAAGAAGACTTGCTTTCTCCTATTATCTCAAAATTAACACCACTTTCACGTGTTGATTTTCCTGAGAAAACCTACGTTATTAGTCATCTAATACATACAAAATGAGTTCATTGGACAAAAATACATGGTCATGTTGTTTATGAAAGGCAAGGTAGCATCTGAAGAGTTTCTAGCAAGGAATAAGAAGCCCAGTGTATGTATGAGTTGAAGAACAGTGCAAATAATTGACTTGTTCTCAGCAGAATATCAGAGCCATACCAACAGTCTAATGAAGAGTTATTTAATGGGCCCTGGTGTAGTGTGTTACAGATCTTAAGTGTGCCAACAAAAATATGCAGTGTATGTAGTCCCTTTACCAATGTGACATTAAAAAAAATATGAGTAGGACGCAGACTGGGTGTCACTGAATGAACATTAAGCACAGACCAACTGGGCTAATCATGAGATTATGACATGAAACTGAATGTATTGATTCGAGCAAGGCAGGTAAAGCAGTAGAATCACTGAGTGGTTTAGGAAACAATCATGGTAATAATGTGGTAAGTATGAATAGGTGCCAAATAAACGGCAGAATAATCATCCCTGATATGAGAAAGGTGGGAGCATTGCAGGTTTCTGGCTTCCCTGTTTACACAGTCATACTATTAGTAGTATTATGTTAAGATTTATGTTTGGTATTTCTAATGCTCTGTAAACTATAACTAGCTGTTAGACAAAGCATTAACGATTTTGAAAGCTTGACTTATATCTGTAAATCAAGAGTTCATTTCTCCTTGTCAACATTCCTGCTCCCCATATCTGTTTCAAGCTTCCATTAACTGCACTGAAGAGATTGTGTGGCAATCAGCATCCATATGTGGAAATAGGCACAGCCTAGTACTGAAATAGCTGGTGTCAGTCAATCTGCCCTCTTACTTTCTGCAGGGTAAAGCCTTTCCTTCCCTGGAGCTTACAGCTCAGCCCTAGATTTGTTGTGATTGTTTTGGGAAGCTGACCACACTCAAGGAGTCACACTGGCTTTTTCAAAGTGGACTGAAGGCTTGTTACAGCCATTTTGGGTGTCCATTCCAGCAAAAAGGCAGCATGTGGATATGGAACAAACAGTTTCAGTCTCAAACTGCACAACATAAACCATCAGTCAAACAGACCCCTTGGTTCTGTCCTCTCAAAGTTGAGGTAGAACAATGTGTAGTACTTTTGAAAAGTGTGTTTCTACAACAAACATCATCAAAGCAAACTACTTCATGTTGTTGTAATAAAGTGTTTCAAGGCGTGTATTATTTTTTCCTGGGTAAATGTAATCCTTGTGAAAGCTATTTGCTTCATAGTATTTACTTCTGTGCAAAAGAACACCTCTGTCCACACCTTTTGCCACAGTGCCTTACTGAAATGACTGACGCCAGAAAGACTGGCTTCCAGGATAAAGGTCAGAGTCTACCTGCGTGGAGGTTACAGTCTTTGTAGAGACAAGCTGACCTTCGTGCCTATGGACTCCTATGAAACACAAGCATCCAGAATACACATCTTTCCATACAAAGCCTACAAAAGCCTTACAATTACTGTCTACAAGACTGAGTGAAAAACATTCTTTTTTTTGCATGTGTTTGCTCCTTGCCCTCTCCCTGATTCAGCTTGCCCAGTGTGCTGGCAAGAGTGATTCTGACAGGTTTCTTTATGTCAGATGTTTCATCTCATCAACGAAAATCCCTTTGTAGCTCATGAATAGGAGAGTCGTGTGTCTTGCACGTGCATGCCAGTGTGGATGATTGCAGCAGAAGCAATATCCTGTTGAGGGTTCAAGAAACCTGTGCCAGGAGTGCTTTAAAGCTCTGTCATGTTATCATCTCTAAAAAAGTATACTTTACAGTTGCTAAGATTTGGAAGGTTTTTTAGAAGTATTTTTAATGACACTTCACATGTCTTACTGTGGCAAACCTAAAAAGTGTGAATGTATCCTTTAAAAAGGTAGTGGTAGGGACTGTAGTTTGCTAGGAATAGCAAAAGCTGAACAAGTTGCTGGTATTTGAATATATATTATAGAGCTATTTGCTGGGTGAAGGTGTGACTATTTGAACTGAAAATTTTGTGACAGATTGGAATGTACCTTTTGTAATTTTAAGTTCCTCTTCTTTTTTCAGTGGCATTTCCTTTTAGGGACTTCACAGTTTATGGCACTTACCCACTGTACATTAGGTCATTGCTGTTGTAGTTGGTGCTGAACATGTGGTGAGGAAACATGTCTGAAAAGCTCTCAGAGGATGGTCTGCAGCTATTATTTCTTACTGCTTCTCATCCCTGAAAAAAGTAAGCAGAAGCTGATCTGGGCACAGGGCCCACGTCAGGCCCAGTTTGTGTAACTGTCTGAAGGCCCTGCAGGGTTTAGGCACAGGCTTCAGGAAGGACGTGTTTGGTCCAACTGGTCCTTTTCTGCAAGAAAGATGAATTTTGCATTTTCTCTGTAATTCAGATTTTAAGTTTCTGAAGTAGTGAGAAGGGCTACATTAGCCAGTGGTATGGTGCATTGTGAGAGGGACTGATACAACACGATGTGACATACATTGGCCTGGGGATCTGCTGTTCGTGCTACAAGTCTTCTGGTGGTTTTGTGCACATGAGCAGAAGTACAACACCTGTCACATTGTGGTCCATCACGCTTGTGCACAACAGTCCATCATACATGTACACTACAGTCCTCTGCAGCATGAGCCCAGGCAGCCCCAGCAAGAGGCTAGTGGCCCTCTGTGTCCAATCTGTCCCTGTCACTTTGCCTGCTCCGCACCATTCTTTGCCCTCACATGGCTGAAAAAAATCCCTCCTTCCTTTATCCATCTTACAACAGCTGCGGGAGCCTGTTTGGAGGTCTTAATTCATACTCATCATTATTTGCATCAACACAGGTCTACATATAGAGATTAGAAGGTTTTTTCTATGATTATAGACAATAGGAAGATAGTGGCCACTCTCTTGTACTCAGCTTCTGCTTTGCTGGTTTCCCTTCTGCAGAAGTGTCTGTCAACTTTTGTCACTTCATCATAACATTTTCTTTGACCAATGCTTTGAAGAGGGGAACCAGTTTGCTTGGAAGCTGCACAGCTGTCACCAGTTGTCACTGGGTGAGGCTGGGGAGGCATGCACAGAGTGATCGAAAGTGACAGTGAACAGTGGCTGCACAATTTTTGAGTGACACCCAGTCAGACAGTTAGGGCTATGAATGCACTGCGAAGTGGTGGTGGCCAGGTGGCCATATATCTCTCTGTCCATCCGGGGAGGTCACTGCACAACTCCTCTGTCAACATTGTGTGCTACTGGTCATGCCTGGGGTCCCCACCCAGCCTTGAACAGTATGGTCCTGTTGATACAGTCCTGAGCAGGAGATCACTCTCCAAGTACCTTAATGGTCTTTGAAGATGTGAATTGGGTCCTATAAGTGCTTATAATACCTTGTGCTGGACATTATTAATAACACACAGTTAGTTATTGGACAAGACCAATAACATTGGCCAAGGCCAAGGTTTCTGTTAGAAGCAGTAAAATTTAAAAAGCAGGAGTGCTGTTGAACATTTGCAGCAAACTCAAACTTAGTATGTGCAAAAGTATCTCAGAGCCCAGCGTGCCAAAGTAAACCCCTCAGAGGATTGAATAAGCAAATTGTTTTGCAGGGGGAAATTCTAGAAAGCTAGGGTCAGCATCGTCTAGCTTGAAGAATTTCTTAGAACATTTTAAAAACAGGAGTTCATGTAATGAATGGTGACAAGGATAATGTGAGAATAACATAGATTTTTAAGACAATGTTTTATGGTATTGCATGGTTAAAAAAACCAAAGGACAAACCTCATCAGAATCATCCTCTGTCTGCTGCTTGGAGGAAACTGGAGCAGTGTTGGGCTATTGAATTCTTAGGGCTTTCCCAGTGATTTCCAGTTCATAGCATGCATATCCAGTTAGGTGCCAAGCTCCATGATACTCTCCCGTCTGAAGACCTTCCGTAGTACCTTGTAACTGACACTCTGTGCTACCTTGTCAGAGATCTGATTCCTGCCCTTGTCTTTGGACTCATGGCCTTTATTTTTTTTAAAATACAGTGTGGCAATGCTATTCAAATCTTGGGTAGATAAGTTAACTGCTTGGCAACTTTTGCATAGTGCCAGAAAGCACGGTCAAATTTTCTGTCCGCTTGCAGAAGATGCCAGGAAGGCTTGTCTGAGGGCACTCCAGTGGAATGCGAGATACTTGTCTTGCATTTTGTCTCCTATACCTGACCATTTCTGATTGCTGTTTTAGAGCTTGAGTTGAAAGACTGAAAAATGTAGAACAGGATTTCATTAAAAATGAAGGGTTGTAATGTGCTGGTGAGACCTGTTAGGATTTTGAAAATGATGACTCTAGAATGATCATGGCTTTCAAAGCACATGGAGGTCTCTCTCATTCAAAAAGCCAAAGTGGTATAAGGAGAGTAGTTTCCTCCTCAACCTTTTATTATCTCTTGTGTAGTAGAGTGACTTAACCTGTGGATGCTTCCAGTGTCCTCTTCCTGCACATGCCCACAGCCACTGCTGGAGCAGTGATAAGCATCGTTGTGATCTACTCTGTGTTTCAGTACCGTATATCCCCATTACCAATGGCATCCTGCATGCTGCAAGGCATGCTGGTGTGCAGTTCCAGTGTGGTTTCACAGGAAATGAGGCTTTTTTCTCCATACTAAAGGTTCACGTAAATGTACTTAGTACAAATCTGCTGTGCAGGTGTGGATGGAAGGTTTCACAGTTAAAAAAGTGGCTATGTTCTGTCCAGGGCCCAGAGTTGTGACACTTCTCAACACTTTTCAGATCAAGGGCGTTTATTTAATTTGTAATGCCTGTGTCACCTGCCCAGTAGCCTGGAGCCATCTTATATCAGAGCACCATCTATTTTAATCATAAACATTACCTATATACATGCAGTTCAGGCCTTGTGTAATCCAAGTACTGTCCTGACAGCTATTAAGTAACTCTGGCTATTGCTTGAAGTCCCATCTAGCTCCCAACCTGGTGAACTCTTGGAATATTAACTTTGTGGTACCTGAACAGGTCGGGTGAAGTACACGTGTTACATGTCTTTTATCAAAGTACCATTGCATACTTTTTTAAAAAGTGAAGGACTTGTGTGTTTATTTGTTAACTAAAGTAATTTAGATTCTTGAACTTAAGCAGTGATTTTTGAGCTGCGTAACACCTAACAGTTAAGGAACCGAGCTTATTTAAGGCTGAAATATGAATGAAAGGAGGAAACCTTTTTTATTTTTTTAATCACATGGGATAGAAGAGGATTGCAGAGGGATGGAACAAGTATTACTGGTGTTCGTAATTCCTAGTGTATTGTGGCAAGGCCCACGTGGTGGCAGCAAAGGGCGCATTTTAACTGTAGAAAAGCTAAATCCGTAGAAATATACAAGGATCCTATCTATCAAACATTTTCTCTGGATTTTTCAGTGCCACAAGCTGATTCACAGCCCTTAATTTATCTTGTCTTTCTTTAAATGAATTCTGGGTCTTGGACTGTCCAGGGACTGTCTCATATTATTGTCATTTATATGTGACTTTTGTATGCTTAACATACTAAAATAATCTAAGTCAGTACCTACACATATTGAAGCTTTTCCAATTGTATTGCTTTTAAGTGGAGAATATATTGCCTAAAGGAAAACCATTCTCTCCTTTGGGAGCATGTGTCAGTAAATAATGCTTTGATATTTAAAATTACAACACAGTGATGAATTTTTCACGACATCCAAAAATCAGAGTTGTGACAGCTTGTCTCACAAATGTCAGCTGTCTTGTCTGAGATGAAGTGATTTTCAATTGACCAAAGGATGATCAGGTGCCTCATTATTTGACACGGTAATGTGTCATTAAAATTGTAGACACAAACCATTTTCTCTTTTGATGCTAATTGTCACATTGCTATAGCAATAATACAAGTTGTCGGGATTGTCTTCTTTGAGTGCTGAATGTGTCAGGAGAGGGTTTGGCATGAATTTATTACCTGTGCTGTCAAAGGGTTTCAGTTATTCTTCTAAAGCACTAGGAGAGCTGCATCTTTTTTGGTGTACTTTTGTCTTATTGCTCATTTCTTTCACAGGAGAAGTGTGAAATTACAACACAGCTTACAGTAATAGCGGGAATTCTTTAGGAATAAAAAATACTCCTTTAATTAATTTTAATTAAGATTCATTTTGAAGAAGACTCTGTTTCAGTGATTTAGTGAATTGGGACCCAATTACAATCTGCAGTTGACAAATGCATATAAAAAGGGTTTGCATTTTGATTAACAAGGAAACAGCCATATACATTTTTAAAAGCAACAATAATAGTTTTCTATTAAATACTTTATCCAAATTAGTTACTGTTTTTTTTTCCTTTTTCCCCATTTGTAGCTACATACAGATTATTGTGTCCCTGGAAATGTGTATTTACTGAAGGCTTTATACCACATCTTATTCAGGGTTCTCTGTTTTAGTTTGTTTGATTGCTTTTTAATGAGTCAAGGATTAGTCATCATTAGCATAATTTTTAGAGCAAGTTTTAGGGACAAACAGGAATTTGTTTTCCTAACCACTGTTACTGTTCTACAGAACTGCAAGTCCACAGTGGGTCTGTATTAGCCCTCCAGACTACCTTCATAGCTGTGTCTACCCAGCCACATGTTTCATGAGCTTTATGTTGATGTATCCTTTGTATATATCTGTTTTAGTTATGTATTTATACCATAGTCAGGCCATAAGGCAAATCCTAAATTGTTGGAGGTTTTTGTTTGTTTCAAGCTCTCAGATAGAAAAAAGGGCTTAATATTTGTCCCTACTCAGTTGGCAATGATAATTGTGTTATACTGTGAGCTTCAGAAGGTTCGGGCTTTTGTGAACTGCTGGAAGGAAAGGTTCCAAATCCGTACATCCTCTATGCCATTCTCGGAGACTAATCCTTCAGGGCCGTTATTTGTCTTTCTCAAACAGTATGTGGAAAACAGGGACTCCCTTAGAGTACATGTAGGTTCTAAACAGCATAGGCAGAAAGTTTAGTACAGTTATAAGAATTACGGATGTAAAATGCTGCTCCAGGAATGCAGAAGGCTGCAGTCTTCAAGTGGTCTTTAAGCGAGGCTTTTTATTGCAGGTTGTCATCGCAGCTGGGATGCAAACACACAGGCATCTAGTGAGATCAGATCAGCAAAAGAAACCATGTTTTCCAAATCACTGTGATTGAAAAGTCTCTTGAGCCAGCATTAATACTTGAAAATTGAAATTTACTTAAAAATTTCCAAGCTAGTTCAATGTGTTTCAACCTTTGTAGCTAAATGTACTCACAGTCATATCACCTGGTGAAAAAGTACCTCTTGGTTCCATGTGCTAAATCTGCCATATTGCTTCTATCTTCTGTAAAGTAGACTTTAGCAGGCTTTTCCTTCTCCTAAGCCAGGAAATGGCAAAGCAAAGAAATCGCTTGGTTTGGATGTAATTAAAAGATGATGATTCTGAAATCCTAAGCCCTTTAAAGACTAAGAAATTCATTCCCCAAACCACACTCTCTGTGCGGAGGACAAAGTAGGTCTTGCACATCACAGAACAACCAGCATAGAATTATAATAGATCCCTGGGTGGATGGATGTAGACAGGATACCAAAGACGTCCCATATCCATAAAGACATCCCAGGAGTACCTTGTGGTTGGCAGGATCAAAGGCTGCCAAAAAAAACGTGGCACAGTTGGAGGTCTGTTATCATGAAGTGGCCATAATACAGGTTGATCAGTTTGAGAGCAATGTTAATCACTTTGATGGAATCCCTTAATCACACTATGATGTTGTCACTATGGCATTGTCTGTTAGGATTATGTGAAAATACTCTGCTCCGTCAGCCCTCTTGCTGGTTCAGAAACCATAGCATTGCTGCTGCTTGAGTGTCTTGTTTTCTTTGACCATGACACACATGAGTTTAGTCTCCTGAAGACTGAAAAATGCTTTTCTCTAACCCAGATTGTTGTGTTCCAAAGGGAAAAATAACCTGGGCTGAAGTTAGTGGGTTACCCTGTGTTTGCAGCTCATCGTGTCTACCTGGACTTCAGTAAGACATTTGACAGTATCTCTCATGGCATACTCCTTGAGAAGCTGGTGGCTCATGGCTTAGACAAATGTACTTTTTGCTGGGTAAAAAACTGGCTGGATGGACGAGCCCAGAGGGTTGTGGTGAATGAAGTTAAATCCACTTGGCGGCAGGTCACAAGTGGTGTTCCCCAGGGCTCAGTACTGGGGCTAGTTCTGTTTAATATCTTTATCAATGATCTGGATGAGGGGATGGAGTGCCACCCTCAGCAAGTTTGCAGATGACATCAAGTTGGGCAGGAGTGTTGATCTGCTCGAGGGTAGTAGGTAGGCTCTGCAGAGAGATCTGGGCAGGCTGGATTAATGGGCCGAGGCCAACTGTATGAGGTTCAACAAAGCCAAGTACTGGGTCCTGCACTTGGGTCACAACAACCCCATGCAGCGCTACAGGCTTGGGGAAGAGTGGCTGGAAAGCTGCCCAGCA
>JANZLQ010000005.1:33125804-33159114 GCA_026212715.1 Elanus axillaris
CACCACTCATCATTGATCTCCATCCAGATATTGAGCCATTGACCACTACCCTCTGGATGTGACCATCCAACCATATTCCTTTTCCACTGAACAGTCCATCCATTAAATCCACATCTCTCTCCAATTTAGAGACAAGGATGTTGTGGGGGACCATGTCAAAGACATGACAGAAGTCCAGATAGAAGACATCTGTAGCACTTCCCTTGTCCACTGATGTAGTCACTCCATGACAGAAGGCCACTAGATTGGTCAGGCAAGACTTGCCCTTGGTGAAGCCTTCAGCTTTTAGTGGCTTTTCAGAGGCTATGGTTTAAGAGGTCTTAAGCCTGCAAAATCTAGGTCTCAAAAGAAAGGAGGAGTAAGAGAAAACCAAGTGTGCATCAGACAGTGTTCCTGAAAGACACAGACTTTGAAAAGTAACCCAGCACTTCCCTAAGACAGTTGGATTAGGAAGATACATGATAAACTGCTTGCATCTGTTTGCAGGTGACTGATGTAATCTGAGAAGAGAGCCTGGACTTCACATTTTTTCTAACAGCCTACCTTTTCGGGTCAGGCCGGATCTGCTGCTCTTTACTGGTGCTTTCTGATTCAAAACAGTCAGTGTAGATTGCACACAAAAATAAAAAGTAGTGAAAGGGGGAAAACCATTATTTCTGTTGAAGTTGTTCGAGTCCTAAAAAAATGTTGAATCAGTTTTTACTTCGGTCAGACTGTTTTCCTGATCTCTGCTTTTCAGGCTGGGAATTCAATAAGAAAAATACATTTTGTTCTTTGGATGTTAGAAAAACACTGTTTTGGAGGTGGGGTGCAGCAGGGTTGGTGGGTCATCATGATAGGTAAAACCAGGTAGATGGATCACAGGTAGCAATGCCCATAGTGTCTCTAGCAGAAATGTGGATTCATTTTGTACTGGTATAGAGCTGGTGGTTCATCCAGGGATTTTTTGCTTCTGTGTATGGAAAACTATATTGAAATTATAAAATCAGAATTAAGGCAGCTAGAGGGCACTGTGGCTAAATACTTGTAATCTGCCTTTTAACTAGACCTGATTTACTTGCCAGACAGAAGTTATAATTAAGAATTAACAATAGCTTTATAGTTACCCCTCATGTCTTTTGTCATTTCCAGAATGCATCAAAATTGCTATAAAAAAGCATCTGAAAGGTGTGTTGTTTCTGTCTTTGATGAGCTTTTGTATGAAGAGCCAAAAATATACAGAACAACGTATTACTGAGTTCCCACAAAAGAATATATTGACTATAAACCATATACATATTTACGGCGCCATCTGCACATTTTCAGATGTTGAAATCTTCTATCCATTACTCACATTTGTCTAATTAATAAATAGCTGTTAAGGGAGGTTGTTATCTATATGTTGTACTGGGATCTTTATGTATGTAAGTAGGTGACAGATGAGATATTCCTATATATGTCAAAAGTTGCTTTCCTGATCAGGGATTCAGTGCACTGTATAAAATACTGCTTTGTGAGTTCATTTGGTCTTTACTCTGAATGTTTGGGAAACTGAGTAAAACAAAAATGGTTTTCCGTAACCTGATCAGTTCCTACATATATAACTAGCAATATTTCATCTGTGAAATGTATCTCATGGAAATTTTACCAAAGAAAGATTCCAGACTTTGACTTACTGAGAAGAGCAGCTTCTGAACATGCAAGGTTGGATTTAAAGTCAGATTTTGCTGTATAGATTTCCTCGAGGAATGCCTTAGCCCTCCTGTGACCTCATTTAAACCAGTAGAACAACCTATTTGAATTGGTACTCCTGTAGGCCAAGTACTCCAAGTCTGTCCGTAAGTAAACTGCTAGGAATTAATAAGTCAGGTGCCAGATAACTCACTCTAAATTACAAGATAATCTTTGCTGGCTATGTGATACATGCAGAGCTAGTGGAGGGAACAGATAGGCTTTACAAAATGTGTCTTTTAATGTATACAGAACAGTGTATTAAGAACCTTGGGGCTATGGTACAATTTAAAATAAGCAACTCGGAGTGCTAGCTTTTGTTTCCTATATAAAAGTGGTGATAATTGAAAGAAGTATTACATTGTTTTTCATGATTCCAGAGTTCCTGGCTTAATGTTTCATCAGGATGCAACATGGCTATGTATATGGTTCTTTAATGCAAAGTCTACATCTGACATGTCTGAATGCTTTTATCTACATAAATCAAATACTAATTAACTGTTGTTATTTAATTACACCATCTATTCGATGGAGTCATTTATTAATCCCACGTAATTTGGTGTGTGCTGGTAACTGTTCACAATTGTGCAGTTCAGCTGGGATTAGTTTCATGCTGTGTGTTGCAGCTGCATCATGACTTAACTCCTCTCTTTTGTCTCCGTTTTGTTCAGGAAGGTGACAATATAGGTAACAGCTGAGCCAGTTATCAGTCTTGAGTTTATTGGTAGATTGATTGCATGCCCAAGGCAAAGACGAAATGATTTCTGTCCTTAGGGAGTGGGATTTTTCCTTTTCAGGTTTGTTATGATTGAGCCTATTCCTGATTTTTGGCCTTGTTATTTTCCAGTGTCGTTGAAAAATATTTGTCTGCACCTTTGCAGCAGCACTAAGTATATCCTGTAGAACATCTGAATCTGCAGTAGGCTCGCAAACAGTAAATACAGATATTGAATTTTGTCACCCTACCAATAGCTATTCTACTTCTGCGAATATTGCACAAAGCATACTTTTTAAAATGTTAATTGGAACCTACTGTGCTGACTTAAACAAATGGTTGTGCCAAGTGTATTAAATTCATGATTTGTAAGATTTATTACAAACTTAATCTTCAGTACTTTAATTAAAAGACAGCTGATTTTTATCAGTTTGGTTGTTCTTTACTTTCAAGGAGAAAACTGCTATAATAAAGCACCAAAAAGAAATGAAAGTTTATTGGGGTAGGTATAAAAAGAATCAAATTGACCTGCTCAAATCCTTAGATTACAGGGAAACTACCCAGGATAATTGATTCCTCTCATTGAGATTCAGAACGTACAAGGATTGTTTTTCTCTCTTTTCCTTTCCTCTGTCCAACAGGAGACCTGTTTAAGTCCCTTCTGTCTTGTGGTATAAAGATCAAAACTAGAGTAACTCAGGGATTCAGTAGAGTGCATGTTTTAAATAGAAGTCCTCCAAGCAGTTCATTCTGCAAGACACCTATTTTATAAGTGTAATTTTATGTTAACCCCAGAATTCCACAGAGAACTGCTTCTTCTTTATTATTTAGGTAAATTAGTGTACACCAAGAGAAGTATTGCTCCGCACCAGTGTTTTGTGACTACTTAAACTATGATTTCATGTACAGGTAATGAAACCTGAAAACTGCTTTTATTCTGATTGGTTGATAATCCTTTAAGCCCAGTGAGCAGTTTTGTTCCCCATAATAATTCTTTGTCATTGTTGACAATGTACTGTACATCTAGGTATTATGAAACCAAACATAGAGAAATATCTTCTCTTGCACCTGTTTTTTCCTTGTTCCTGCATCATAGTCTAATAGATGGTTAGAAAGGCAGGATGGATCCAAGTCTGATTTGTACTGATAAAAGTCTTTTCCAGGTAAATGAAGAGGAACAGGGATTGATTAAGTGTCAGGCTGTATTTTTACTAATGACACGTTAGAAGAGGATGGTGTATATCCAGTTCCCTGCTTCTCATGTACCTGGCTTTTATGTGGGTGCAAGTGGGTACAGAGTACTCACTATTTTGCAGCCTGTGATTCAGATGAAACCCCTCCCTTAACCTGCTCTTAGGGACGAGCCTACTTCTCAGTCGTTCAGGCTTAGTCAAAGATATTAATTACCCTTTATCCAGTCTGCCTGTCTGTATATTAGGGGCCATTAAATATCACCTGGTTTTGAACATTAATGAATTTGACAGGGCTCAGATATACTACCCCAGAGGCTCCTGCTCTCTGTTGGTAACAAGCACTGGGATACATGCACTCTGCCATCTCATGGAGGAGAAAATGCAGCTCTAAAATCTTCTCGATCTGAAGAACTAAATATGTCAATGGGCAGTGACTGTCCTGCTTTCTTCAGTAAGCTGTTCTGAGAACTGTTGTGCTACTTTTCTGGTGCAAAAGTTTCCAGCTCTGACTCCTGATGGTTTTCTACCTTTCCGTAATAGATTAAAGAGTCTTTCTGTCCTTGGTGCTTTCTTTTTTTTCCCCATGAAGATATGTGTATTCTGTGACCCGGTCACCTCTCAGTCCTATTTTAATCAGTTAAACAGGTATGTTTTAGAACTCACTGTATGTCTTTTCTCCAGTCTTTTTTTGACACAGAACATGCTTTAAAAACGTGGACTCCAGAACTATGTGCAGCAGTTTGGTATTACTCTATCAGATTGGTATCAGATACCAATGCTGTGTATGAAGGTAAAATGATTTCTGATCTGCATACTGCTTCTGCTACTGATGCAAATTAGCTGTACATTTCCCTAAATCTTTTGGTCTGCATCCCTCCTAGTGAAGTCTGTCATTTGTATCCACCCCTCAGTTAGCTAACATTTCTCCTGGTATAGGCAGTGTATTAGACCATTCTAATATAGGCTTTGATTTTTCTTTCACTGCCTATAGGTATTTGGAAAAACACTGACAAAAGCCCTGATAAACACTGCTTTACACTGAATTTTTTTAATAAAAAGACCAGTTGCTACTAATGGTCACATTTCACTGTTTCTTTTCTAAACTGCTCCCCCTATAGAGACAATTGGCCCTATGGTGTCTGGTATCTGTTGCTGTTATTCCTTTAGACATTTTTGAGTACAGTGCTGCACTTGGAAGTACACAGGACAACCTACCTCTTATAGCTTATACTGAAGGTTATGTTGGCAGCATCTAAGGCAATTGCCACATTGATAACCAGCCACATTGCTCCAGAGCAACTTCCCGGAGCCTGTGCTGACAACCTGAGTAAAACAATGAGATATCTTGACACCACATACATGGGGAGGTAGGTGCAAAATAAGACACTTGGCACTATCTCTAGTCACACAGAAGAAGTGTTGGAGCCACGAGAGGTACTGAAGGAAAAGGCATTTGGGGCAGCTGGAATCCTTGGTGTTTTGATTGCTTCCATCAGTGCTCATCCAACAGTTGAGTTTGCATTGGTGAATGCCAAGATACACCTCGCACTGTGCAACTTTCTTCCTTTCTTCTGTTTTTTCTATGGCCAGAGAGACTTCCAGTTTAAACCTCTTCTGGCCTCTGTAACGGAGGTGCCTGTGTTTTGACGGAGAAGAAGCATCATCTGTGTACTGCTAGGGTACATGGTATGGCATGAGCTACTCCTGGAGCTTTGGGGAATAGGTGGGAGATGGGAGAGTAGTGAACCTGGCAGGCTGCATAGATGAGTACCACAGAGGCAGAGGATAGTAGTTGGCTTCCTGTGGCTCACTTTAATATATGATAGAGCAAATATTGAAATGAGTGCATTGCAAATCAAATGCCCTCATTGCCCAGCAGCAGACTGTCTTGCAAGAACACTGTGTGGCATGGACAGGAGATAGCAATAAGATTTGTGTAGGAGGTGCTGAGTCAAAGTGCAGCCAGTAAAGCAAAGGTCAGGGAGGATGTTTGAATCCCATATACTGGCACTGTACAGCCTAGTGAGGAACTGTAGAGGTGGTAGTCACTTTTGGATTAAAAATATCCTGTTGTGATGTTTGTTTCACATGTAAGTGTGCCTCCTTCATCCCTTAGGTTTCTCACAGTGTTTACCTAAGGCCTTTTGGAGCTGTTTACAGTTACGGCAGATTACCTTGTTCCCTGCTGAGAGGATTTGTTGTTCAAAAGCAGCTGTTTGTTGGTTTTGTTTTTTGGGTTTTTTTTTCTGGTTTATAGTACTTTTTCCAGTTTGCCGCATTAATAAATAAAAGTGGCTATTACTAAACTCATTTAAAATTCAGTCTTCTGACAGGTTCCATATAGTCTTAAAATGTGCTTATGATGAAGATTTCATTGGTTTTAACATCCAGTTTTTACTGACATTCCTCTAAGTGTCTTCAGAAGATCTGTGGTAATCTTACCTTCTGGTCTGAAATCTCATGGCACAGCACTGCCACCATGAAACAGGGCAGCTAGGGCTGTGGGTTTTAGGCATTTTTGGATGTCACTAATAAAAAGTGTTAGTGAGGTACTGGCAAATAGATAATAACTTTAAAAAGGTATATAGTTCATTTCTAGATGAGGTAGTGGAAACAGTACAAAAGATACAACTTTAGAAGTACGTAAAATTTCATCTCTAACACTAGGCAGGCATATAGATGCCAACAGATTCATAGATGGAGTGTACTTTGAAAGAACAGTAAATGATACTAAAATGCACAGTAGTGCTTTCCAAAAGTTCTGAAAGGGTTCTAGAGAGTTGGGCCATGTAGTTCCTGGATTTTTGTCCATTTTACCAAGCATGCTTTGGAGAGGGAGTATGTTGCTATAGTTGAAAAAGTTTTGTGGTGCACAGTTTGAAAGTCAAACTTAAAATTTCAATATAAACATAAACTTTTATGCACTTCTGCAGTTACTCCTTTATATTGTGCTTGGGGGAAGCTGGGAAACCCTAGATGCAGAAGTCTGATATCCCTACTGGACAAGCTGGTAGGACCAATGGCCTGTAAACAAATATGCTATATTAAAGATGGCTCTAAGAGAATCCTTCTGCAGGAGAAGTTCATGCCTTACAAAAATCTGTTAAGAGTCCTTAAGGCATAATGAGTGTGTAGACTAATAAATCCAGCTGGTACAATTTACTTGAACTTCTTTCAACATGTCTCTCTCATCTTCAAGAATCTTGGTCAGGATTAGAATGGAGATGTGTTCAGAGGTGAACAGCTTGTTAAAGGCCAGGAGGCAAAAGGTAGAAATAAATGGTCAGTTTTAAGAATAAGGGAAGATTATTAGTAATGTGTTAAAGGGATCTGTGCTGGTGTCTGTACTGCTTGGTATTGCAGAAGTATACTGGAAAGGAAGGTAAGGAGAAGAATGGCAAAGTTTTTGATGGTACTGTGTTATTCAGTGTAGCAAAAATGAAAGCTCACTGCAAAGAGCTACAGAAGTTTTTACAACACCAAGTTAGTAAATGACAATGTGGCAGATGACAAGCTATTGCCTCTCAAGAAACAGGCCTTGGAGTTAATATACATAGTTGTATAAAAATGTCAGTGCAAATGTGAGCAGAGGGCAAAGGAGAGAGTGTAAAGAATTGTTAGGAAAAGAGCAGAGAACAACAAGGAACAGAAATCATTGTGCCACTGTTTATACCTGTAATGGTCCCACATCTTGAATAATATACACAATTCTGTTCCCCCTTCAGAAAAAAGTATGAAGTACTCCAGAATACATAAAGAAGGGCAACAAGGATGACCAAAGGAACACCTTCCATATAAGAAGCTGTTAAGTAGACTAGAGTCTATGAAAAGGTTTATAAAATCATGGGTGGCACAGAGAAAATTAACTAAGAACAATTTTTCACTGTTTCTGATGCTATAAAATTTAGGAATCATCAAATAATATCAAATGGTAAGATGAAAACAAAACAATGTACTTTTTTACACAGCATGTGCTGTGGAACTAATTGCCACAGAATATTGTGGATGTCTGTGTAGATGCAAAATCGATTCATAAATTCATGGAACAAAAGTATATTGGAGTTTTACACACAGTGATATCACCTTTGTCTGAGAAAGCCCTTGAGCCTCAGGTTGCTGACAGCTGTCTGTGATGGGGGGTTATCAGCTATAGTGTTTCCCTATTCTAATACTTTCCTTGGTCATTTGTTTGAGGTGAAATATTGGGACAGACAGATGTTCCATCTGGCAAAGTACAGCCATATTATATTCCTGTTGTTCTGGTTGTATATGTTTCTTAAATGTTAGATCATAATAAATCAGCTATTTCAAAAAGTGTCATGTTCGTATTTAAGCCATGTGAAATACTTACTGAAGAGTATTGCAGTTCACATCCCTAACATGCCCATTCTGCCATTCTCTGAACAGAAAATTCATGCTTTTTGAGGCTTCCTCTAAGTAATCTCATGAAAGATAGAAATTATCTTCCAGATACATGAACTGCTGATAAGGTCCTGAGTGATGACCTTAGAAACCTGGAGATGCTTTGGTGCTGGAAAGAAACTTAGAAAGAAAGAAAAGTGGGGAAAAAAATTTAAAGTGGAAAAAAGTGAAGTTTCCTTTTTGATGACTCGTGTATATAGACTTACAAATGGGAAGATTAGTTGGAAATGCTGGCCTGTGTTTATTTACCCATCTGAGATTCTGGTCTTATGTCATTCTATTTGGAATTCTGTTTGTGTGATATTCTATTTGGAAGAGTAGCATTTAATTCAGTATATAAGAGTTGCAGCAAGTACAGAGCCTTTGTATCAAACTTAACTAAATATCCATTGGAGAATGGGTATTTTCTCATTCTCACAATTCTGCTAAACACATAGGAAGGATTATAATGCAAAATCTAACAGTATTGCAAAAGAATAAGTGAGATTATGAATTGCTGATGTGTTTTGTGCAAAATAGATGAAAGGTGGGTGAATGCTACATAAACACACTTAAGTTCTACCAGCAAGTTTATAAGTTGACTTCTGTTAGATGTTTACTAGCCTTTTATTATAAAATCTTGTCCTTTCCTTTAAAAGAGACTGCACATGAAAGAAACATGCGAAACATGGACATGAGAAAATGAAAATTAAAAGGTATTTTGAAAGCCTTTCATAGTATACCAGAGGTAATATTGTAAATTCCTTGGGGTACACTGTATGTTCTAGTTCTGTCCAAACCCTTGTGTTAACAAATCTGTACTAGAGAGAAACTGCCTATTTCATTCAGTCAATCTCCAGTTCATTCATTCACTTCATACAGCACCTATCAGACACTGGACGGAATATTCTCTGTCAAATGTTTTCCCTACAGTCCTAAAATATTAGCTAAATAAGCCATCAGTAACCTGACCCTAAAGAGTGACATCTTGTTATAAATATCCAAAGAAGGAAACATTTGAAAGCTTGACAGGATAAATCAGCTCCTCTCAGTCTCTCTGACACCCACACTTACACATGCGCATGTGTCATGCAACATATTAAACATTCAAACCCTTAAATTCAGTATCTCTCCTCGTATTTGCAATTTTCATACTGTTTATCACCACGAGTGTACACATATTATGGTTTCATTTTTACAAATCATGTAGATAACACATTTTTGTTGCATGTCACTAGTATAATTTTGTTTTTGTCAGCAGACTGCTAAATGACAGTGAAGTGTCTGCAGTGTGCATAAAGCAGCATCTCGTAATAGACTGCAGGTCCCATGTGAGAGCTTAAAATGAATACAGTTAAAGTTGCAGCAGTATAGCCTGAAAACCTGCCAGCAATCATTTGATTGTGATGTGTGCATGTATTTCTTTTTGACATGCCTGTGTGCATGTCAGTGTAAATCTTCAGTGAAGATCAGTGACAGTATTATGAACTCCAGTTAGTGGCTCAACCTTTTGCTTAACTAAATGATATTAGTTCACAGAGGCAATATCAATAGTTCTGCTTCTTCTGTAGAACATGTAGAAAACTTGATGGTCTTGAAAGGCAGTATTTCCATACTGCTAGTAATGTGTACCTATGTATTCAGAAACACGTTGCTGAGTCTCAGGGATTTCCTGTGCATGAATTGGATGCAAGACAATAGATTAAATTTTAGCTACACTCATACAGTATAAACACAGAGGATTAGTAAAATATTGCAGTGGTGCAGACAAAATGAATGCCTTGTTGATTTTTGTTCACTTGTACCAGAAAGTCAGGAAACTTTTTGCATGATACTTTTCTTAAAAAAACGCAGGTTTTGGGACTGAAGTGTATGGGAGGTATTTCTCTTTACTGTCATAAATTCTACTGTCTTATGTCATGTATAATTCATAGACTTTTAAAGACAGGGCATTTCCAAGGTTAATTATTTTAATAGTTAAACATTTCTACCTTGTTTCTACTTTGTGTTGTTTAAATTAATCTTTCCACTATTTAATGTTGTTACTTGCTTTTTGGCTGGATTAAAGAGCTCTCTGCTATCAATAATCTCCCATGTAGGTACTTGTATAGTGTAATCAAGTCCCTTCTTAATCTTTGCTTTGATCAGATAGACACAGATTCTTAAGTCTGTCATTGTAAGGCAGGATTTACAGTCCTCTGATTATCTAGTGATTCCTGTATAAGTATTTTTCCTTTTTTCTGGTGTTTTCCTTCAGAGCACTAGAACCCGAAACAGCACTCTGAAAATACTCATGCTGTCCAAAAATACCTCCATACCTAGGAGTAATACCATCATTGCAGTCTTGATAGGTATTCCTCTGCTTATATTCCCACGGATGTTGTTATCCATTAGCTGTAGTACTGCATTGGGACCCTGTGTTTTGTTAGCTGTAATGATGCTCATAGTGTGGTTTCCCAGATGATATCCCTCTTGCTTTAGAGATTAGCGCTATTTTATTGAGTATTAAAATGTTATTTGAATGAACACAATGTAATAAATGATCCAGATGACATAATTGTGCCTATGATTTTCAGTATCGCTCTGTCATCTGCAATTTTAACAGTAAACTTGTAGTGTTTTCAGATCAGTGACAACTGATCTTGTAGGACCCCAGGACAAATATGTACAGGACTTCATCTTATAATGCAGACGAATTCACTGCCTATTCTTTTAGATCTCAATTTCGAAGAACTGGTTTGTTTTTTCATTCAGACAACATGATGATTTGGAAGGATTGTATTCTGTTGCTGCTACACATGCTGTATGCGTTTAAAAGATGGCCTCTAGTTGGTTGGACTCTTAAATCAGAATTTTTGAGATGAGTCACGTACATGAGTGTTTTGAGACTACTCACCTACATGAAGTCTATTGTACGGTGAAATGATACTTTTCAGGTTGATAGTGATAAACAGTGGAGTGAAATAATGATGAGTAAAAAGTCTTTGTCAGCCATTTCAAAATATGGATTCTATTTCTTTTGTTAAAAATTTTGCCCAGCTGTTTATGCATAAAGTAACTTTTGAAAAGAGAATCAAATCCTATAGGCAGTACCCTTGCAGGTTAGTTGTGAAAGGTGCTGTCTTTTTCAGGTCCTCAAAAACTCACCTCTCCCATTACTGAAATCAATGGAGCTAAGTAAACTTTTATCAGCTAAGGATCTGGCTTAGCTTATATGATAAGTTTTGAATTCACTGGCTAGGTTGACAATCAGATGGTTTGAAGTCAACCTGTTGAGGCAAAAAAAATGTTGTTGCTCTGGAGAGAGCTGTCTCTGCTTTATCCTTCTTCCTCCCACTATGTCCAAAAATACTCCACTTGCTCTCCCAGAGAGGGTGAAGTTTCACAGAACATTAGGAGGAAAACAGAGTCATCCTCTCCTAGGCACTGCACTGATGAAGACACCCTTTTTCTGAGCAGTATGCTCCACTTCTCTAATCTCTCTTCTCCCTGTCTGTTTTTTTTCAAACTCAGATGCCCTTACTGCAAATAATATTTTCTGCCCTGGACAACCATTAAAACTTGTTTTCAGACATGTATTTTAACATTTTGGAGTTAGGCACCTTGCAACCTGTTATTAGGAACCAAGTTACGCATGATGTCAGGCTGAGCTCACAGTGACAATTAAGTGATTTTACTGCTACCGTGGTACAGGAAAAACTATATTGGGAATTTTGTTTGCCTTTCAGTGGAACACCAGTGACTACTGAAGACTGCAGGCATGAAATACTTGTCCTATAAGAGTGTTTTCTTCTTGCTACCATCTGTGAAAATTTGAAGCTTTAAACATTTGTCTCGTGCATTTATGTGTGGGAGGTGTGATACTTTCAGTTTAATAAATGAGTCTTAGCTTGTTTACAATATATCAGAATTGACTATAATTTGGACAGTGTGCATCTGTTCTGGAAAATGTCTAGTGTACTTACTTTATAATGGAGTGTGATTATGTTTATACTTGATTTCTCCTGCACAATGAACCATAATTAAAATTTAATTTGTAATCCTTTGGTAATACAGTATGAAACTGCTGTCAATTAATTGGAAGCAATTAATTCATTAGATAGAAATGAAAGTACTGCAGGAACAATGAGCATAGATAGCAGGACAGTGAAAACATCTGTGGGAGACCAACAAGCATAGT
Organism: Elanus axillaris; assembly: GCA_026212715.1. NCBI lineage: Eukaryota > Metazoa > Chordata > Aves > Accipitriformes > Accipitridae > Elanus > Elanus axillaris. The sequence continues at coordinate 33,138,004 of JANZLQ010000005.1, forward strand.
TCAAGTCTCCAGGCCACAGATTTTCTTCAGCAGTATTAGTAAACCATTTGCTCCAAAAAGATGTGCCTGTTTTTAAACCTGGTTTTGCTTCGTAATCTCCCCCTTGGAGTCTGACTTCAATGTGCGTGAGTTGCCATTTTGTATTTGGAAATCTCCTTCAGACTGAGGAGCGTTTGGGTTAGGTTGGCCATTGCCCTGCCTTTCAGGGAGGCAGGCACTTGAGGGAGGGCTCAGGGAAGGACCAGAAAACAGGCTCCAGGAACCGGAATATTACATGAGACCTTGGTGCATTCAGGAAACATTTTTTTCATTCCTGGCTAGAGGTGAGTTTTCCAGCCTGGGAAATGGAAAAAGAGATTCAAAGAGGAGAAGGAGCAGAGTCTGAGAAGCAGAGCCCTCTGCCACCACCTCCTAACAGATAGGCAGGAAAGTTGAATGGAAGTAGGCAGGCTAGAGAGCTGCATGTCTTAGGACAAGACAAGGCACAAATTCTTCAGATAGATCAATTTGTTCATTGCCTCAAGGGAGGAGGGGATTTAAGATGTTTCTTGCATACTTAAATAGTAAAGGACTTCATATGACTCACTTGGCATGCATTAAATCTAGCTAATTTCTAAAATATGGAAATGATGGACTTTCTTCCCATGCTCTGACTTCTTTTCTAGGGCCACCTGTAGGCCGCCAGTTATATCCTCTTCTCGTTGTTGTCAGTGTTGCAGCAAAAAAGAAACTTGTGTCTGTTACCATCTATACATCTTCCACATGAACAACCTAATTACTTGGTGTGCTCTGGCCTGTTTTACCTTCAGGGGACCACTTTAATTGATACAGTCAAAAGTACTCTGGCTAGTCTTGTTCTTTATTTTTTGTTACTTATTTGATGGAGTCTCTCTTTCTGCTTCCCAAAATCTCCCAGAAGACCAGTTCTTAGGCTGGGTCCCTGTCCAGCTATGCTTGTGCATCATGGGCTCAACATAGCATGGGTAAGCCCTACCTCTCCTGAAGAGCTGGCTCTTATTGTGACACCCACTGTGAAAATTTACCTTTTGATATGGTATATATTTTGTGAGCTTGGATATCAAAACCTTTTTTTCTGTTGAGAGCCTACATCTAGACTGAAATAGCTTTGCCCAGTTTATTTTGTCAGGTCAAAATTATCCCTTGCATGGAAAAGCAAAACACGTGGAGTGTAATCCCTTTCACAGTTAGATGCAGTCTAAGTGCAAGAATGGGCTCTGTGCTAAGATAGGACTAACTTCTGACTTTCTCAAAAGGCTAAGATAAACACAGACTTACCTTGCTTTCAGCTAGGCAAGAGGAACCTGTGCAGCCTACATCCATGTTAGCAAGTTGTGTGGTAAAACAGGAGTGGATCTGTAAAGCAAAAGAATTGGTGCTGAGGGCTGAGCATCCTCACTGTATGTAGTTTGGGGTGTGTGAGAGAGTTACTTCAGCCAAGCTTTAGTCTCGTCCTGGTGTGAGCACCAGTGCCACTGCAGGAACATAGGAGATAAGAGCTGAGTAGAAAGCTGGGACCTCAGTGGTGTCCAGCCTTCCCTTTCAGTTTCATATTTTTCATTTTGCTTTCTATATTCCTCACCACTGGGAGGCAGCTTATGTCCAGGATCCAAACCAGCACTATTCTGCAAAGCAGCCTTTAAAGTGGTTTGTGTTTTGGACAGATGCTTTTGTACAGACCTGTGGGACAGCATCTGATCAGGTGCAGTGAAAGCTCCAGTTTTGTTCTGTCTCAGGATAAATAGGGAAGCACATTGCTTCCAGGCCCCTAGGCTGGTCGTAATAATTTCCCTTTGTGTGATTTCTCTGAAGTTCTGGTCATCACTAAAATGAGACATATGGAAACCAGGGATTCTCTGGATGCAGTACTGTAAAGGAGAGGTATGGGCTAAACAGAGGTAATAGAATTTTAATTCCTGGAATCTTACAGTATGTATTTTTTATCAAAATATCTTTTGCTCAATAGATGCGCCAAGTTATGACTGCCTATTGGTATTGTATATCAAAGGCCATTACAACTTCAGAGGGACTGTCTTCTACTGCTGTTCTTTTGGGGAGAAAAAGTTCTTTAGAAAGGAGGATTGCTGGTAAATTTTGCTGTGGTTAAAATATATGGTACCACATAAAACAGTGGTACCACAGAGTGTTTAAAAATATGTTCTGGAGCTGTCTGCACTTCAGACAAATAGTGGTTAGTTGCTCTGTGAAGTTTCCCAAAGTGTCCTTGGGTGAAATTTTGTTGTACCAAGAGGAACTTTAAGACATGAATAAATTATTTGTCAGTGTTGTTGCCAGTATATACATAAATAAAACACTATTGCTGTACGTCTGTTTTCACTGGGACCCAGCATCAACAAAAATCTTCTGGGGGGATACTTTTTTTTCTACCCCAGTTTAATCCTGTTTAAAGGATTTTCTGAAAGTAAGAAGCCAACATATTTCTTATAGCTGTTTATACATCATAGAAGTTTTTTGTTTAGTTTTATGACCTGCAAATATCTCTCATCTCATAAGAATGTAACAAAGGCTGTAACGTGTCAGACTGTTTGTCTAACTTTTAGAAACATCCTATTTCTGACAGTGGTCAGACATCTGGGAGGGGAGCACGGGAAAAGGGTACAGTGATGCTTCTTCCAGTGTACCCTCACATTTTCCACCAGTGCAGTGCTCAGAAGTTTTCTGACCTAGATGATGTATTTATGTAGTAGTAGCCCTTAATGGGCTTTCTCTACATGAATTTATAATATCACTTTTTCAAATTACCTACATTTTTGCTACTACTGTACCCAGCAAGAAGAACTCTAGGCTTACATTATGCACTTTGTGGAAAATTCTTGCTTTTTTTTTAAGATCCTGATAATTTCATTGGCTATTTCCTAGTTTTTGTGTTAGGGGACAGAATTAATAATATTCTCTGCTCATATTGTTTCTCCTTTTATAATTGGGTCCTTTGTATGTCTTCTGCTGCTGTTTACTTTCTTTTCTCTGAAATGCCCAATTTAAGCTTCAAAAATGCATTATCGTCAGTGGTAGCCAGCAAACTGAAGTGGGGACTAATTTGTTAAAAAAAAACAGAAAAAAGCAGCAGGGGGACGACAAAGGCCATCTTGAATTAATGACATTGTTCATGCAGGGTCATCGCCAGGTGAAATTTCAGTTTACAGTGAAGGAAGAATCGCATGACAAAATGCAGAGAAAATGGAATTTAATTTCTGAGACATACAAGGTAGAAATACACACACCCCCACCCCCACCGTAAAGGGAAATTCATAGACTTTAAGTAGATGAATTCCCTAAATTTTCACAGTCTGCATTTTCTTCCCTTTGTTACATCTGTGTGCAGGTAACTCCCTTTTTGCTCCCTATATATTAGTGCAGCAATGTAGCTGCACCAGACACCTCAAAAGAAAGCTAACTTTCTGCTTCCTGCCATTGAAAAAAGGATTGTTATTACACCCAGAGAGCAGTGAAGTAGAGCAGAGAGAATGATTCTTTTTTTGCATAATAAGTCCTATATTCAGCCCTTGTTTCATCGTGACTAAAGTGGCATTATTATAACTGCTGGACAACAGTGCTGTTTTGGCTCAGGAAGGAATGCTTCTATTGAAAACAGTGCTTCAAAGAATATTTTGTCTGCTTTTTGTCTATTGTATGGGTATTTCTAACTCAGTATACAAAGGTAACATGTACTTAGGATTGTTGCTTCTTTTCAAAACCCTTAAACAACATTTCAGCAATCTGTGTTTGTCAATTGAAAGGATGTTATTAAGGCTGTAGGACCAAAAATTGACCTATATCTTATGGTTTGCATAGTGGAGATACCTACACTGAAAGCTTTTCTCCACCTGCTTATGTTATCACAGAGCATTCATTTTAAAGAATTTTACCTTGCTGTCTGCAGGTGAACCAGTTAAAACAACAAGAAACCTTGATGAATAAATGACTTGAACTACAGTACAAGGCAGCTAAATTCGGGGGTAACACTGTACTGTTGTTACCATTTTGAAACTGAAATAAACTGAAATAGTTCAGAGTGTGATGGAGTAAAAATACACTGTTCTCTTTTATTAGGTTGGTGATGAGTTCTGCTGAGATCAGTGGTTGCTCTGTGCAGGCACATCAGATGACTGAGTTTCATAACAAAGCATTAATTTTGCATGGTATGTCCTCTCTTCAGAAGTTTTGCAATGTGACTTGAAGAGCTTTAATCTATCCACTGCTCAGTAATGAAGGCTTTGAAAGGGACAGTCTGATGGAAAATGCTGCCATTCCAAGGATATCTTTCTCACTGTGGACCACTGAGAAGGAGAAAAGAAACAGCATGGTGAAGTTGGGATAAGAGACAGTATCTGTGTGTTTATAAATTTAGGAGGGAGAGCAGGAGAAGGGAAGGTACATTTATTTCTATTTATGGACATTGTTGAGGCTCTTACTCCTGTTTTATGTACATGCAGTTTTGACATCTGCAGTTGCAAAACTAGAGAAAAGCTTTCTAGCTTATTGAGAAGCCACTTCAGACACTGAGAACTAGAAGAATGATAACTGGGTGAGGCCAGGAGCAAAGAAAAGAGAGATGGAAATAGCAAAGTATAAATATTTCCAAATGGGATTTCATGTCATAGCACTTCCTCATGCATCCTTCTAGATGCACGTGGAAATCCATGTACAAAATATCTCATTTTCTGCCTTTAATTTCTTCTTTTGACCATTCCAGTAGAAAAAGAATGAGATTATCTCTGCTTATGGTTTCTTACCGATACCTTAATAACGAGACCTTATAGTGTCTTAATGTAATTCTGACCTTTTAATAAATAATCTGTCTTTGTTGTAATAATAGTAGTACTCTTTCTCTTTGGCATTTACATAATTTATTTAATCTACAAAGAGATTTGCATTTGTTATGTAGTTATATCTTCTATTAGCCACTAAACCTACTGGAGAAAATGTGGCAGAGAATTTAAGTGACATGTCTGTATTTACAAAAGTTACTGGTTTCATCAGTGGGTTGAAACTCTTGTACTACTGGTTTTCAGCACTCCTGCAGTATGTCATTAAAAATGTTTCCACCTTGCCATTCCTGAAGTCTTTCCCCAGATTTGTTCTGCATATGTTTCTGATTTCCCTGCAACAGATTTTTCTTGACATCTGTTGTCAAGATAACTGTAGCTAGTCTTAGGTAGGAAATGCTCTGGCTCTTCAAGTGTGCTGCTTGACCAAAGACTGGCACTACAGACAGACCCAGCGGGGTGTGGTGGGGGGAAACAACCAACCCTCAGAAATTTGTATGACAGCTGGATAAAACTTTAAATTCTGAATTTTCAATAGAAAACACATTTTCTGCCAAATTAAAATTTTCAACAGGACAGTGTTTACTTTTTTTCACTTTAAAGAGAGGTAGTGTAAAATGTTGGCTTTTAAAAGAGTTTTCCATTGCTCCTTGCATGAATCTAAATCACTGTGGTGGTTTATGGGATTATAGGAAGTATGGTTTGGGTAACTCGTCTTCATGCTTGCCTGTCACCAACACTCAACAGCCAGACTGTACCTCTTATGATGTACTGTATCTTCTCTGGTAGAGGGATAGTCCACAACACAGCATAGGAGATGTGCCTGCAAAACTACATTTTGGAAAGTTTTCAGAATTCATCTTCCCTCAGAAAGTTTTCCTGTATCAACTTTTTGCCCCAGTTTCAGACAAAAATGAGTATTGAAACAATGGATTTAGCCAAACATGGAAAGTTCATTTTTTTGTCAGCTTAAACACGCATATAAAATTAACCTTTTTCCAACTAATTCAGGATTTTTTTCAGCCACCTACTTGTTCTTCATTTAAATAGAAGACAAAAAATAATAGCCTTGAGAACCTTGGAATAAAGTGCAGAGTATTTTACATATCTGGCCTATATAATATGGACTAGGAATTGTACAATAATAGGAGGTAGCACCTGTAACAACATTTTTACAAAATGCATGCTTTTTATGTTAATAGTTGGAATGCATTCAGTTTGCGATGTGATTATGTGGAAAGGAGTAATTATAATGAATAATTATACAGAAATGAAGAATCTTTAACTCCTTACAGCAGGTATTTCAGATTAAATAAGTATATATATCTGCAAATACAGTATGATATTATGATTGATGCTGAATTCTTTTAAGTTTTTCAGGTTTAACAATTATAAATATTGGTGTACTTCCCAGTAGTCATTCACTTTGTGCAAAAGAATATTCAGGGTCTGTATGCTTTGAAATAGTGGGAACATGCCTTTTGTAGGCAAAAATAACATCAGAGCAGCTGTAGCAAGATATAGCAAGGCATAGCCCGGCTTGTTAAAAGTAGACACAACCAGGAAATTGGGATGAAGTTCAGCCCCTTAAACCCTTTAGCAGGAGGACTAGTCATCTTGAAGCTATAGACCATTTATAAAATCAGACTTTTAAGGTGCTGTCAGATCTGCTGTATAGGTGATATGTATAATCTATCAGTGATCTCAAGCAGATATGTTTTACCTACAAACCAGTAACTACAGAGTGTAGAAACACCCTTACCATGAGACACTGTGACGATTTCCTAGGGAGATAACAAATAGAAAGTATCTGCCATACATGGCAGGAGCATAGGCTTAATATTCTTAACCTGCTGCAGGCAATGCAAATGGTTCATTAACTCAGTTGCTTATAGGAGGCATGTCTGTATTTTGTTCTATATTAAGTCTTCTACTGTCAGTGGCTCTGAAACTAGACATTTAGATAAATAAAAATGTGGGAAAGATCTCTAGGTTATCTTTTTTGCATTACCAAAAAACCTGAACGTGAGCTGGCAATGTGTGCTTGCAGCCCAGAAACCCAATCTTATCTTGGGCTGTGTAAAAAGCACCATGAGCAGCAGGTCAAGGGCGGTGATTCTGCCCCTCTACTCCATTCTTGAGAGACCCCCCTGCAGAACTGCGTCCAGCTCTGGGCCCCCTGTACAAGACAGACATGGACCTGTTAGAGCAGGTCCAGAGGAGAGCCACAAAAATGATCAGAGGGAATGATCAGAGGGCTGGAACACCTCTCCTGTGAAGACAGGCTGAGAGAGTTGGGGTCGTTCAGCCTAGAGGAGAGAAGGCTCCGGGTGCACCTTATTGCAGCCTTTCAATATTACATGTTTGAACTGACTTCGCTGAAACAACGTCATCAGCAAAATACTGATGGGGACTCATAAGAAAGATGGAGAGAGACTTTTTACCAAGGCCTGTAGTGACAGGATAAAGGTCAACAATTTTAAACTGAAAGATGCTGGAAGAGGTTGCCCAGAGAGGCTGTGGCTGCCCCATCCCTGGCCGTGTTCAAGGCCAGGTTGGATGGGGCTTGGAGCAACCTGGTCTAGTGGAAGGTGTCCCTGCCCATGGCAGGGGGGGATGGACTAGATGGTCTTTAAAGGTCCCTTCCAACTCAAACCATTCCATGGTTCTATGATTCTCTGAACTGTTCCCAAATGCCCAGTTACATGTGAACTTTAGTTTAGATTTGCTATTTTTCTTTAGATGGAGAAACCCAGGGTGGTTATTTATTGGAAGTTAAAAAAATGTATTATCCCAATGATACATAAATTCTTTTCTGTCATCAGAGTTAGTCTGGAAATGATACAAAGGTAAGCAACAACCTGAACTGTGCTGAGGTAAACATATCAGATTCTACATCCTATTCCAATGTAGAGTTTGATTAGAACTGCACCTTTGTGCTAAGCTGTACGGACCCAACTTCTTTCTTTTTTCTGTAGCCTTAGGATTCTTTTGAATGCCATCTGTTAAGTTGCTCAACTACATTCAGTGCTTTTGGGAGAGCAAATGTGTGTCTACTAGGAGTTAAAGTAAATTATTTCTGTTTATTTTTGTAACCTTGAAATGTTAGTGGGAATGTCAACCTTTCTGATTTTGGCATTCTCTCAAGCAAGGCAAGTGATTCTAGCAGCATAATCTTATTTATCTCTTGTCAGCTCCAGGTGGTTTTCTTGGTCTGTATCTGGGATATTCATTCTTAACAGAATTATTTCCTCTTCAGCCAGGCAGATTTGCAGTGTCAGCATTTCCTAGTTCACACTCCAGTACTGTAATCCGCAACCTAAGCAGGCAAGATAAATGGTGGCATAAGGAGAAATAATAGAAAACCAAAAGACTGAGATGACAGAACTAAGCAAGTAAATAAAAGGTGTAAATAAAGATTCAGGAATGGGAATGTGGGTAAGGGAATCAGATAATTTCCCCACACTTACGTATTAATAAAAGACAGAAATTTGTACATAGTGCCAATTACTGTAAAATGCTATAAAGAAGGGGAAATAAAAATGCAGTAACGTGTCTGTTGTTTTTAGGTCCAAGTCAAAAAAGCTCAGAAGTATATTTGTTTAATTCTGAACTGTGAGGAATTACTGTAAGTTAAATATACCCTTAAATACTTTGCTGATGATGCTGTTTCAGTGGAGGAAATTCAAACATGTGATAGGCACAAATTTGTAGATATTCCATTCTGCATTTTACAGCAGTTTTCTTAAGTATTATTATTTTAGCCTTCTATTATATGTTAATGCTAGTATTTGGTGAAATCAACCTCTATGCAATTTAACAACAACATAATATGCACTGTTAATGACCATAATCTCTCTCACCTTGAGATTCTTACTTTATTTCCTTTCTGGTTAATCACTATCATTAATGTATCTTAATGAAATGAAATAAATGTGAAAAGTAGGGTCAGATCATCGGTGAACATAAATCAGTGCAGTCCAATTGATACCTGTGATCTCACACCTATTTACAGTGTTCTTTAACCTTGTGCAGAGTTTCAGAATTACAGTTAAATACTTCATGTTCTTTTCGCTCTTAAGTTTGACTCTTAAACCTAACATGTAGCTATCGTTCAATTAATAGCTGCAAAATACATTTTTATATCAATCAATAAAGTGAAGTTTTATTTTGAAACTGGCAATTCCAAATAGAACTACAGCTATAGTTATTTATTTAATTATATGATATCTACTTTCACTAGTGAATCAAACAGGAACAGATACCGTTTCATAGTGATTTCTTGCATTTACTTACTGGTCTACTTCATTAATTCATTTTGAAAGTAATTTACTGAAAACTTGTGGTAAATTTGCACCGATATTCTGAATTTTGTGATTTTTTTATTTTACTTTTTGTGATGGTCCAGAAATAGGTAGTTTAGTATCTGATTGATTAGGGGAAAGCTTTTAGAATCACACTTGTGAATTTAGAAGCCTATATTCAGCCTTAGCACTTTTTGTTCAAATTGGCTTTGCTGTTTATTTTCAACTTATGTGACCCTGAAAACGTAAGGAATCCACTTACAGGTGGGCCAGCTGAGATGAGACCATGTGTTGTTTAAATTTGTGACTCCAAGGAACTATGCTGCTTTCCTTAACTGACTATCTGATCCAGTGTTTGTGATTTTTAGTTACATTTGTCTTTTCTTCAAGCAAGTCTCTCCATGGAAATCTTGACATGAATATGTGATGTTAAATTCTACTTTATTACAATTAATTACATCTACTTATAGATTATTTCTGATTTTACATGTTCCTAACATGATTATAATAGTGAATTGGTCTTAGCTTGTGTTGTTTAGCTATGTGTGTAAGGAATTATTAACCAGTTTCCTGATAGTAGTCCAGTCATCTGCCAAAGCAAATATATACCACTTTCCTTAGTAACTTCATGTTCACTTTATGGCAAGCACTGTGAACATCACACAAAATAGTGGAGAACTAGGCCTGCAATGGTTGTAGTTTTATAACAGTCATTTAAAAATCTTTCTGATTGTCTGTATATTCGCTTTGGTATTATTCACTTTTCCTATGTAAATGTTGAAGATGCTCTGCAGACTGTATCACCTAAAGCAGCTGAGAAACATCTGCTGCGTAGTAACTGATAAGAAAAGATCACAGTTTCTCCAGAATCATTATGTTGTTTCCAAAGAACTTGGTTTTACCAGGATACTCTGGTTCAGCAAACCGCTTAGCAACATGCCTAATTTAAGTGCACATTTTCTGACATTAATAGCTTTAATACTATACCTGAAGGTAAGAGTTCTGCTCTACCAAACTACAGCAGCCAGCATGCAGCAGAATTTATTACCAAAACAAAAAAGATGTTTCAGTACCTAATTACTAGTAAAATACCTAAATTCTCCCTTTCTCTCTCTGGTAGCCACATGAATGTAGGGGCCAGTCATGTGTTTCACTCCTTACGTGCTGCATCTTGTACTTGGACATACCATTTCATTGGATCCCTGCTGCATCATTTTGTCTCAATACTTGTTCTTAATTGTAATTAATAAACCAATGGAAATACCAAAGTTCCTGGGATATTGTTTTCTTCTGATATGTTATGATTTTGTTAAGCTATTGAGCGTAGGTTTCTAAAACACAAGGTTAGAACACAGTTAAAAAGACAGTTAGTTGAGAATTTCAAAACATTATAAAACATATCTGAGATTTTGAACTCCCTGTCTGCAACTTTTAGATACTATTATGAGCAATTTGTGATTATAGGAGACAGTAATACTTAATTCTTGAACTTACATTTTGTTGTGGAGGGAATTGAATCTTCAGTATTACTGAATCCTGTAACCTGATAGTTCTAAAAAAGCATCTTAAACTTTGAACTTACTTGTATGATTACATTGATTTGAAGCTGTTAAATTGAGCTTTTAGAATTATTGATTATTACCAGTTTGAAAGTAAATAATTCCTGATGGGACCTATTTTGAGGCTGGAATGGATCCAAGATACAAGCCCTCTGACAGAGTATGCACATAAATCCTTAATCTCATCGAGCAGGTTGTTTTCGGGAAGGCTAGCAGATTAGTAACATGATACCTTGCAATTCCATTAATGAAATCCTGTGAGAATAAATTAATGAATACCATACTGATATTTTAGGCTTATTTTACGGCAATGTGTTGCAGTCATTCAAGAACTAATTGTGCAAACCATTTAAAATGTTGTTGATGTTAAATAGTTACCCATGCAGTTACTACATTACTCGAACTTTCATTTTAACATTAGTATTGGTTTGGTGAAAAGCAGAATTTACAAAACTCTTTTCCAATAAACTTGGCTGTATATGGCTAAGGTTGCAGTCCTACTAGCACATGAACAGTGTGCATTCTGTACAAGACTGGCTTAAAGGAACTTGTGTTTTGATTTGAGATTTTGAGAAACATTCATTTTGATTCATAACAGCCTTTCTGTCCAAGAATATTATAACAAAAGCCTGATATATTTGGATTATATCAGTCTGAAATGAACTCAAATACCTCTGTGTGGAAGTGCATAATTTCTGTATCTACCTATATTAATTTGTATTTATTAAGGGAATGAAAATGCACTGTAGTCAACATCATTAAAGAAGATTTTAAAAAATATGTCAGAAAGAGGGGAGAGACCAATATTACTCATCATGAGTGACTTGGTCTTGTTTCCAGAAAGAACTGAAATAAAATCAGGCTCAGAATATCTCACATGCACTGATGTTTGAACTTAAGTGTGAACATTATTCAGGTATTTAAATGTGTCCTTGTCCCATTTTTGGTTTAACTTTACAAATCCATCCTTAGCATGGAGTCTCTTTAGATTACCATGGGAGTTGTCTTCTTTATATTGCTCAAGATCCTGAGAATGTTAACTAAACAGAAAGAGTTGGACCTCGGGAGAGGAGGTAATGAACAGCAAATCTTAAGCATGTTTGTTTCTGGAACCTGCAAACAAATGAAGTAAATAGCCAAGGATCTGAAAACCAGTGATAATGATACCTGCTGCTAGTATTTGCATTTGCTGTTTGGACTCTGGTGACTATTTTTTGCTGCATTAAATATTCTTTTCCATTAATTTTTCTGTTACCACTATGAGTTTCTCCTTCAGTCAGAAGAGCTTGGTTCTAGGAAGCTCTTCTCCGATCAAAAGCTGAATCCTCATCTGCTTTAGCAAGAAGCATCTGTTTTAAACCAAAGCAAGTTGGTTTACACCACCTACATTCTCAGAGGCACCTTCACTTACCACTTCACAATTTTACCTTCAGGATCTTAGTTTTTCAAAAATTCTGAGATGGGGGCTAGAACTATGGCAGATCAGTGGCCCACTGTGGTGAAACTGTTCCCCCCTCCTGCAGAGTCCATATTCCTCTTCTTGACTGAAATGGCAGTTTGATCTGGGAAATTAACAATCCATTGTGCTAACCTTTTCTAGTCTGGTCTGTTCTCCCAGCACTGACCTTTAAGAAATTCTTTCACCTTGTTCGCAAAACTTCCATTTTCAAGTTCTCAGCTTCCTGTTTAATGGGTTCATGACTGTATGTGAGAGATTTTTTTTAAACCATAAATCAGAATTGGGCTGAGTGAGGGTATTTGAGGTTTCTGGTTGCAGAAAGGAGAGAAACAGACTTCATGTCTCTCTTAAAAATGCCTATAAAAATCAATGCAAAGAGAGGAAAAATTCTTTGATAACATTTGTTAGGCATATGTGTGTAGTGAACTTCTAAATGCGTTAGGAAAACAGTCACATCCCAGATCAATCTGTGACTTTGAATTGTCCTTGCTACTTGTTTCCTTCGTAAGGTTTGATTTTGTTCGGGGACTAAGCTTGCAAGGACTGTAGAACTAATTGTTTTGGAGAAGTCAGGTGGCTTCATAATGTTTTCATCCAAATTGCAGCAATTACCATAAAGCTTTTCACACCTCAGAAACAGTTTTGGTGGGATGGAGGTCAGCTATAACAATCTATTTTTCTTTGTTGAATTTGAAGGAGGAAAGTAGACAAAATGGAAAGAGGAAAGGGCTTCACGTTCTTCACAGTTTTATGAAAAGGGATAGGTAACAGCTTTTTCCTTCATACTGTAAGAGAGGAGCAGCCAATTTTAATAACAAAACCCACATAAACTGCCCTTTCTCCTACCTCTGATGAAAGAAATTAATTAATCAAAATAATTACCCAAAAGCAAAAATGTAAGGAGGAGAACTATAATTTTGCTCATTAAGAAGAACAAACAATGAATCCTTGTATCTTAGAGATCCATCTGAACACAAACCTGTGTTTATGTCCAGCTCTTACCGGTGTTCTAGAGGTGCAAGTGCTTGCACTGGTATGTGCACAGTACCTGAATAACACTGTAGCTGGTTTCAACAGAATCAGCACATTCATAAATGAGTATTTGTACCAGCAAACCACTCTTCTGCTACTGCACTACTCCTAATAGAGCAATTCTAGCTTTTATTTTGTGCATGGCGAGTGTAATGTTATGGTATAAACAACAATGAATCTCAACTGATTTTGTTTAAAACCTTGTCCAGATGAGTTAGAGTTAGAACTTTGGAAATACAAAACAAAATATCTTCCCTGAAATTAGGAGATATGAATACAACATCATACAGATTCCATATGAAAATTCACGAGAATTAAAAAAAAAAGCCTAGAACCAAACCACAAAACCTTAAGAGTAACTTGAAGCACAAAAAGCATGCTTTGTGGTTTGAGACTATTTGGTTTATACAAGAGTAGGTCATAAGGAACTTGAATGAAGCCTTTAATTACTGTGATAGAAGATAAGATTTCTGTAATACAATGTTTAGTTTAGCAAAGGAGTAGAAGATGCAGTAGCTGAAAGCAGAGACTGGACAAATTCAGGATAGGAATAAAGTGGTGATAGAGTGAGATTAACTAATCTGATGATCTGTACATTGTCTGTATATATGCTTAGAGTACTGAAATCAAGACTTTCTAATTGACGCAACCTCATCTAGAAAGAGTCCATTTAGAATCATAGAGTTATAGAATGGTTTGGGTTGGAAGGGATCTTTAAAGGTCACCTAGTCCAACCCCCCCGCCATGGGACGGGACACCTTCCGCTAACCCAGGTTGCTCAAAGCCCCATCCAAGCTGGCCTTGAACACTTCCAGGGATGGCACATATAAGGCAGAAATTTTTCCCTATGAGGGTGGTGAGGCAGTGGAACAGGTTGCCCAGAGAAGTTGTGGATCCCTCAGGTACAGTCATGAACCCATTAAATAAGAAGCTGAGAACTTGGAAAATGGAAGTTTTGGGGAACAAGGTGGAAGAATTTCTAAAGGTCAGTGCCTTACATCTATATCTACCCTCTTTCACTTTAAAGCCATTATCCCTTGTCCTATCACTAGATGCCCTTGTAAAAAGTCCCTCTCCAGCTTTCTTGCAGGCCCCCTTTAGGTACTGGAAGGCTGCTATAAGGTCTCCCCAGACCCTTCTACCGGCTGAACAACCCCAACTCTCTCAGCCTGTCTTCACAGGAGAGATGCTCCAGCCCTCTGATCATCTTCATGGCCCTTCTCTGGACTTGCTCCAACAGGTTCTGCTAAGCATTACTATATAGAATTTTGAGACCTGGATTATCCAAGTCAGAGTGGATTATTGTGTTTTACACTTACAGCCTTTAAATCTGTGCATTCACACGTAACTACTCTGTTAACCATCACGTGCCTTATTTTTTAATTGAAAATCAAATATTCTAGTCAAAACATTGTAAACAAGTAATTTAAAAGTTGAAATATGGAAGAAACTCACCTCAAATAGACAGCATGCAGGTAAGGGCAAAACTACGTAAGCAGCATCTGCAAGGAAGTAGTAGTCAGAGCCTGAAAACTGTACTACAAAACTCAAGGTGAATGACCATTCCCTTTTCTCCAGTTATAAACTTATCAACAATGAGTAGTTTCACTCCATTAAGAAAAGACTGATGAGTGAGACTAGAGGCTACACAAAGTCTAAAATTACAAATATACAAGAATTCCTCTTTTTCAGTATCACTTCTCTTTTTGGCACTTACCACGCTAGTGTTTCATGGCTCTTATTCCAGTAAACAGTAGTCACTTACTCAGCCTGCCTTAAACATAAATTTCTTCCTGCAGCCATGGGCATCAGGTCTTGAAAGAACTACCTATTAATAATGAAGGCTTCTCTGTTGTGGCAAAAATCTCTTTCCAATAAGAAAGCTCACCGTAGTGCCTCCATTGCCCAAGAGAAGAAAGACTGATGACAAACTTTTTCATTATAATTTTTTTCTTATTGCTGATGTCCTCTGTATCAGATCAAATTCTTTTGCTTTATTGCAGCCCTGGCCAGAAGAACTTCAGGATGAAGTATGTTGAATATGGACCCTACTTTTACTTTATACATTGTATATATTGTATTTATATAATATATAAAATATATATATATATAAGATGACCATAGTATTTATAATTATTTGAAAATGTCTCAGAAAAAGTATTCAAGAATTCTTAACAAATGAATGAGTTTGTATCTTACAACTGTAAGAATGCAAAGTGTCAGCTTTCCAAATTTGGCCTGTCAAGCATGTGTCATCATTTATTACTTCCCTTTCTCATCTTTTGGGGAATTTATCCCCAGACTATCTGTGGGAACAAATGCTTCCAGTAACATAAAAGCCATTCCACTTTCTAGTCTCTCTCTGCCCTGGAGGTCATCTGAGAATATTGAAAGCTAATATTTGTTCCAAATTGGCACTGCTGGTGGCATCAAGAAAATGGTATTCTCTTGATTACTTTCTGTCTTGAAGGAGTTAAACCACTGAGTGTCTCTACAGTCCATTCAGCTTCTAGAGAAATAGGATCAGCTTTGTAGTACCATTCCAAAAGCAATCTTTTCTGTCTTCATTGTTTTGAAGTAAACTGGTTGCTTTTGTTTAATAAGGAGACACTTCTGCTACAAAATTTTCATAAGGGAAACATGATCTTTTTTAACGAAAACAAATCACTGATAAGGGAGGACATCCAAAGCATAGCTGTTCTGTGTCTTGCCTGTCTGGCCAAATCATTTGGGGTTTCTTTACTTCCACACTGACTCAAAAGAACAATCATCTATGTTGTGACTAGATAAAATCTTGCTACTCATTTACCTAGTTTAATATCATCCCTGTAAATAGTAATTATTGAATCACTGATTTCAGTGGAAAAAGATTTGCTCCTCATGTTAAGCAGATGAAAAGGCTTTAAAACTAGATTCTATATACCTGAAAGTGTCAGCAATTAAAAGGTAATAGAGAAAAATAAAGCAGTACACTGTTATGTAGCTTAATCAACATCTATTTTGCAGGCAAAAAGGCTCATTCCTATATTTTCTCTAAATAGTTTTTCACTTGAGTTTTCAGTTTTGTCTCATGGTAGCCATATAACATTTTGTGAAAAATGGAAATGCTGATAACTAACTCTTATCAGAAGGACATACAGGAAGATGCATGTAACAATAAGCCAACTGTTAGGACTGTAGTAACCAAAGGGCAATAAGAAAAGGGATATAAAACCCTGAGAAAACTTCTGTTGGTGAGGCTGTTTCTTTTCCAGACTGAAGGCTTGATACCAGCAGAGTTCATGTACTTATTTTCCAAACCCTAACTTATTCCTCTGTCTGGAAAAAGCCATATGGCTGGTGCTGTCTTCCCACAGGTACTTCTGCATAACAAGGCATCACTGTACTTGTTATAACCAGCCATACTAGTTACAGTATGGATATGGGGCTGTGCCAGACATTGTCAAGCCTGCAACAGATTAGAGAGAAGACGGGGTCAAACAGTATGTTGGAAAAGTAATGGAAATGTATCATATCCACAGCACATTAAGAACCCAACTGTCCTGTGCAGCAGACCCGTATGTTCCTCATCTGTGGCATGGTTTCTTTCACTTCTGAGTGGTCTGCTTGTAAGAAAGAGTTCTCTTAGCCTTAGAAATGCTTCCTGACAATGTGACAAATTAACACGTAGGTCTTGTTTTCCCTTAAGGAAATAGAAAAAAAGAAAGATTTAAAAAATTGCTAATTATTCTCTATTTCAGCAGTCTGGTTGAAGACCAAAGGCAGCCTAGTGAAGGTGCATTCTTAACTATCCAAGTGTATAGTCATTTCTTTATCATTCTGTTAGTAAATCCTTGTTTAACAAGAAATCTTTGTAAGCTTTTCAGTCCAAAACCAGTTAACACATTTGTTTTTACTTTGCACTGAGTTTTTCTTCATCTAACAACATGATTACTGCCAAGATGAGTGTAGCTCATCTCAAATTTTCAAAAAATTAAATGCACTTCTTCATCAGTTCAGAACATTTATCAGAAAAAGAAAAAAAACTAAGGAAAATGGTACATTTCTGGCAAAAAATGATATAACTTTCACTTCAAATTAGATGAGCAGAGTGTTTGTCTTCATCTTTCCAAATCTAATCAGTTGAAATGTATTTAAAGTAATTAAATCAGCAGAGCACAGAGTAAACTTTCCTTTTGGAGTGCTTGCTGCTGTCAATGTTTCTGAAATGGGTTATCCAATCTGCAAAAGAGGGCAAGGATATTTATACTGTTATCTCAATAAAACCCTAAGCAGTTTCCCAAGTGGCATCTTCAGCGTAGCGGTAGCTAACCTTTGTGCTGCTCCTCACCTCTGACTCTGCAGCAGTTGTGGAGGTTGAAACTTCAGCAACCATCTGGGCTCTGCTCTACTTTTGAGAGGAGATCTCAACTTCCCTCAACCTGATCAGGTTGAAATCAGCCCTGCCTTGAGCAGAAGCTTGAATTAGGTGATCTCTAGAGGTTCCTTCCAACTTAAATTATTCTATGTCTTCGTGAGAAGTGTAAAAATATGTAAAATTCATTCTTTTGCACTGTTACTTGCTGTTTCTTGTTTGGAATAAAGAATCACCTGTAGAACATATGAATTCTGGTCAATACAGAAAAGAGGAAAAATCCATCAGCTTTAAGTGCTGGCAAATGGCCACCCTCTAGTATAACAGGAAATGTGTAAACTTGCTGTGAAAAAGTGGAACTGGATTCCTGCAAGGGGCAGGTCTGCTGCCAGCTCTGAGATATAACCTTTGGGGAAATTAAAGAGATGACTCAAGTGTAATGCAAAGTGTGCCTGTACAACCAGTAAATCAAAAGAGACAGGGTCACAGTCCATTCTTTTTTCTCTTACCTGGCAGAGGATTTTGTTTTCATTTGCAGTACAGAACAAGAAATGGAATTTTGCTCACAAAAGTGACAGACTACTGACTGAACAGGCTTCAAATGAAGACAAGAATAGGTTCTTTAAACAGAGAATCTGTTTATCTCTCTTGTGAGATAAACTCACAAACATGAGGATACTTCTTTTTTAGGTTTTTCATAGATCATCTGTATTGTCCTGTTAATGTTGAGATTTCTCATTAAGTTGATACATTTATCATAAATATAATTACATGATTTGTGAAGGTTTCTGGTTCATAAATTTTGAACTAAAGACCTAGATGTTGTAAACGTCCCAGATAGTGGCCAAAAGTGGATGATATAAGGTTGATTTATATATAGTAATGCAGTACTTCTATGTAGATTAACGTGAGCCGAACAAAATGTGAAAATGGAATTTTATGCAGCTGTTGGTATTGGTTTTGTAAATAAGTGATATTTGCAAATGAAGATCACTTATTTTTTTGAAATGCCTAATCATCTTTATTTTAACAGTGTGTTATTGAGAGCTAAATATGATGAATGTAGGTGCTGGGCATCTCTGAAAATCCCACCAGAAGATTTGCATTATGATTCATATTTGAAATGTTGTTTTAGTAATATTTAAAGTAATATTAAAATGAAACCAGAGTACTACTTTATCAGCTGTGAACCCTTTTTGCTACTAAAAAGTCAGCATGAACAGAATACATTGTGGAGGGTTGACCTTCGCTGGCTGCCAGGCCCCTGCCCAGTCACTCTCTCACCCCTCCTTCTCAGCAGAACAGGGGAACAAAATGAGATGGACAAAATCCTGGGTTGAGGTAAAGGCAGTTTAATAAGAAAAGCAAAAGCCACGTGCAGAAGGCAAGCAAAAAAGAGGAAATTTATTCACTACTTCCCACCAGCGGGCAGATGTGCAGCGACTTCCTGGGAAGCAGGGCCTCAGTGCGCTTAGCAGTTGCTTCAGAAGACAAACGCCATAATCACGAATGTCCCTCCCTCCTCTTTCCCCTCTTACTTTTATTGCTGAGTATGATGCCATATAGTATCGAATATCCCATGGGTCAGTTCAGTTCAGGTGTCCCAGCTGTGTCCCCTCCCAAGCTCTTGCCCATCACCAGCCTACTGGCCTTTTGAGTGGTAGGTTGGAGAGACAGCCCTGCTGATGCTGTGCATGCCCTCCTCAGCAACAGCCGAAACATTGGTGTGTTGCCAACACCACTGTAGCTACAAATGCAAAGTACAGCACTGTGGGGCTGCTATAAAGAAAGTTAAGTCCATCCTAGCCAGACCCAATACATATATCAAAAGGAGATGTGCAGTATTATGTCTGATTTAATACTGTCACCTGTCCAGATATGAAGATCTCCTTTGTTCACATGTGAACATTTGAAAAAGACATTTGAAGAAACTCAAAGCGGGCATTATATCTGATATATAGCTAGTGAAATATGTCTTTTGAAAAATAATAGAAGTTTAAAGAAAGGTGTATTTAAATTTTAATTACAAATGAGATTTACAAGTCCTGAAATATGTAATCTAATCATACACTACCTCTAGCCAGTAGTTTCTATTGATTAGGTCTCACAGTATTTTCCTGCCTTCTACCTTCATAGTGGTGTGTCCATTACTGCTTGAAAGCAAGCTGGTTATTATCTTTATCTTCTTAAAAAAAAAATTGTTGTACAAGGCTTAAAAGATATATTTTTAACTGAAGAATTATATTCTGTCTTGTCTGCTACAGAGCAGGCACTTATAACCATTCTTATATCCTCAACTGGTTTCAGAAGGCAGGGAGAATTTTTGCAGGGGTTGTTCCTGAGCAGAAAGAAGGGTTTATAATTGCTCTGCAGAGCCATCTAGCAACCTTCTATTTCTTCCATTCATCAATGTAGAATATAAGTTTAATTACAAAATCTCCCACATAATCAATAAATGAACTAAGGAAATACTTACTATAAAAGACATTGGCATTGTTCCTGAAGCTTTGCTTGCATCCAGTGTAAAGATCTCAAGGTATTCTTATTAATGACACTATTTGCTTCAGCTAGTACATGTAGATGATAACTTTCAGACAGTATAAAACTATTTCTGGATCAGATTATTATTGAACAGTAGCGCTTTGAAATGTTTTCCACAATGAGAATTGGACAAAGATAGAATATTTACTCAGTCATTTATTTAATTCTTTATATCTGTGCTGCTAACCATCTGTTCAACTTTAGATTTAACTTACTATTTTAATGAAATCTTCATTGCAGTTTACTCATTCTTGTAAAGGTTTCTTACTGACAATATTTTATCATGTAGTATTTTACACTATTTGGAAATGTCTTTTTCAAACTTATGTCTAAATAAAAGGTAAGTTTTTTTCAGTTAGACTGGTATTTTCCCAAACTGCATATTTTATCTTTAGTATCTCACTGGTTTTAGTTGCAGTTTGGGATTTGTGTAGACTTGCAAGGACATTTTGTGGACATTAGACCTTCAGTCTAATGACCTAAACCGTGCCAGTCTTAAAATATAAAAATCCATATTTTGTCTTATATCATAGTTTAATAATCCAATAAAGATGAGTTTAAAGTTAACTAACTACTTTTACATTTAACTGAACTGAAATCTCCAGAAGATGATTCATCTGATTTGGAGATGTTCTTGCAGGTTAACCTCGGTAGGCAGCATTAGTGTGTTATCAACATTGTTTTGGTCACAAATCTAAAACACAGCAGCATACGAGCTGCTATAAAGAAAATTAACTCCATCCCAGCCAGACCCAGTGCAGATGTCTAAGATAAGTCAGATGAATTACATCTGTAAGGTGCTTATTTTTCTCTATTGTCTGTGGAGAGAAATAGACTCTTCTAGGGGATGCTAGAACTGCTAGCTGAAATTGAGACTTCTTTTTTAAGTCTGTAGTTGGGATGAAACCCAATATTTGTAACTAAATGACCTTAAAAATATAGGTAAAACCATCATAGTTTAGTGCCTGGGTATCAAAAATGCATGTGCATACATGTTTCTCGCCATTGGTTGACAATGTGCTATCCTTTACTTGGGAAAAATTAGGAGAATATTCTT
>JANZLQ010000005.1:33180710-33199542 GCA_026212715.1 Elanus axillaris
CAGGTGGTGAGCAATTACTCTGTGCACCATTTGTATATTCCAATCCTTTTACTATTACTGTTGTCATTTTATTAGTGCTGTTATCATTATAATTACTTTCTCCTTTTCTGTTCTATTAAACCGTTCTTATCTCAACCCATGAGTTACCTCTTTTTCCTGGTTTTCTCCCCCATACTGCTGGGGGGCAAGGGGGTGAGCGGCTGCGTGGTGTTTAGTTGCTGGTTGATGTTAAACCACAACATATATTACAGCTAATTAAAGCACGTAAATATAATCTGCACTCAATTTCCTGAGAACGCTGAGGGGAAAAGCAGAATTACTTTGTCCAAAAAACCCCCACCAAACACGTGATCTGGCTGAAGAAAAGGGACAACGTAGCAAAACAGTCGGAAGAGAAGGGATAAATATAATACTAAAACTAGTATTTTATTTTTTAGAGGAAAAAGCTCAAAGCTTAAGGCAAAATAAAGCAGTCTTGTGATATATTTGCTGTGGCATTATGCTAAATGTAAAACAGCCTACCAGCTTCATTGGGAGCTGCTTACCAACATTATTAGTACATAATTTTGCAGTTCTTGGAAAATATTCATTATTGCTTTGTAAAGAAAGAAAGAATTTAAGATACCAACTATAAACCCTTCAAAAGTTATGGAATGAGAAACAGCCAAAGCCTAAGTAAGATGTTGAGAAGTCAACTGGTTTTCAACTAAATACCAGCCAATTTTCAAGAGAAGGTATATGTACAATTTTATGCAAAACACTGATTAAAATGCTTAATCAAGTAAGCCGAGATGACAAACAAGACCAGCTGTAGACCAAAGATTGTACCATATCAGCTGTGCACACAGTATGGCTCAGCCTTGAGAAATGTCCACATGAGAAGTAATAATTGACCAAAAATTGTTGTTCAAAAGAGAATCTGATAAAAAAATCTGCTTTACACCATGTTGATAAAGCAGCATTTTTTAATTTGTAACATCTGAACTTTTAAGAAAAGCACTTTCCCTTTCATCTAAAGTTGGTCTCCTTGAGATTTTTCTCCTTTGTTCTTTTTTAAAGAATATATTGGTTTTCTCAACAGTGTGTCTTATGAATATGTATAAGGTAAAAGTACATTTTAATGAGTGACCATTAGCTGACTTCATATGGCTTTGTGTGTAGAGAGTAGATAAAGAATAAACATGTCAAACAAATGGCAAATAACTGTGCAACCATGATCTAATGTTATTTGCTTTCTTCTAAATTATAACAATCCTGCTTCCCCATGGGATGGATGTTTGCAGATGAATAGTGATGCATATGAAGCCAGGAAAGAAAACCTGAAAAAAATCTCAGTCCTTTCTTTATGTAAGAGACACTCAATTTCAAATTAAAATTTGACACAGACTTTATAATACAGAAGGCTGAAAAACAACTGTATATTAAGGACTGTGTTCTGAAGTGTGCTTAGAAGTGGAATAAAATTTTGTTCCATTCTCTTTGAATGTTCTGTTTGCCCAGAGGTCCTGGCATTCTTTCACCCCTTATTGAACCAAAGCAACAAAAATACAAAGTTCTGCCTACACTCAGGTAACTAAGCTTTTTGGTTAAAGACTGCTATTTTCTATAGCCAAGGGGATGCAAGAAAGCAATGTTACTACCAATCATTTCTAGCCATTCTTGACTTCCCAGCCTGCAAAACCTGATACCTGCTTACTGTCAAATTGGCTGTGGAACGTCTTTCAGCACCAGTCCAGAAGGAAGTGTAAAATCCTGTCCCTAGAGTTACAGCAATTTCTCTCAGCTCTCATTCTTGCTGTACCTCCTTTTCCAAAACACCCTCTAGCAACCCAACTTGTACTTAAGAATTCTTCACAAACCATTATCCCCTGTGTGTCTTCAATATTCTTCCCAAACAAGGATCAGTATGAGGCATCTTCATTTGTATCCATTAATGTTTAATAACCAGCTTTCCACTTTGGTGTTCATCATACAAAAAGTTATCAATATTCTCAGTTGTTAAAAATTGTAATATTATGTCTTGACTCTGCAGTAGCAGGAATTTTATCTAAAAGCCAAAGTTTGGTGTTTTGTGTGACTATAAAAGTGTCTTATCCTCCACTTCATTTCAAGGCATCATATTTGGTGGGAAGTCTTTGAAAACACAAACCTTAAAACCTGCATGCAAATAAAAGGAAACTTAATATTATCTTTCTTAATTTGGTATATCTGAGCTGAGCCAATCACACCATTTTAAGGGAATAGCAATATCACTGTGCTTGAAACCCTAAAGGCCTCCAATATTATGATTCTTTAATAGAGACAACTTAAGTGGTCATCTCAATTTTCTGAATAATTAATCCCAAAAGTTCCTTATTCAGGGAATAGTGGCATAATTCATTTTATGTTCCTCTTTCAGCACTGAGAATACCTTGAACAATCCCAATACAGTTTAAGAGTAATCATTATTTCTCTACTTTCTGAAAAGATACTACATTCCTTTTGTGCATTTTTAATGGGTATTTTTACGTTTTAATTATAATTTGAGGTGTTAAAAAATTGACTGTCTGAATGTTCTTGAAGAACACAATCAGACACAAAAAATAGTTGGCTGACTTTTCAAAGCAAAATATTTGTTATTCAGAATACCAAGTGACTTCGCAACAGAGCTTGGAGATTTTCTTCTGTTGAAGTGGAACTGGTACAAACAACCTTCCACTGAGTACCTTCTATGTACACTCTTTATTCTGGAAGTAAGACCAAAGTAATTTTTTTTTAAAGGGGATTGGACAAAACTGTGACCATGCTTGCACCTCAAGTGCAGATTTGCGTGGGAAATGTGAACGAATAGAAGGATTTCTAAATTGTTGATGGATTATGTTCTCAATGTGGTTGTAGCTTCAGTATAAAAGGGTAATTAAAAACAATTAGTGATGTTGCCTGTAAGTCTGGCAAAGGACCAGGAGCTGAGCAGAAAATCATTTTGGTTGTATAATCCCCTGTAGTACGATAAAGAAAATACTGTAAAGTGCCATGGGAAGGTTTTTCAGAAATGCTTCATGAATTTTTGCAGTTTGTTTTCTGTTAACAGTTTTCATTTTCAAGTCAGTATTTCTAAAACTATGAGAAACTTGTTTTGCACAGAATTGTTCTCATTCTCTACTTCGAGTGGAGATACAGTCGTATAATAGCTGTGTTTGCTATGAGTGCAGAACAGCAAAGGCCATGTAAAGGAAGTTTCAAGTTCCCATTTACTTACTCTGAAGCTACAGCTTCTCTGTCCCAGTTATCGTAAAGAAGTGAAATAGATTGAAACCTCTTTGACCTGTCAGTACATTACAGCTCTGAATCAACTGGAAAAGCAGCACAGTGTCAGCAGTGTGGAGATGGATTTTCATTTAATTAGGCTCTTTGTTCTGGCAAGAGGAAGCAGGCGGGTGTCTCAGCAGAGTGGCCTGTGTGCCTCCTGCACGTCGCTGGGGACCTCCCAGTGTTCAGATGGTTCTCCTGTGGCTTACGTGCCTGGATGTGAGAGAGCGGTAGAAGACAGAGGGTAAACATCAGAACTTGAAATCATATCCTTCATTTTTATTTGAATCGATTAATTCATTTTTACCAGGTTCTGCATGATGTAGACACCAACAGAGATTTTTGGAAGATATGCTTATGCTACTTATATTTACTGTAGTTCACGTTTGCTGTTGATCTAGAACACACTGTGTAAAGTGAAAACAATTCCCAACAGTCAAGCAGCAAAACACACCCATTATATCTCACATTCATTCAGTCTTCTCAACAAGGTGATACTTCCTCAATGGTCACTAAGTGGAAGTTAAGTAGACAAGAAAGCAGCAACCTCCCAGATTATTCATTAGTAATACGATATAGCCACACATTACTGTCACAAACGTTTCTCCTTCTTTCACTCCCTCACCTGCCATAGAATCACCCTAACACTATGTCCTCACTGCAAGAGTTGCCTATACATTTGTTTGGCTTCTGTCATCCATTAGCTCACCAAATATAATTTAAAAGTATTAGTGGAAAGGGGAAAGGCAGATGAAAAGGCACCAAGTGGCACATGTGTTCTCATTTATGGACACCAACTCTTTTCTGAAGGGCGAGAACTTCAAAACTACAATTGTCGGAACAGCAAATGCTGACCTTCTGGCACATCAAAACATAGACTACACAGAAGAAGTTGTACTGACAGTTTACAAGTCTAACTGTGAGTCTCTGATGGCATCATGATACAAATAAAAATGATGCCGCTGCCCAAGAGTAATAGTTAATGCCCCATGCTCAGAGCTGTCTGCATCTGTCACAGCACATGAATACATGCAAGGCTACCAAGATGGAGATGTTGAGAGAAGACAGGCCTGACATGAAATTCAATCAATAGAGACCTTTGTCTTGTGAACACATCTTGCATGGGACTCCTTTGTTTCTTGGGAATTGTCATTTGACTTTATTTAAATACATGCCTGAGCTGGTAGCATGCTCCACAGCAGGTACTCTGGTAAGCTTCCTGTTTGCAACGTCCAGAAGAACCGTCTTTAGAGACCTAAGTACCCCTTGTCAGTATATCCAGAACTGTTGGTGTTCTAGCCAGAGCAGCTCAGCATCTATGTTTTATTAAGCCAAATCAAACCAGATTTTTTTCCCAGTTTTCCATTGCTGCTGACAGTGACCTTCCTGAGCTCTGTGTCCTTTATAAGATCAGTCAATTGAACTTGTGTCTGTGACTTGCAGGCACATTCAGACATCAGAATTTTGCTTAGGTTAAGATAATCTCAAAGAATGAATCACACCTTAATTACTATGTGCCACCATTTGGTGTATAGTTTTGTATGTGCTAATACAAAGACTCCTATGCTTATGTGAGAGCTGGGAGCCTGGAACCTGTATGTTGCTGTAGTTTGGAGGTAAATGGGGGAATGAGTGCATTCCTGCACTGTTCTAATATATTATGGATCCCACCCTAACTTAAAAACCGCTAAAATTCCCTTTCAGCTTGAACGCATTTTGAGCCTTCTGCCCTTTCCACCAAGACAGCAGAAACTACCTATATGCTGATCACACATGCTGGCTCAATTCTTTCTTCAGTGCTCTGCTTTGTAGCTAGGTGTACAAGATTGATAGGCTGAAAGAAAGGATAAATTGTCAAAGAGTCCGATTCTGTAGCTACAGGAGGGGGGGAGTCCTGAAGGCTGATTCTTAGCCTAGGCAATTGGTGTGTCTTTTGCATTAAAGTCAGTGGATAAAGCCTGTAACACTGGTTAAACTTAAAACATTGGTAGGTCTGAGACTAAAAATGGGCCTTCCCATTTGATTGTTTTAAGCAATAGTCTACTGTGCAAAAGCAAAACAGGGCCTCTTTGGCATCGTTCCCTAGAGAGTTCTGCATTTTTAATCTCAAAAATACAGAAACACATCCTGTGGAAAGCTGAGTCAAGCACCTGGGTAAGTACCTCTGTATCTTGTATTTGTATTGGCTGACTGCTCACCAGATTGGATCACCCTTTTGTGATGCGACTTGTCCATTCCCTACAGTCCTTTGCTCGCTCCCTTCCAGGACCTGCCCAAGGAACTTGGATTCTCTAAGTTTGTTTGTCCAAGTCAGCCTGCCCTGGCTGTGAATATGGCCCTTTGCCTATGCCAAACTCTCATCCCTTATGAGCTATCACATATTTATTTCATTAACTGAGTTAATGACACTTTGATGAGAAACACTAAGAAATGTAGGCAGCTAAGCTGGGTTTCACGTTACCAGACTTCCAGTGTCAGCAGTGTGAACACCTGAGCGAGACCTGTTTTAGAGTGAGGAGCAATAGGTACATCTTCACAACAGAACCTATTTTAAAATGAATTGCGCTCCCAAAATGCCTTTTACTTTTCACTGACTATAAAAAGAATCTACATTGGTCTAGATGCCTATGGCATACATACACCAAACATGGTATGACTTCTGTCTCTCTGGCCTTTTACCAAAACCACCAAGCTCCCTAAATGAGTAAAGCAAGCTCTCCTGCCCTGTCAGCCTAAGATGGAACTGAGTCGAATGCCTTAAATAAAAATCATGGGGAAGCTTTATGTCTCACTCTGTCTGTAATACGTGATATTACCCAGACCTCTGCTCCTGCATTTGTAACACTAATAAGGAAGCAGTAAAGCAAGAAAGAAAAAAGTCTTCTGAAACATGGTCTCAATGGTTATATAAACAGCAAGCGCTTGCCACATGACAGCCTGTGTATTTTGTTGGACATATACAGTGATTTGTGTGCACAGTAGGGACTTGAAACACGGTTGGAAATGAGATGGCAGAGCTTAGAATTTTTTTGCAGAAGCCCTACTTCCGTTGTCCAATTGTTCCTAAACAGTTATTTGTATTTATTAAGTGTCAAGGAATTTCCAGTTAAAAGAAAAATATTATTCTTTTCTGTTTGTTTTAGATGTTGTTTCTTTTTTTAAACAAAATTTGTTCAGGAATTATTTCTGTTGGTATTGAAATACAAAGTATAATTTCCAGAATAACTTGAATACACCTAAAATAGTTGCAGACCAGATTTCTCCTGAACTCACCTTTTGAAACCTAAAGAAGTTTTTCACCACAAATTGATTGAGGGCTAGACCCTGGCTTTATGGAGCATTCTGTCCTAACTCAATTTGGAAATTGAAAGGAAGTGCTGGCAGGGGCGGCTTTTCTAAAGTTGAGCCTAAAATGTGTATATTTTCAGTTGTTCTTGCCTTGTTGAGTTCTTATCCCTGCATGGATTGTGACTATGGCAGAAATGGCTATGATAATATTCAAAAACCAAACTGAGATCTGCTGGCTAAAAAAGAGGAGGTTTTCTGCTCCCTCAATCGGTGAATAAATGAATTTGCATGGATCGGTAAAGATGGCAATAGTTAATGTAAGTCCCCTCAGCGTTTGTACAAAAGAAGTTCTTTACCCGGTTTTGTGGCAATTCAGATGTAAGACAGTGCATGTGCGCAAATGCTGTGGATCAGGAGAATAATAGATCATAAGAGCAACACTCTGGAAACATTTTTTTGGTGGAAAAAGTGCAAATGCACAAAATAATACTGGGGGCTGTTGCTGAAGCAACAGAAGTGAATCATAATATTATTTATCATTCATACTGATCACTGAATTGTGACAGCAAATTCATGTTGTTTTTCAGGATTTACCTATTGTTAAAACAATACGTGTTGGTAAGACAAGAACAATGTGCTGGCTCTGATTAAAACAAGAAAAAAATTAGAGTAGATTAAAGGGGCCATATGTTGTCTCTGCGATTGCCGTTGCTTTTAAAATGCAAATATTAAAATCATTTTTTACAATTAAATTGAAGGAGAAATAACCTAACATGAGCTTGATTGTTTTCAGTGTAGGAATGAAACTACATTAGGAATGCCCAAAAATGTAGAAAGCAGACAAAACTACTTTAGAATCTAGTAGCGTATTTACAGCTGACTATTAATATTTAGCTTGCAAAATATCATCCCCCTTACAGATCAGTAAGCCTAAGTGCAAATATTTGTTACATTTGTTTTCAAACAGTTACACATTTTGTATATTCCAAAATGCAGTGGAGTGGATTAAAATAAATTAACAGTTATTTCTGAAGGATGTGTAACAAAGTTTTCAACACTTCTGCTCAACTGCCAAAATAATTTCATAATTAAAGAAGGCATTTCGTATTATCATTGTATAAGCCATAGAAGTGTTGAGGTATGATCCACAGAAGAGACTTATCTCCTAACATCCAGATGAAAGAAGCATAAAAGCATTATCCATATAGGTTATTTTTGTACATCAAGTCAACAGCTCTGCAGTTTTTAAAGTTCTTAAAGAAGATGAAGACAAAATTTTTAAAGTTCTTAAAGAAGATGAAGACAAAAATGATGGATAGAAGCTTTTAATGACTGAATACTAAATATTTCCCTGGTTTGGTATATGATTATCATGAGGTAGTATAGTGCTTGAAGACTGAGCTATGATAAAGAATTGATGTGTAGTTAGTGGGACACCTATATATAGCTCTTACCTAAAAGCACATAACAGCAAAGCAAAGGGAGTATATACACTCAGTGGTATACATTTGCTTTCATTGACTTCACACTCTGACTTCAGGAAAAATAATTACTTTAACCTGATGCAGCCCCACTCTAGAAAAAAATGCACACTTTTCAGAAACATATGAGCGGCATTGAGTCTTTACAAAAGATGTCAATGGGTTCTTTTGATGAGGAATGTTGTGCTGCACAAAACCAAAGAACGTGCATGCACCTGCCCTGGGAAACTGCCCTTGCACCTGCCCCAACACTGTGGCATCCTTGCAATTTCTGAAAAATTAAAAATTTATGATACTCATTCTTATCGATTAAACTCCTCAGTTGCAGGACTTAAAATAACGTTTCTTGAGTAAAGAGTTTGGGGAGAGTGGAAAAGTGCTTCGTATGAACTACTTAAAGGCTGAGTTTCAAATTAATTTAATTTAGTGCTACTTATGAAGATGTTTATGATTTAAAATAAGATATTTTGAAATTGTAAAATGATAAAAATAGAAAAAATTAACACTTATTATATTTGAGTCATGTACTTGACAGTGGTAAATATATGTATTTTGCCAAATGCAGAGTTATTCAGGCTACTCCATTTTCCAGCAATAGCACCATGATGTCTTGTCCTCCTGGCTGAGTAGTTGTGTACGAACAACTTCTTTACTGATATAAGCTGTTGGAGTCCTACTGTCCTTTAGACCTTTCACTGCTCATTAGTGTATCAAAATAATAAAGAAGATTTCAGAGTTCACTGTTTGGTTTACATTTCCAGGGTTTTCTTCTGGATCTTGGCTTCTTCTACATTCTGTTAAATTCTAGAGGGCTGCTCTTACCCTGTTTTGATGATGTGAAAAAAGCAATGAAAATCTCCACTTAGTGCTGGTCTCCACTTAATGAATGCTACAGCATGGAATACATCATGTCCTAGAGCGCTTGTCCTGAGTCCGTTTCTCTTTCAGGATGCAGTTTCTGCGGTAGCTTATGTGGAGAAGTGCTCCTATGAAACTATTTGATGTACCTTTATACTTCTAGGTTTCTAAAGTGCAATTTGGCAGATGAGAAGAGCTTGGCCAGCAGCCCATGCCGCATTAGTTTTCCAGGAATGATCTGTTTGCACTCTGAAGATGACAGCATAGTTCCTGCTAGTGAAGAATTTGGAAGATACTTTGAAGGCATGACCAAAGTATTAGGTCATTTTCTTCTTTTTTTTTTTAAAGAAAGTTCCACTTGCAGTTAGCTTATTAATAGAAAAGATACTTAGCCTTACCTGAAACTCCTGCTGCAGACATTGCCTCTGCTGGGAAGGATCCTGTGATGTACAACATAGCATCATTTGACATAAGTATCTAGGGAGGAGAAATCTAAAGTATGTGCAGAGCAGCCTGAGCAATATGCTCAAAGAGCAGCTACATGGAAGGAATAAATGATCCTTAAGGTGTCTTACTGCTCCACTTAATATATCTCAGGGTTTTAGGTATCTTACTGCTTTGTTGGGGGGTTTTGGAATTTTTTATGATTTTGCTTTCTGCACTTGCTGTCTGTGTAAGTTACTTGCTCTGAATATGACTTTGAATACTGGGTTCTTTCTTCTATGTCATACAACATCATTTTTCAAATTATTTTAGTATATCATATCAAAAGCAATAATTTAATTTTCTGTAACAAAAAATGGGAATGATAACATTTTGCTATTCATTTAATGATAGTAATATTCCTTTTTAAAAGCATTATAAGTTATATTCATAGTTAATGTGAAGTGAATAATATGAGTAGTTAATAAAGTCATATTTTTATAGGGCAAAGTGAAGTCTAAGATTCCATAATGTATACAAGGCATGCTAATTTTTAATGAAAATATTTTGCTGTGGCATTCATGTAACTTAAGAAATCAGACAATGTGTATTATGCAGTTTTGGTTCTGCACTTTAATACAGTGTAACCATTTCTCTCATGAGACACTAAATAAAATGAAAGAGTATACAGTCACTCTACGTAGGGCCATTCCTTTCTGTATTGAAGCAGTGTAATTAGTTGATTAAAGTATATTGCATCTCTTAGTTCAAGACAAAATTACATTACTTAATTACGTTGTAAGTGGCTTTCCCTATTTTATCTTGATTATGTAAGATGCATACATACAGAGAATTGCTGAAGTGATCAATTATTTTTTATTCCCGAGTATCAGCAATGTTTTCAAATACAGTTCTGTGAAATAGAGAGAAATGTTTGCTGGCCAGCAATTGCGTTGTGAAACACAAAGAGAGAGAAAAAAATACACGCTCACACATCTCGTTATACTAAGTTGTGCAAATTAAATTAAAATTTGTAATTTTCTCTTTTTCTAAAAACATCATTCCAAAGCACCAATGAGTTTTTGATGTTCATATCTAAAACTTATTTGCACTATGACAGTGTTGAGTGCTTTTCTCCCATGACCCGTTTTCCACAGTGACTGTCCTTGACCAAACCAGAAAATGAATTTGATTTCTCTAATGCAAAAGGTAATTGGATTTCTCTTTATGGAATGCATCCCTTTAATGACTGTCTCTGCTTCAGCCAATTTAGCTGCAACCGACCTGACATTGATCTGGTGATATGACTTTAAATAAATGCCAAGCCAGGAGATGAAAGACCAACTGTCTGATATCAGAAAGAACATTTTCTGCCTCATCTTGCCATTTTCCTCAGAAAATGTCTCCATCTGGAATGTCATTCTTATGAAACACGCTACCCTAATAATTGGTTGTAGAGCAGCAGATTGCATCCTTCTACCAAATACATTAAGTATTTCCTAGAAAGTGTCTGGAGAAAATATTTTGAAAATTTAATAAAACCTCTCAAAATATCTGTTCTTCTTTGCAAATATTCATTACTACTTAGACTCTTCCTAAGAGAAAAAGGTGTTACTGAAGTAGTGGATTAAATCTTTACAGATGTCTTGTTCAGCATTAAATATTTATCAAAATATTTATTTAGATAATAGGGATTTTACAAAAAAGTATCCTAGCATGCTGGTCTGAGAAAAGATTACCTGCATAAAACAATTAGTAAAGATGGTATTTCAGGAAATAATCTGTCCTTTCTTCAGGCTATGCATAATGGAATCATAAAATCCTAGAATGTATTTTTCTATTTATTTAACATATTGAAAGTGGTAGCTCACACTCTGGACAGTAAACTGGATTTTAAAAACTCTATATATCAAAATAAATGTAGTGGAAAATAGAAACAAGAAAAATTGACTTCAATTTGAAGTTATTTCCTTCTGAAATCTTATTAAGAATTATTTTCAAACTAATCAAAATGGTTTGTAATTTTCCACTCTGTACTGCTACCAATGACAGTAAGGATTTGTTTTACTTATCTGTATTTTGAAGCAGGTGCTCACCCCTATTTCCTTTATCTGTTCAATTATTTCTTAATCTTTACCTATGGGCAGGTTTTCGACTCTTCTGAATCTCTTGCACAATGGAATTGATGAGTTTACTGTAATGTAATGTAACTTCTGGTGCATTTTAGTACAGTTAACTTGAAGTAAATGGATATGAAAACACAGCTTCCCAAAGGTGCAAGTGCCTGAGGGGTATTCTCCTCCCTCATTTAGCTGAAAGTCATTTTTACTTTTGTGTTCCACCCAGTAGTAGTGCATGCATATGAGTCTCTGGACAGAGAAACAGATGGTCTCTTTAGATAGGAATTATGAAAATGAGAATAAATATTTCATACTTTTAAAATTTCGTGCAAGTTTTAAGGGATTTTTGCGTCTCTAGTCCATCCCAAGTGTGCTTTTCTTACTGATACCAGAAAGCGAGAGGAGATTATAAATGGCATATAGTGCTTAATTCACAGGCTTGCACTCCCTGGCTGCAGTTCTGATTTCAGGAGTGGAAATTCTGCTGATGCTGCTCTCAGGGAAGTGGGTCCCCTCTCCCAGGCTGGACCGGAAAGTTTTGTAGCCATAGAGGAACATAGCTATGTGCCGTAGGTTGCTGTAACTTTTAGACTAGTTCCTCTTCTCTTCTTATCTTTGGATCTCCACAGGTTTCCTTGTTTCTCAAGGAGTTGTGTGCACTTCTAGGGGCGCATATGTAGGTCAATATACTTTATCTTGATTGCAAGTAACACTAGAGATGCTATTTTTCTACTGTCGAACAATTAAAATTATCAGAACAGAAGCAGGTGTGTCATATATAAACTGTTCTTAAAGTCTGTGTTAGTACTTTCTTTTGTGACACCGGTTTAACCATGTCTTTTTTCCTCTTTACCTCCAGGTCACTGATATGATGCTTCAAGACAAACCCTACCCAGACTGGGGAAAGTCTGCCAGAGCTTTCTGGAAGAAAGGAAACATTAGGATCATTTTATTCTGGTAGGAAATTAGTAAAGTCAGATTGTTGTAAATGAACCTTTTATAAAATATCCAAAAATATATCTTCTAATTGTCTGTGGCAGTAAGAAATATAAATGGAATGTGTGGTTGGAAGAAACCAAAACTTGGTCTATCAAAAAATTAAATATTACAAAAGATGTACATAAGTGAACAATTCCTAATCAAAATAGTTGGTGTAAAGATATGATTTTAAAATTGATTTATACTATTTCTTTTATTATATTTTTGACACTTTTTATATCTGAGTTGCAAAATTTTTGCTGCATGTGATAATATTTAGATGCCCCATTGTCAGTCCTTGTAATTAAGGTAAGTATATATGTGAGTGTCCTTTTGTGACCTTGAAATTAATTATAACAATTCTTTGAATTAACACATGAATGGGATTTCAAATGGTGACTCAGCCTCTGATTATTAAGAAAAATATTTTAAAATCCGTGGGAAAAATTGTGAGAGGTAAGCATTTATTTGACTCCAAATGTAGCCTCTTCCAGGTAAATTGTAGCTGTTATAACAGAAAACAAATTGTGGCAGGAACAATGGAAGATGGAAAGTGTATAGTCTAAGAGGCGGTCTGAAGACCTTATAGCTGAAGATGAAAGAAACTGCAAATATTTTTTTCAGCTGCATGAAGCAGAAAACCTCATGAAATATCAGCAGACCTGCTGTTTTTTAAAGAGTAGATTTAGAAGGAATTGTTAGAGAGAAGTTGAATTATTTACATGGATTCTGCTACAGAAAATGCAATGAAATATCTGTACTTTTAAAGTAGTAAAAATGAGATATTAAATTGAGGCCATTAAAGCAAATAATAAGAGACATTTAAAGACTAAAAAGAAAGCAGAATCAGATGGCTGATTGGCTACAAACAAGGTTTATAAGGAACTGAAGGGGTTGAGCTGATGCAAATTTTACTAGCACTTAATTGCCTATTGAAAAACGGAATGTTAAAGTTTGGCTATTGTTTTGGTTTTGTTGCTTTTTGTCAACAAACTATAATTATCCTACTGGCCTGTAAAGTGTGAGTATTACCTAAATGGATTGAATATATCATCAATAATAGAATTATGAGCAAAACTCTAGATTAAATTTTGCTGAAAGAAGCCAGGGCAGCTTTGCTGAAAGAAAACCTCTGATCTGTTAGAACTCTTTGAACATGTCATCAAAATAATGGATGAGGAAGAAATGCTTGATCTAATTTATTTGGACTTTCAAAAGGCTTTTGACAAAGTTCTTTACTGAAGGCAATTAAGAAAACTACTAAGACCCATGGAGTGTGCTGAACATTTAGAAATCATCTCAGAAATGTGCAATGAAATGTATAAATAAAATAATATTTTTCTGCTACATTGTTAAGACAGGGGAATCCCATTATTTAATGTTAGAAGTAGTATTCATTATTTGTATACATCATATATATTAATGACATGGCAGAATTTAAAGATGAAGTTAATTTGACGAACGCTAGCATGGAAGACGGATCTTAGAAAGCTAGGTCAAAAAAAAAAAAATGATGGAAAAGTTTGAGTTGTGGAGAGGGTTGAGGGGGGGCTCAAAGAGCTCCTTGTCATCATTGCGGGACGTGCAGAGGAAGATTCTGTCTCAGTGTGCTGAGGTGGGCAAAAAGGTAAAGCACATGAATAAAAAAATGCTCAGATAGGTAGCAAGTGGGCTAGCAGTGATTAGTGTCATTTAGCTAAGTCAGTGAAAAGCTCAGTCTAGAACAGCATTGATTTTTTTTACCCTTGT
Organism: Elanus axillaris; assembly: GCA_026212715.1. Lineage (NCBI taxonomy): Eukaryota > Metazoa > Chordata > Aves > Accipitriformes > Accipitridae > Elanus > Elanus axillaris. The sequence goes on from JANZLQ010000005.1 coordinate 33,194,896, forward strand.
CTGAAGAATAGCCTTGTCTGAAAGACTGGAAAGGAGATTAGTTAAGAGTCAAGAAAAAACTTAATTACACAAAAAGACTGGAAGAATGGAAAAAAGGGTTAAAAACAAGGTGACATAAGAGGGAGATTTCAAATTTACATGCCAGACAGGGAGAACAATAGAACGCTATCAAAAGTACTTAAATGTTGTTGTGAGAGATGTTTTGACTTCTTGCAGTCTGAAATGTTATAAATCCGTATTTTCTTTCCAATAATAATCACATTAACAAATCCTACCAACAGTTTAAAATGGAGATAAAGTTAAAAATGATGGTTCTTTTCATGCATGATTCTCATACTAAAGAGTATGCTTAATGGGGTTTTCAAAACCTAAAGGGTGACATAAATGCTTTTACTTTTAGCTTTCAACAGTGAAATAAAATAGCCGTGGGCAGCAGTCTACATTCTGTAGAGACATTATTTAGATAGTGCATGTTAGATATCAGAAAAAGTAGACTTTTTTCCCCTAATAAGTAGGAAAAATAGAAGGGGGAGTGAAAGTATTGATAATGTTATGCATGATGATGTGGTGTGTTTGTATTTCATTTATTCTTGCTTAAGCAGTGTGATGTGAGCAGCCTCATTTCTGAAATGTCCTAAATGAAGCAACCTCAATACTATGTCCTACACAGATACTGGTATGCCAAAGTCTGTTTACTCAGGGCATTTCCGAGTGGCACACCTGTTTAGCAGAGATAGTGTAATACAGTGCACTGTATTGTAATTATTCCAAATATAGATATGTGATGCGCAGTTTAGAGTGGGTGATGAAATGAAAATTTTAGATAAACACTGGACTTGTTTTCTGTGTTTTTTTCAAGTTTACGTGGTAAAATTAGATAACGCCTATGAACGTACCAAAGACAGATGGATTGTCATGGGGATGAAGGCACCATCCACTTGTTTATAACAGTTAATCATGTGACTGCTTTGTGTTTCTGATTTGGAAATGTTTTCAGCTCTCCAATGCAACTAATTAGCAAAGGTTTTGATTTAGCTTATCATCTCCTGTTTCAAATCATTCCCTGGAAACATTGTCAGCAACTGGTTGTTGGTTGCTCCTGAGGATTCTGGCTGCCTTTTGAATGTCTTCACAATATAATTCTTCCACAAACAAGTCAGCTAGCTCAAAAATGTCCATTTGCTATTTGCCTTTGTCTAGCCCATCATTAAAGAGTTCATTGAAGTGCCTTCTACTTTTTTTACAGTGAAGGGTTGTCTTTTCTTTTTATGAAAAGGTCTCCATTTTGGTCATTTACATCTCTGCTCACAGCTAATTCCACCATCCAGAGACACCTTTGCGTAACGCTGTTATGATCTGTGCTATATTGCATAGTGATGCAGTGCAAATGCAAACACACTTTCTTACAGATTTAAGAAAGTGTATCGTCAAGATGCCTTCTAGAAAGCAATGAAGTATTTAGAACCCTGGTGGAATTTCTGGGATGGTGCAGATGTGTTTGTGGATTATGAAAGATAGATACCTATGGGGAGTTAAATACCTGCACCACCTGGCAGTCAGATGAGGCTGCGGTAGAGGAACAACTGTCCCAGTGCTCTGTGGTTACCATCACTGTTGTGAAGTTACTAGCATGAATTGAAATAGGCTGATTGATATTTTTTAGATACATTGATGATTCGGCTGGTTTAGGAGAAACAAATTACCTTTGAAGGAGAGGACTGGCATTTGAAAGAAGCAACAAGAAAAAAAGGTTGTTAAATTAAGCCAAATAAAGATCTTGGACAAGACTGATGACAAGCCAGTAGCAGTAGCTACTGATAAGTTAAATAAATAGGACAATACGGAATGGTAGTTATTTTTAATGTTGGATATTAGAGGAAGCAGAGAGAGGAGTACAATGTGAAAAAGCTGATTATTTTGCAAATAATTTTTTATTCCCCTGGAGCACGAAATAAGTCCAACCTACACTAAAGATACCTCTTTATAAGGAAATGACTTGTTAAGACAGAGGACGGACAAATAAATACATTAAAACAGAGCTACAAATGGAAGAGAATAATGCTAAGAGAGTTCATGAAAAATTACTTAAAACTAATTTAGTAAACAGTTATGGAGTGTCTGTTTTTATAGTATTTACAATATTTTTCCAAGTGAACAAACCCGTGCAATATTGAGCTTTCCAGATGGTGCACTAAGGTTTGCTGAGAGCATTATGCACTTACAGATCTGCACAGGAGCGAGCTCTCACGAGCAGTACATACAGGTGGTGGTGTTAAAGGCAGCGCACACTAATGCCACGGGACATGCTCAGTCGTCACCCGTGTTAACGTACAGGTCTCTGCCACCAAGGTTAACCTCTGCCTAGTTTGTGCCTGAAATCACTACCTCCTCATTACAATGTCTTCCGCAGTGGTCTGCAACATCCTGTGAAGAATCAAGCATAGTAATTAGAGTAAAATCACCAGGACATCTCTGGGCTGTGTGCAGTTTGGTTAATGGAGGCAACACTCAAATACTGTCTCTTGACAAATTGTTCCAATATTAATTGTCTTCAAAACTTCCCTAGCAGAGGATGGTGGGGTGTTATAATGAGCAAGGCAGAAAGAGCTCTTCATGTGAACTTTTAGCTATAGGGAAAAACAGAACACCAACAAAAAGAAATGAGTTTACTGGAAGTGAGGAAAAGAGCTGCTGAGGGCTGTGTAACCAGGGGAGAGAAAATGGATATTCAAAGGTCGCTTATCAAAATGGGGGAGTGTAGAAACAACAGCGGACTGTGCAGCTGAATATTGATTGCAGGCAGGATGACACAATAATATATACAAGCTGAACGTTTGAATATGCAAGTAGCAGACTGGAATCCATTTCCGTGGTGTCCCTGGCTAGACATTCATTTTACGTGTACACAATGATCAGTCTTGATTGGTACAATAATGTGTCTTTGGCATAGGACTCTTGTCTGAAATAACACAAAGCACAGACCAACCTGGAGAAGAAATAAAGTAATATGGAGAATTGTAAATTTGTGATTCCCTATGTTTGCCATGTTTGACTTTGCAAACTAAATAATCTTCTTTTAGTATGTATTTCCATAAGATCTCTCTAGCTTTCTTTAATAAAAAAATAGTTACCCATGCTTAGAAATGTATGTTAGTAATCACAGTACTTTGATGCAACAAGTTAGTAATATAGGTTTAAAAGCTTTTATTCAAATTAATTGTTCAGAATTGCTACAGAGTACTAATTCATGTACATATGTTTATAGAGGATTGTGTTAAACATGGGTTTGTGTAGGATTCTTAATTGGACAATATTTTGTACCCTGGAAGTAGAGGAAACCTCCTTAGATAGCCACGTCTCCCACAAAGGAATAAAACATAGTTTCTTTAAGAGATTTTCTTTTATGCACCAGTTTGAGTGTTTGTTTTGATAAGTTATATTTCCATATTCTATGCTTTCATAGTCAAGATGATAAATGCACACTGGACAATGTTCATTTCACATATATGAATGTAGTTCATACATTTGTTTCAAAAGACAGCTTCTTAAAACATCTATTCTTTTCATCATAGGCTGCACTGAGAAAAACTAATTAGACATTATAGCTTTGTCAACCTAAATTATATACTAACCCAAACAAAACAAACCATTCATTAGGTTTGAGTAAAGGTTTTTGTGATGCAGTCCCACAAATACAACTGCATGCAACAACAAAATAATTATATCTACAATATACATGCATATAGATACACATACGTTATTCTTCTCTCCCTGTTTTGGAGGTTTTTAAGTTCATCTGTTCATTCTTTCATATTTAAGTAATTTATCTTGTGATAAGATACTGACTACTGAATGGAAACCTGGACTCATGTAGAAGGTGAAGCAGATTTCCTGGTAAATAATACAAAAGAACATAAAAATATTTGACAACATTATTGCTCCCAGTAAATCTTTTATTCTTATGCTATAACCAAAGTGAATAACTTCAATTTGGATAAGCAAGACAATAAATAAATTCCTTACTATTTCCTTTTTGTCTCAATACAAAATATTCACTAAGGTCCTCCACAGAGGATTTATATTGAGAAATCTGACTACTAATCTGGGCAGACATTGTTAAATATATTCTGAGAGGATAAAACTGCTCATGAATAGTAATTGTCACATTTAGGCTGGCAGTTGAGAAGTATTATTACCATTTGTCAAGAGATGATTTAAATGTTTCTGATAGCATTTATTTAATCTCTGTGCTGGGTATTATTGGTAAACTATGCTGTTAAGATTGCAATTGGTTAACATGAAAAAGTTGACAATAACTCATCACAGTCCAGACCACTGGACTTTCTTTCATACAAATGGTAGTTGTTTAATGTTTCTGCCTATTTTTAGTTTTCATTTAACCTTCCTATACTGTATTTGAAAATACTGTATAAATATATGAAAATATTGTATTATCTAAAATATTCACACAAAAGGTTTTTATTCAAACTTATGTTTGATCCTGTACAAACTCTCCGGTTCATGTCCTAAGGAATACTCTTCCATTTTGATAGCTGAGTGCTTTTACAGTGTCAAGTATGGAAAAACAAATAGCTTCCAAGTATCCTGTAAATTATCCTAAATAAGTAGGCACTAATTTTTGCAGAG
>JANZLQ010000005.1:33199642-33221949 GCA_026212715.1 Elanus axillaris
TATGGAAAAACAACAGTGGTCAAAACTCACCAGAATTGCTGAAGCTTGACAACCACATGAGTCAGACCCATTTTTGGCACCTCGTTCTCTCATGCCTTCCCCCCTCTCCTTGGTGCATGAAGACCAGTGTCAGTAATTCAGGGTTCTCCCATCAATCTGCCCTCCCCGGTAAGCACTGGTTTCAGCTGGAAGCATTTCTCAGTCCTCCTCTAAGATGCTCCTGCCTCGCCACTGACTTCCAGTACAAGCAATTACTCCAGTCCCTGGCAGAACACGTCTGTCCTTTTCCTTCTTCCCTTCCTCTGTCCCTCCAACACAGCAATAGGCCAAAATGCTGCCAGTGTGTGCAGAAGCAAGAGGGAAAGGGCAAGGCAAACCTGGGGCTCCAAGCTAGCTGTGGAGCAGTTGGCTTCCAAGACAGCATTTGTGGCTCTAACATCATGGCCTGTCTCAACCTTTCCCTGGTTTTTCTAGGAAAAGCCAAGGAGACAGAAGCACCTTGGGAAATGCAGTCAGTCCACCGGTGTGTGGCCACATGGAGCATGTTACTCGTGGACTAGTAATGCACTGCATAAGAGGGAGATGCTTTGCATGACATTACTTATATATGAGGAGAGAGAACATACCCATATGTGAGGGAGTGCGTGTGAAAGTCTCCCATCTGTCTCACCTATCAAGGAAGAAATTTGTGTCTTGCCTATGCAGGTCTATATTTGGAAAGGCTGTATCATGCATTTTCCCTGACTCTATTCTTTCCTATTTGTGGTAGGAAGCATAGTGAGACAAATCATTCCTCATCTCACTTTTCTTCTCAGAAGGAAAAGCATGCAAGGGAGACAAAATCAAGTTTAGGGAACTCTGATTCTCAGATTTAAAAAAAAATACTGTAATCGTGAGATCACTTTAGCATGAAGGTTTGTTATTTGTCTTGTTCAAGTTACATCAAGTGGTCTCATCCTATTTATTTTTTTCTGATGGAGTCTCCTACAGATCAAACAAAAACATATGTTGTTTCTCACTTGTATTTGCATGAATAAGAGAAGGGTTGGCAGAGAGGGAGAGTGAGTGTAGCGTGGCAGCTTTCCTCTCATATGAAGTAGGACACACGCACACACATCCACATCCACACACACAACCACACTCTTGAGACAGCAGCAGAGGGGAGGAAGGGAGCTCCTAACACCCCTCCACAAATGCCATTCCCCTGCTAAGTTCTAGTGTGGAAGTATTTCATGTCCTGGGGTGTAAAAAAAGATTCATAGGACAATCTGGCTGAAAGATAGTTACACTGAAGAGAGAAAAGGATCATCCATTAGCTAGAGTGGGGTTTGGGATTGGGCCCATAGACTTGAGTTTCACCTTTGATTTGGCTTTAAGTTCTTTGAACTGCTGTAGTAGATACGTATTTTATAGCATATCTTTCCAGTTCCTCAGCCTGTTTAAGCTTTTTGAGTTATATTTGGTAGCTACTTGCAATTCAATAGCTGATAGCCTGTTAGAATAAAAGACTGTTTTTATTCCTACATAATTGCTAGATCCCTAAGTATAGCCCTCGTAATTGGATGGATATGGCAACCCATCTTCACCTCTCTTAAAAAGTAGATTTTATTCTGTCCCTGTTAGTGAGAGAGAGGTATATCACGAACAATTACTAAAAATATTTTATCCAACATGTAGCTTTAATAAAACTTCTTAAAGTGCAGTGTCTGCAATGTTTCAGTAATAACAGTACTTCCAAATGAAAATACTTTCACAAAATCACATTCTGTGCCAAAAACTGAAAAGCTCTAATTCTTAGATGAAAATGTTCCTGAGCAGGTTTCAAAAGTTCTTTCTTTTAGGCAGCTGCAATTATCAGTTCAGGCACAGGGCCAGTATAGAAGGGATATTGCAGCAAGTCCTCTTTTAGCACCTTCTCTCTGCTTTCCATGAAGTTCTTGCTGGGCAGGAGACACCTCTGCTGCCACTCAGGCCCCGTGGAAGTTTCTCCAGGAGAAGAGCAGAAGCACTGATGGGGTTGCTTGTTCTGTCAGTGCCCTCTTTCTGCTTAAGCGCTTTCCCTTCCTTCCTCTTCCACAGTATAAATCCATTTGTTATTAGCAAAAACATCTTCTATCTTTAGCATTTACAGCTAACCTAGGCCTCATTCAAGGTCCACTGTAAAAGCAGGGTGAGTATAGCTGTCAGATAACGTGTGTTATGGGATCATCTAGGTAGAAAAAAATGCTATAAGTTAAATTATAACAATATATAATTGGATAATTGTGACAGCAAGCCCATGACAGAAGTTCCAAGTATTGCAATTAGATCAGCATGCACACTGTGGACTTCTATTCATACAGCAGAAGGATACATTTCAGATTATCAGGGTAAAAATTCACTGTCTTGCATCCTCGCTTCAGTGTGCAGAGGCCTGGCAAAATCATAGCCCAAAACATGGTCAGTTCAACTCAAACTCAAGTCACTTTGGGGAAGCTTTAAAGAATCCTTTGCAAAAAGATGTGCTGCATGGAGAAGATGCAGCCTTAGCCAGTGGTTTTGGGCAAGATGTACACTCTGAAGGCCCACAGAGTTCAACGGAGAGCAGAGGAGTGCTGCTCCAGCTGCTCATGCTCACAGCCAGAGTTCATAGACTTCGTCATGGCTGGATTCCAAAAATCAATTCAGTTTTGTAAAATAAATGTGATGATTAAGCAATTAAATTATTTCCTTTCCTGGAATGCTGGAGTACTTTTAAAAAATTGTATTTCTCCATAATGGCATGTTTAAATTTCTCCCTTAGAATTTGCTGAATGTACTTAGCTGAACTCCTGATTCATCATCTTTCTCATATTCCCCTATTTCCCATAAATATTGAGTATTTACACATTCTGGACTGGAAAGCTCATAGGAAGACACAAAACTAGAAACTTTTTATCATGGCAAAGACTGCAAGAAATGCTGATCATATCAAGTTTGTTTGGCTTTCGGATCCACATGAAGAAGCCCTTCTGAAACTCATTTGTGCCCAGTGAAAATCAGTTTGGCAACTCTCTGGTTTTTGGGCCTGTGGATCTCACGTGTAAGTGGAAGCACTAACACAGTGAAACTGTTCCAGTGACGTTAACAGGATTGTTTAACAGCGGGGCGGGAGAACGCTCTCCCTGGGACACTTTGGATGAGATTATTAGTCTTCCACTGGTTTCAGGAGGATATAGCAGTTGTCATCCATTGAGCATTTGATTGAAAAAGTTTTATTCCTCTTGATTTCCTGATAGTCCTTGATGGCATGACTTCTGCTGTGTCTTGGGCATCAACAGAATTTTGCAAATAGAATTTAGCAAAACTCTCCATCATATCAACCCATTCTGCTGGTGCAAACAGGCAAACAAACAGCAACAGAGTAATGATAGTTCCAGTGAAATCACAGCTTGAGATCCAAAGTACTGCATGGGACCAGAATGTGGCTATACTGATGCTGAGTTACTTTCTAACTGGTGATGCTTTAAAAGAAGCAAAAAAATAGCTTGTTGCATCCAAATTCATTTATTTAGGGCTAACAGAAAAATGATGAGACTGTCTTTTGCGAAGACTAGACTTAAAGGTGGAGCAAGAAATTATTATTTAAATGCTGCCAGACTTCACCCCCTATCACATTCTGTCCCCTTCAGATTCTTATACCCCATGGCCACTATCAGAATAGAGCCATTTCAATAAAAAATGTAAAAAAAATCATTTAAACTAATGTTTCAGGATGTGCTTAACAGAACTATAAATATGAATGTACATATGACTAATTAGTCCTTGTATAAAACCTCCATTTTGATGTAAGGAGCATTTCTTTTGTTTCTTAATTGCTTTTCTACTTTAAAAAAATCAGTAGGGTTGTAAAATTAAAAGAATTTGCTGACAGCTATCTTAATCAAGACATTCAACTTTAAAATATCTTTTTTTAGTCTGGATAACATAATAAGAAAATTGTGGCTATATTTTTATTTCAAATAATTGCATGTTGCTTATCTGTAATTGTGACAGTAGAAAAAACACCATCTAAAACAAAGGGTAGATTAAGTTTGTCAATAAAATCACAGCAAAAGGTTTTTAACAAAAGGTGCCTGCAGGGCTCTTGGTTTCATAATGTATGTTTTGATACTTCAGCATCTTTTCTGGATTTTTTTTTAACAACACAAAAAAATCATGTTAGCAGTTAAGTCCCTACAATAACAGATACCAGTTAAATTTCAGATCATGCCTATTTGAGGTACTTTGTCTAGCAGAAAGTTATCATGATGAACATAATGAATTTGTCATACCGACTAATCAAAGTCAAAAGCTTCAGTAAACAGAGTGTAAACAAAGATGCTATTAATACAGAACTGAACGTTTTCCATCATTTCAGATTCTTTGCCTACTGAAATGAATGAACGTTTCCTTGAAAAGAAAACACCTTGACTGCAGTTTACTGTTGTTTGCTTTGTACTACTGATTGTGTTGGTACACTGGTGAGCACAGTGCTGCTCCTCATGCAGCCAAAGAGTAAATCTTTCTGGATTTCAATGGAAGGGGCATCAGCCCTTCTTGTCTGTGATGGCTGAAGGGGTAAGGCAAAGCCATGGACAAGAGCTGGAAAAAAAATCTATTCAGCCTTGAGAAAGGCCCGTATTTTTGGAAGTTTTGTTCCTCACATTCTAGTTCGCTGCTTCCCCATTTCTCTTTTACACACCCTACCAGAATCCACTAGTTCTGCTGTAGAGTAATTTGAATTTAAGTTCATTAAGTAAATAAAATCTTACAATTGGGAAGGTAAGGGAGATCAAAGGCCAAGAAATTGTCAAAATATTACATTAAAATGGAGGATGTTTTCATTTCAGTTTCATGACTTGCTATGGCAGTTGTAGTTCATTCAAAGATAAGCTGAAAATAAAAAGAAGGTATTTCTTGTTTAAAGATACTACATACAGCTTTCTCCCAGGGCTGAACAAATGTTCTGTTTGAGACTGTGCGACTGTGTTACCTCCAGTGCAAGCTCCTGGGCCTTTCTGCTTTTTCATGCATTGGGGAACATGCATGATGTGTAAAATGCATAGGATATTTTTTTCTTTTCCTTTTTTTCCTTGTTCTGGTTGGTTAGTTATGTTTCATTTAGATGGAATGGTTTTAGTTTTTATGTGAATTTAAACATAATTGTTGGAACTTTGAATAATGAAGTGCCCTAAGGTGTCTCTACTGTAAACTGAAACAGATAATAATTTTAAAACTTTTAGTAAATAAATTTCCTTTAAACAACCACCCATTGCCATTATTTCAAAACAAACAGCTATTAAAAATGCACTCATTTGGACCCTCCATTGTGCTGGCAATGTGCAGCCCAAGTGCAAGTGAAATCTCTGCCCTGGGGAAGTTACTGTCTGGAATTACTACTTTAAAAAAAAACAAACAAACTTGGCACAGAGATGTGCTAAATCTCTCATCTACAAATGTGTATTTGTTGCTCACAAAAGTAGCGTGTCAGTAAAAAAATGGCCCTTGAAACATGCTTAGCTTCCAGTTATTTGCATGCTTCGATCTGACCTCATGTACTGAATATTCAAGGCCCATTGGCATAGCACAGGAAGCATAGTTCTTGGGCAAGGAAATAGAATGAGGCATGTTTTCAATGACACTAAACAAGATGGAAAGATCTTATTTGACTTTTAAATGATACATTGAGTTAAAAGAGTTGGAATTTAGGTGGAAAATAATCATCTTTCAGTTCAATAAATTTCATATGGAGAATCTGGGGGAAGACAACACATGCAATGGCAATGTCACTTTTAGTGCATTAGTTCTCAGGATGAAACTTCTCTCAAAGGCAGGCCCAGATTTCCTGTCCAAGCTTCTCTGCAATATTCTGTCACATGAAGTCTAACATACTCATGCTTCTAAACTTCAGTAACATATAACATGAATTCAAGGGTTTCCCAGTGATTCTTCCAATGTCCGAGACAAGCTTGACCAAGCTGCATGAACATACCTCTGTTATGAGGAAATGTATTATGAATGTAGCCCTTTTTCATTCAAACTGTGATACGGATGATTTTAATTTTAATGCTGTAAGTACTAAGGGTTTAAGACTGTCCATAGTTTTCAGGTTAACCCAGAAGCCAGCAGTGCTTATGGACACCTTTAGGATTGTTTCCTCAGGGAGGCTTACTTAAGATTTGAGCTGCCACAAATCATACTTGTCTTTAATAACTTGAACAGGAAAAGTTTTGGTTCATAGTAGAATACTTTACACTTTACGACTTTATCTTGGTTTGAATAAGACCTTAAAAACATTTAGCTTTTCCCCTTGTGTGCAGCTGAATTGATAAAAATATCTGAACTTCTTTAGTTTTGTTTTTATGGAATGTAAGAAACCTATACTTTCTCCCAAAGCAAATTAATTTACAAGATGCAAGCACAGACTAAAGAATCTGGTATGTGATAATAATATTTCAAAGAAAGATTGTGGCATGTTTCAGAAAGGTAGGGCTTTGTACTTCGAATTAAACTTTTGTTTAAAGCGTTGTTTAGCGGAGTTTTTCAACCCATTGTATAATTTCCAGCTTTTCCTACCTGAAACCTTTCTGTGAAGCAGTATTTTGGTGTCTTCAGTTGGAAGTATGACTTTCTTCTTGTGCCACAAGATATTTCAGTGACTACATTATATTTTGGGTGGTTTCAAGAAGCATACACTCTCTTTTAATCTATACACAACCTCAATTAGTGTTCAGGTCAGTAAGTGGTAAGACATTTATGGAATCAATCATTTTGGGTTAAGGAGTACACATACTGCAAGCGTACTAATGGAATGGAAATAATGCCTGGAACATCTCCAGAACAGTCACAGTCTCAATGGAGCAATTAAATATGTATGAAGAATGTTTGCAGTGAAGTTCAAACACATCAGCCTGAGGCTTATATTTTTGGTTTAATTTATTCACAGCCTTTCTGTGTACTGCTGCTTGATGGTCCAAAAACACTTCTCCACACTGCCTCCTGCATCGTATGTGTATCCACTGACTGACAGATACAGTGACAGTTGCTACTTTTAATCACCATCTCAGGAGCAAGGAGTAGATTCTGTCGTAGAAAAGTGCAGTGTTAGTACTCAGGTTAACAGTTTTTATTCATTAATAGATTTGACATCATTCATGACACAGGAAGTAGTCTTCAGAATTAGTTCAGACAGTGTTTGAGTATTTAGCAAAACTTCTTAGCCTGAATGTGCTGGCATTATTAGGTCTTCAAATTAGAGTATTGCATCATATGGCCTATATTCGGCATCTTCATATCACTGCTTTTATCCTTCATGAAAGAGATGCTTGTACTATAGCTAGAGGCTGCTTTTTTATATCATCATGAATGCTGGAGCTCTTTAAAAAGTTAGTGGTTATATTTCCTGATAATTATCATTCTTTGCAAAATGTGTGAAAGAACACATGCTATTTTCAGGGTCAGTAATTCTTTGCTCTTTCTACTGTTTTCAGTAATAAATAAACCCAAACTATTTGGGGCTTTGTAAAGAGAGTTTGTTTCTTTTGATGAGTCTCAGTTCTACAATTTGTCACTGATCAGAGAGCAGCAGCATATTAGCTGGTTCATCTGTTATCAATTCATACACTATGAGTAAGTGGGATTGTCATATAACCAAGCTTAGAGCTATTGGCAAAGCAACTGAGCAAAGACAGCCTTTTAAAAGGATTACTGGTAATGTAATTACTTGTGGAAGATGTATGGATATCTCCAGTATGAAAACACCAACATCTTAATATGTTCTTTAAGCAATAACATTAGTGGAATGAGAGCTTTTGTTCCAGTAATGGCATACGCTACTGGTGGATAATGGCCCAGTGAAGCAAAGGCATTTGTGTAAAGTAAACACTGAGCTAAAGCCAGAAATGTGCTTTTGTTTCTTTAACTAGTTTCAAGGCTGTTGCTGAAGCAAAGCTTACTTTCTAGTGAGACTGTAATTATTTTATTAAACGCAATGGAGTTGTGAGGCCTCAAAGCTCCTAACAGATTTTCTTCTGGTCTGGAGAGAAATCTCTGGTTATAGCCATAGATGAATCTATAACTGCTAATAATATCAATAATGTTTATGAAAAAAAATGTGGTGTTAATATGACCCCTATTATTGGCGATGCCAGCGATATGTCTTAGAAGTGCCCCCAAATCATATCATTTTCTAGACAAGCAGAATTAATTTAGGATCTTCAGTTCAGGCATAGGGTAAGCAGTCTTGGTGGAGTTGCAAAATTAAGGAAACCCCTGTGCTTGTGAACAGTTGTGGTCGATGGCATTTGATATCCACTTAACCATCAAGGTGATTGACTTTTCCTAGTGAAAAAGAACATCCGCATAAGTATATTGAGATAAGCATCTGAACTTCATCTTTTTTAAATCAACATTAAAAGCCCGGTATTGTTCAATGAAACTGTAAAACTCTTTTAGGTACTGACAGGGTTTTTTTGTTAGTTGTAAGGGACATTTTTCCCTGCAGTAATTAATAAGCTCCATGGCATCCATATAAATAAATTTCTGAAACGTACAATGACAGGTATGCTGTTTGATTAGTTTAGTCTTAAACACTTTCTTTCCTCACCTTTGATAATATTTCCCTCTTGCAACTTCTGTATTTCTTTCTTCACAGTGTTAGTTCAAATCTTCTCATTGTCCAATAAGCAAAATTCTGGTGCTCAGAGAGGCGGGATTCAACTTCAGCATCTCTCCCTGAATAAGCAGAAAGAGAAAGAAGATATTATCATTCCATTTGCAAAGTTTGAGTATATGGATGTGGTATAGATTATGCCATCTAAGGGGGGGCCTTGGATTGTTTCAGGAACCTTTTGGCTTTATGACACAGCTGTGTTCATTAGGACATCCACTGCCTATTCGGGCTCAGTTTTATCATTCTCTGCAACATGAGCAAACTGCATGAGTATTAATAAGACTCTGCTTCTGTGGCAGGTGTGACTATATTATAAAACAATCCCCAAATTAAATAAGCATTTCAGTTTGCTACATTTTATTAAATCTTTCAGTAATAAATGAACTAAAATTAAACAATCATTAGCCAGGCCTTGGGTTACAAAAAGAACAGGCTTCACAAATCATTGCTCTGTAATACAAAGTGTGATAACATAAGTAGAAAGCTCTTGGAGACATTTTTAATCATTTCATTTTCAAAGACCTCTTAGGGCAGAGCTATTTTGAATGAAATTGATGGCTAGGTCCAAGGTGGCACAATCTGTCAACATGGCAGACACACATCACCAGCATAGTATGTTAAGCAGGAGCTGAGATTTTAAGTACTTTTCACCTATGATAAGGTAATTGTTCATTCCACACTTCTGTTATCACCTTTCTAAAAGAGATTTAAGGACATTTGTCCACATGGTAAGTCCAGCTAGCAAACAGTCTTGATACTTCAAACTGAATGATGAAAACTAATTTTTTTTTGTTTTCTTAAGCAACAGGTAATCTTTGTCTTTGAATTCTGCTTTGTAACAAAAAACCTTCATATGCTCAGTTCTTCCCATCTGAGTAAAGCAACAGAGTCTTTACATCATTCATTACAGAGCCACATGTCCTGTCTTTTAAACCAATTTGATGCAAATGTAATTCCAGAAATCTAAACAGAATTAAACAAGCTTTTGCCCAGCATTTAGATTTATGCAAAGTCAAGGAAACTATCATTTGATTGACAGATAAATTGGTAGCACCATTAGTCGGTGGAAGCATTGTTTATATTTATTCTATGATGCAGCATTTTCTTGTGGGCTATAAAAGATCCCATGCTGAACACAGCTATGGACATCTTGCTTTGAGGGCAGCTGCCTGCAGAGGAGATGTTGTGGCATTCTGCAATTACCATTCATAGCACAAGTGGTGGTTACTCAAGTCCTGTATAATGCATCTCTGAAGCCACCTTTAAATGTCAAATGACATATGCATATATAAGCAGTCATCTGTTACATGGTTTGTGAACACTTTTCAAACTCAAAACCCAGCAGGTTTAGTATAGTATTTCACAATATTTGGGGATTTTTAAGTGTAAAGTCCATTTCTCCCTAAATACAGCATTAAAATACCCCCACTGCAACGTGAAGACCTGCTTCAACTTAGTGAAGGTAGCCACTGCCTCAGATGAAATATATTTCCTTTTTCTTAGTAGACATTGATGGGGTTATCAACCCAGAATTCCCTGTGATAGATTGCCAGTAATGGTTGGAAAGGCTCAGGAATGAGTGTAAGTCAAACTCATCTTTCAAGGCCTCCTGGCTAGAGATGACAGTTATTTTCAAGGCTCCCAGGAGGAACATAAAGCCAAAAAATTCAGTGAAGAACTGGCCAAATTCATTTAATGTTATCTCTGTACTATGACTGAATGACCTAGGAGAAAACTGAAGACAATACTAACAAAGTTAATCAAAACAACTAAACAAAGCTTTCTGAGAGACCATATCCAGTCCCAAAAGCTGTCCTTCATTTTACAGCCTTTGTGAAATGGATGTAGTTATTTGCTCTGCAGAGGTCTAAAATTTGGCTGATTCTAGTCTCTCCAGTGGTTGTTGATCAAAGAATCCAAGTGTATCCATCTATTCCAAATGCTGATTTGTTTCAAAGTCTCATCAACAATACAAAGGGTCCCTGTTTTGAGAGAAAGTGAGGCACTGCAAAATACAGCACTTCCAGAAGTATTTCTGTAGCTGCTCTCTGTAGGTGCTTGCTGGAGACTGATTGAGCAATCATGTAAGTGATGGGAAAGCAGCCTGTAGGCTTTTATGCTTGTCAAACACATATGTTGAAGTATTTCACAGGAAGAAAAGGATTGTATAGCTGTAAAACTGGAGGAGACTCAATCAGCATTGGGTAAAGCATTTAACAGAATATCAAACACAGATTATATATTTAACAAAATTTAGTTCAGCACAATATCTATTAAACTCAGGGTCTCTTTAGCACCACCTAAACTATTTTGAGCTTGGTATAATCATGGAGGCAAAGCAAAAGTTGATGTAGTATGTGGGTCTCTGGAAGGCAAACTGGGTGGATACCTAACCCAACCTAAATGTGGCCCCTTGTTCTGACAGCCCACCTATTCCCTGGGCAAGAGAAAAGGGCTGTCTCTAGCTTGTAGCCTGGCTCTGGTGAAAGAACTACCTTGCTGGTCAGGTGTCAGATATGGGATGTTGATTATCTACTCCTCAATACTTTCTGGAAGATAGTTATAACCTAAAGGAGATTCACAAGAAGAGAAGACCACGGGAGAGGCAACAAATGCCACTGATTATACTACAGAAGAAATGAGAACTAATGCCTTTTTCCACTTGCTGTCAATCCCCAGTACCTTTGATCCTGCTGAGGCATCCTTAGCCACTTGCATGAATCTTAGATCAGCAAAACACTGTCAAATCTTAAGGCCAGGGGGGCCATAATGCAGGTTATGGACTATATTGAAATTCATGCAGGACTGAAGTCAGGTCAAGTGGACAGGTCAGGAGGAAGAAGCAGATCTAAGACTGATCAGAGAAGAGACAGAAGGTGTCAGCAAACCACAGAGGTACTAATTGCCAGGTAAGTACATCAGCTAAAAGCAAATGGTAGGAATTGGGGGATTTTAATCAAAATTACATGAGACTGAGCTGGCAAATTATGAGCATCCTCACATCTGAGTCTTACTTGTTGCAACATTAGACGTTGAAGAGACTGACTGAGGCTGGAAAGTAAAGGATTACAAGTTGTTTCAGGGGGAGAGGGACCTCTGCTTGCACCTTATTAGGAATCCTGAAAAAAAACCACCTTTTTTTTTTTTTTGAGAAAACTGAAACATTCAGAAATGCATCACTTTTGATTAAACTTTCATTGAGAAATGTTTCTCATCTGTGGGAAGGAATTTCTGACCAAAACTAGTGAGAGACTCAGTCTCCTCAGAGTGGCCAATACCATGGTGATCAAATCCATATGGGAGAATGTTAATCTGAGCCCCAGCACTTCTCACTGGGGAGAATGTGGGAGGAGAAGCCTCAGTCTGGGTTTACTGCACCTTTGCTGAGTTCCCTGAATATTGCTGCTTCTTCCAGGATTTATCTGTTTTCTGATTTCTGTTTACCATAACAAGCTGGAAAAGAGTGCAGATTAGTCTGAGGATAGAACATAGGACTTTTTCTGAAATGCTGAAAAGTTCCTGTTTGAGGTGGATAACCATGTCCTGACAAGCTCAAAGTTTCATCGAGTATGTATCTGGGATTCTTAGTGAATTCAGCCATAACAATTCTCAAATTCTTTTGTCCTTCTTGCTTCTTGGAAGTTCCTCATCTCCATCTATCACTGGAAAAGGGGAATATATTGTCACAGAACTGGGCATATAATTATCACAGAAGCACTAGTCTTCAGCATGTTTTCTGGTGAGTCTATTAGCTCCTTTTTGCTGATACTTCTTTCTAACCCAGTTCTGTTCATAGAGAGGTTAGCTTTCCAAGAGAACAAAATCACAGTAATTTGGATTTGATTTTCTTTGTCATCTAAGAAGACATGTGTCAGCCTTATACTGGAACTGGCTCAACTTGTGGAAAAACACGCATAATAACTTTTATTTCCTGAGTGACTTTTCAGTTGGTATCAGTTCTTCTTGAATCATCTGCAAAATGTATTATACATTGCAATTACTGTAAATGTCAAGTGAAGTTTTGAGTGCTTGCATTTGTAAAGTCTTAGTTGCAGCAACAATGTCAGCTGAAATTCAGAAGTCCTGATAATAGTGTTTTTGGTTTAAGGCTAGTGCCATTGCCGTTCACATTTTTCCTATAGGCAAATAGGATTGCTTGTTGGATGATAAGATCATGTTTCCTTCATAAATGTTAATGATGTGTAACTTACACGCGTGGCTACTAGGCTTCTTTTATTGGAGGGAAAAATATTGTAGGAGTGTAGGATCACAGGATAATTCAGGCTGGAATTTAGGATCTGAGGAGGTCTCTAGTCTCCTACTCAAAGCAGGGTCAGCTCTGAGCTGAGACTAGGTTACTCAGAACTTTATCCAGTTGGGTCTCAAAAACCTGTAGGGGTGGAGACTGCACACACAGCCTCTCTGGGCAGCCTCTTCCTGAGCCTGACAGGACTCATTGGAAACGGTTTTTCCTTATATCCAGTCTGAATCTCTCTTGTTTCAACTCATGCATTGCCTCTTGTCCTGTCATTCACTGCTGTGAAGAGGTTGGCTGCATCTTCTTGCTAACCTCCCCAGAGATACTGGGGGCAGCTATCCGGTGCTCCCAACGCCACCCTTTCTCCATGCTGAACTTGCCCACCACCCTCAGTGTCTCCTCACAGGACAAGTACTTCAGCCCTCAACCAGCTTAGGGACCTCCACTTCCATTTTTTGGTGCTTTTTAGGTATTGTGGGGCAAAAAATTGAATGTAATACTCTGCATATGGTCTAATGAGTGCACAGTAGAGGGAAATAATAATTTCCCTTGATCTACTGGCTGTGCTCCTGTTAGTACAGCCCCGGAGACTGTTGGGACCTCTTTGCTGCCGGCTCACATGCCCAGCTCTTGCTCAGTTTGCTGTCTGCTAATGCCCTTTTCTTACTAAGGTAGGATTGATATTCTCTGGAAGATTTTTGACATAAAAATGCATTGCTCAGGAAGCAAGATTAAAGCTTTTTGGATTATTTTTTTTGTGTGTGTTGAAGCTGTTTTGGAAATACATTTAATCAAGATATAATCAACTTGTTAGATGAAAGAGCCTGCATTTATTCAATATGCTTTGGGGGGGAAAAAAACCATTGAAGAGCAGTTCAAAACAATTGTAATTATATTTTACTTTGATAGGGTTTGCACAAATGTAATTGTAAAAGGCACAACATCTTGATGAATGAGAATTTATATCCCATAGATGTCATGGTGTATGAAACCTAAAATAATGAGAAATTTCTTATTCCATCAAACTACTGTATAGCTAAAATATACAGCTGATCTAGTCCAGAACATAGAAAGCTATTATTATCAGCTTATTCTAAGCTTGAACTGTATTTTTAAATTTTAGTTGTGGGTATAACATGTTGTCTGAAAAGCCGTGAGAATATATATGTGCACTATACAGCCCTCCTACCTACTCTTAGCAAAAGCTTTGTTTAAGAGCAGCAACATGACAGCATCTGGGCAAGGACAATGTGTTCCATATGTTCTACATAGATAAAATCAGATTCTGTTTTTATCCTTAATGCTTTGTAACTCATGATCACAAGACAGCGAGAAATTTTATAGGTTTTGTTCTTGTTTCTTCCAAAAACTTGCAAGGATAATTTTAAGACTCTGCAACATCAAAATGCTTTGCAAAGTCATTTCATTTTTCTAAAATGTGTTTTAAAAAGCAAATAAACCCCAACTTTTCAGTGGATTTTTCATTTGACAATTTCTAAATAGAACTTTTCCATTATTTTATTCAAAGGTGAGTCTTGACAGTTCCTAAATAAAATGTATTTGTTTTCCAATTCAAGCAGGCTTTTAATTAATTTCTTGAAAGAAATTAAAACATTGAAAACTGACTTCAGTTTGGAGATTCAGCTCTGGATTCAGGTGCCTGGCATTTACATCTTGATTATGGCTATCAACATGCCAGCTCCTACTACAGCCAATGGACCTGTGATCAGTGCAGATGATGGTCATTCAGTCATTCAGTTCATCTCAAGTAGAAACTTGTATTTAGTCACCTGAATAATTTTCCAGCATCCACCAACTGAATAAAGATGGGATTCAGGTGCCTAAACACAGGCATTGACTGCAGTTTGAAATACTTGAGGGTACTGAAAAAGTGCACATGCCTGGTGGGCATGAGACAGGACTCATAGGAGACCTTCTGTTGCAGGGTCTGGAGGCCAACCAAGGTGCTCCACAGTGCCCCAAATCATACTAAACACATATGTTTAGGCAACCAAATCTCACACTACATCTCTGTCGACTGTAATGAGAGATTAGATATGTTAGCTCAGATGTAGACTTACACAAAAATGCTTCTATGGTTAAGTTTCTGGCTGAATCCAAGTTCCTTATAAAATGTTTTAATTGTGCTGAGCTAAACCATATGTAAAAATATTCTGTGTTAAAAAAATTAACTATCAGTTGTTCACTTGGCTCTAGCCAAAATGTAGCAGACTTCACATGTGATTTGGGAAAAATTTGAATAATTTAAATGAAGAATATAAATATGAGTCTATTATATGCTGAAGAAAACATTCAGTGTTGCCTATGTAGTAAAACTTTGATCAAGGCTAAAGTTTCATGAATCATGCAATAAATTGTGAATACAAACAATGTTAGTAATTCAATAATTGGGAAATAATGAATAAATTTATTTATTAATGAAGGAATTGGTTTATTAATTCATTGATTTTTACCACCTTTCTGACTTACACATTGTTAATTGGGTCTTCTCAAAATCACTTTGTCTTAAATCAACTATCTAGAAATCCAAATAACCCAGATCATAGAATGGCTTGAAAATGTGGTGTTAAATCCACACTTATGTTCTTGCTTATTTCTAAACCTAGAATTTAATAACATATTTCAGCTCAGGAAAACCAAGAGGTTTTTGGGATATACCTCTAGCTCTTGCTGTAGATCTGAAGAGCCTAATTTTGAGCTCTTAGAGTAGCATTTCAATTACCATCTAAATGCCTTTGAAATGGGAGTTGCCTTCTAAATGTAGATACATATGTTTTTTCCATTTCAAAAGCTTTTTCCCATTCTACTTTGCAATGAATTTAAGACTTTACTGAGTACTTCATGATAACTTAGAAAAGGAGGTCAAGAATGTTTTCTTCTCATAACCAGTTTCTGTGACAGCTACTGGGGATGCTGGAAACATGGAAAGCCAAAATCCCTGTTACGTACATTTTGGCATATGATTCCATGTCTTTGCACTATGGAGAACAGCAAGCCTTTACCTTACTCTTACCAGGGACTGAAAATAGCATAAAGATTTAATAACTAGCCACTAAGACACTCAGTTGGGTGTGGGAAATCTGTGTCCAGAGAGTTGTGCTAAAGTTGACTTGTTTATACAAACTAGAGCAGCTCCAACTAGAGTCTGAACAAATAGTACCATGTGGCATCCAAAAGCCTGGTTATTATGGCATTCAGCTGGTCTCTTCAAGACTGATATTCCAATATCACACAGAACGGGTTATTGGCCCCTGGTCTGTTTGCTTCGTCTCGCCCAGCTGAGATGCTGCCCTAACTCCTGGCTTCTCGACCACAGCGAGGAGCAGGACTCATGCCCAGTTTTGACACAGCTTCCCTCATGCTACAGAAATCGTCCCTTTCATGGATAAATTCCATATTTGATGAACTGCCTTTGTCTGAATATAAACCATTTTCACTGAAAAAATGCCAGGCAGGTCTATCCTAAGGCACATTGGATGCTCTGAGAACATTTTGGAAAATCTTGTACTTGTTTCTTGAGCCAGCTGTCTTCCACCCCAAATTCTGTGGATACAGTAAGTGATGTATCCATCTGAAAGTAAAGCAGAAAAATGGCTTCCCTTTACCTCATGTAGAATTGTGACAGTTTTCAAAATGCTTTCTACTGGTTAGGCAATTAACTTCTAACTTTGGAGGTTGAACATGGAGTAGAGTTCCTCAGATATAATTCATGTGAGTCCTATACTACCTTGCATATGATAGGTGTTGATTGAAAATGTTTTTTACAAGCAAGACCACGAACCTTCTTAAACTGTTTTTCCTTTTCTGTGTCACAGATAGGAAATGGCATTTGAAACTTAAAGCTTATGGCTGATGAGTTTAATTTAAATGAGGTGCTGTTTGAAATAGATAACACTTTCATTTTAGTAAATTAATGGTGTGGCAAAAGGAAACTCAAAGATGCTTCCACCTCTAATAAAAAAAAGATGCTCTCTAGAATTCTAATATTTCACCATGTGATTATGTTACCTAATCTTATTCATTTTATTACATGAAACATAGTAAAATGTTTCCTCTGTGCATTAACATAAATGTAATTTCAGACTTTATACAAATCTTTGTGCAAAAATCCCAAATAGCTCTGGAATCATATTGATACAGTCTAATAAAATTGCAACTGTCACAGTCAAAGGATAGAAGCAAAGCAAGGTTTGTGGGAGAGGTAATATCCTTTCTTTGACAAACTGATATAACTGGAAAAAATAAACTAGCACTGTGTACATTCACAAAATGTTTTTCATTTTTCTAAGTAAAATGAATGTATATAAAAATGCAGAATAAAAAATTCCAGTTTTGCCAAACTCAGAGTATCCTTTATACTCTCTGGTGTCTGGTTTCTTGAGCTCACCAGGCAGAACAAGGACAAGCATAAACTAGAAGACTTAGCTGGGAATGCAAGGTTCTCGAAATGTGCTGTTTCTGCTATTGATAAGCATTTCTGAGCCAGTCCCAACACAGAGCTCCCTTTGCTATGCCCTATTTGAAACAGAGAGTATTTCAGAACCTGCAGTTTCAGAACAGATACTTCAGAACTGGCAGTTACTGGCAAATACTGAATTACTTACCCATTATTTCCTAGTGTAGAATAGAAGTCAGAAATACACTATTGTGATGGCAAGTTTTTTTTAAAAGATAATGCAATTCAAAGTTCAAATTAAAAAAAACATTTTTATCTAATTGGTATTTAACTTCAGATAATGAAGTCTTTTTGATGGTAGTGTACATTAATATACTTCCTCCCACTTAGTTATGCCTGTGGAGCATGCCATGGGGGGTGTGGTGCTCTGAAATCTGGCAGTAGTGTCCTATTTGTCCCCATCAAGGGAACAAGCACCATATTTTAACATAAGAGATCCAGTATAATTAATTTTCCAAATATTCCTAGATATTTGTTGCGTGTGACTTTTTCTAGGCTGTGTCTGTATTAGCAGTTCACTTCAGTAGCACACTTCTGAAGTGGATGTCCCAGCCATCTCTCCCCCTGCCCTTTGGTTCACAGCATGGATTGACCTTGGGGTGCACAAGTGGCATTTCTTTTGGGTGCAGTTGAAATGGAAGCTGCTCTCTGGGATCTCACCTAACAAGCTGCAGTTACGGACGGGTGCTCAGTTCAGCCCACAAGATGCAAACACTGCGAATACGGGGGCCTCAGCACCAACGATGGCCCTGCACTACCTCGCTGCATTGCAGTAGCTGCTAATAAAGACAGAGCTCTCAAGTCCCTGCTCTCTCCTTTCAGAGCACTGTCCCTCTGGGGCAGAAGAGCAGTGGCTAGCTTGAGTCCATGCTGCTCCAGAGAACCCAGATGCTTTTCACCAGCAGAGCATCTTTCTCTTACACTTGCTTAGTGCAGAAGTGGTGCTGACACCAAGCAACAGGCAGACTAAATATTTTATTTTAAATGGGTTTAGAGTTGCTATTTTTGACAGATTTAATAACAGAACCCTTCTTAATTAAAACAAGTGAAATAAAAAGTGTTGGCATTTGCATATGAACATCTGCAGTAGCATTGTTCTTTATAGTTATTGTACACGGTGGAATGGTATGTTTGGCCAGTGCTGATTTTGGGATTAAAAATTATGGAGAGCATTTAACTTGATGGATGATCTTTCTTTCCTGAGGACTGGAAAGCATTTTTAAATATCAAGAGCAGTAAAATTTGTTCTTCCCTTTCTGTATCTGTTTTCACAGGCTGTTTTTAACTATTTTGGCACATTCATTAAAAGTGACATTATAAACCGTGGCAACTGATCACTGAGGTGACCAGCTCTGGTGCAGGGGGAACGGGACAGGGGATCAAGGCATCCAAGGGGATTTCCTGAGCCGGGAAAACCCCAGGGGAGCGCTGAGACCCACTGGGAGCCAACAGCTCTCATGAGAGAGAGCAGCTGACAAAAGGTGTGCCCAGGTGGAGGACCTGGGCTGAGCTGCAGGAGGCGGTGAGAAGGCTGTGTAGCATCAGGGAGACTGAGAGGGAGTTCAATAGCTGGTTCCAAGCACAGTCTGCAGTGCACTCACAGCCCACAGCCAAACAGCCAAAATTTCCCCAGCTGGCACACATGGAAGGGAGTGGGGCCAATAATGCAGAAGAATGGAAGCTTGCAACAGCAAGGACCAGCAGGAGGAAGAGAATTCCCCTGAGGCCTGAGGTGCCCTTGCAGAACCGGTTCACCGCTCTGCAGACTGAAGAGGAAAGACCCATCACATCAGGAGAAATGTTGGACCTGAGTAAGGCAGCCCCATCTGCTCCTGGTCTAACAACTAAGAAAAGGCAACGGGTGATAGTAGCAGGCAGCTCTCTTCTGAGAGGTACAGAGGCAGCCATCTGCCGACCTGACGCACTCTCTAGAGAGGTGTGCTGCTTACCGGGGGTTCGTATCAGAGTTGTCACCGAGAGACTATCCACTGCTGTTGTTTCAAGTGAGCACCGGTGGTACAGCCGAGAGCAGTCTGAGGAGTATCCAGAAATATTACAGAGCCCTGGGAGGAGCACTAAGGAACTCTGGAGGTAGTTTTTTCATCATTTTTTTCATCATTGAAAGGGCCAGTAGAATCTGGCAAATCAACAAATGGTTATGGGACTGGTGCCACAGACAGGGGGTCAGCTACTTAGACCACAGCACTCACTTTAAGAAACCTGTTCTACTGTGGGCTGATGGGGTCCTTCTGTCAGAGAAGGGGAAGAGCATCTTCAGTCATAGGCTTGCCAAGCTGGTGAAGAGGTCTTTGAACTAAAGTTGTTGGGAAGGGAACCTCAATCCATCCCACTCCTACCAGTTTGATGCCAGTGCCAGCAATAGATGCCCAGACCCTGGAGAGGGATCACAGGTCAGCAGATCACCTGAAGAACAGCACAAAGGAATTCCAGCCACTCCAGCCAGTAAGTCTGCTTCATCAGGGGCCCAACTTAAATGCCTCCATGCAAATGCACATAGCATGGGGAATAAACAAGAGTAGTTAGAGACATGTGCATGCCTGCAGGGCTATGATCTTACTGGCATCATGAAGACATGGTGGGATGGCCTCTATGACTGGAGTGTTGGAATAGAAGGACACAGGCTCTTTAGGAAGGACAGACAGGGAAGACGAGGAGGAGGTGTCACCCTCTGAGTCAGTGACCAGCTGGAGTGCATGGAGCTCTGCCTGGGGATGGATAAGGAACCAACCGAGAGCCTGAGGGTCAGGATGAAAGGGAGGGCAGGGACAGGTGACATTATAGTGGAGATCTGCTACAGGCCATCTAACCAAGTAGACCGAGTGGATGGGGCCCTTTATAGACAGATAGGAGCAGCCTTGCATTCACAAGGCCTGGTCCTCATGGGGGACTTCAGCCACCCCAGTATCTGTTGGAGGGACAACACAGCAGGGCATAAGCAATCCAGGAGGTTCCTGGAATGCTTTGCTGATAACTTCCTTTTCCAAGTAATAGAGGAGCCAACAAGGAGAGGTGCTACGCTGGACCTTGTTCTTGTCAACAAGGAGAGGCTGGTAGGGAATGTGAAGCCCAAGGGCAGTCTTGGCTGCAGTGACCATGAAATGGTGGAGTTCAACATTCTTAGGGCAGTGAGGAGGGTGCATAGCAAGCTCACTACCCTGGACTTCAGGAGAGCAGACTTTGGCCTCTTTGGTAGAGTACCATGGGATATAGGCCTGGAGGGAAAAGGGGCCCAAGAAAGCTGGTTAATATTCAAGGGTCACCTCCTCCAAGCTCAGGAGTGATGCATCCCAACAGGGAGAAGGTCAGGCAAAAACCCCAGGAAGCCTGTGTGGATGAACAAGGAGCTCCTGGACAAACTCAAACACAAAAAAGGAAGCCTACGGAGGGTGGAAGCAAGGACAGGTAGCGTGGGAAGAATACAGAGAAATTGTCCAAGCAGCCAGGGATCATGTTAGGAAAGCCAAAGCCCTGATAGAATTAAATCTGGCCAGGGACATCAAGGGCAACAAAAAAAGCTTCTATAGGTACATCGGTGATAACAGGAAGACCAAGGAAAATGTGGGCCACCTCCAGAAGGAAATGGGAGATGTGGTTACCCAGGATATGGAGAAGGCCGAGGTACTTAAGAACATTTTTGCCTCAGTCTTCACTGGCAAGTGCTCCAGCCACACCACCCAAGTCACAGAAGGCAAAGGCAAGGAATGGGAGAATGAAGAACCACCCACTGTAGAAGAACAGGTTCAAGACTGTCTAAGGAACCTCAAGGTGCACAAGTCCAGGGGACCTGATGAGATGCATCCACAGGTCCTGGGGGAACTGGCAGATGAAGTTGCTAAGCCACTATCCATCACATTTGAGAAGTCACGACAGTCTGGTGAAGTGGATAAGGGAAGAGCAACTGATGTCATCTAGCTGGACTTGTGCAAAGCATTTGACACTGTCCCACCTGACATCTGGTCTCTAAATTGGAGAGACATGGATTTGACAGATGGAGTACTTGGTGGATGGTTGCACTCAAAGGATTGTGGTCAGTGGCTCCATGTTCAACTGGAGAAGAAGTGACGAGCTGCGTTCCTCAGGGTCAGTATTGGGACCATTGCTGTTTAGCGTCTTTGTCACCAACAGGGACAGTGGTACTGAGTGCACCCTCAGCAAGTTTGCCAACAACACCAAGCTGCATGGTGTGGTCAGCACACTGGATGGAAGGGATGCCATCCAGAGGGACCTTGACAAACTTGAAAGGTGGGCCTGTGTGAACCTCATGAAGTTCAACAAGGCAAAGTGCAAGGTCCTGCACATGGACTGGGGCAATCCCAAGCACAAATACAGGCTTGGCAGAGAATGGATTGAGAGCAGCCCTCAGGACTTGAAGAAGGACTTGGAGGTGTTGGTTGATGAGAAGCTCAGCATGACCCGGCAATGTGTGTTTGCAGCCCAGAAAGCCATTTGCATTCGGGGCTGCATCAAAAGAAGTGTGACCAGCAGGTTCAGGGAGGTGATTCTCCCCCTCTACTCTGCTCTCATGAGACCCCACCTGGAGTACTGCATTCAGTGCTGGGGCCCCCAACATAAGAAGGATATGGACCTGTTCCAGCAAGTCCAGGGGAGGGCCGTGAAGGTGATCAGAGGGCTGGAGCACTCTGCTACGAAGGCAGGCTGAGAGAGTTGGGGTTGTTCAGCCTGGAGAAGAGAAGGCTCTGGGGAGACCTTATAGCAGCCTTCCGGTAACTAAAGGGGGGCTACAAGAAAGATGGGAAAGGACTTTTTACAAGGGCGTGTAGTGATAGGACAAGGGGTAACAGCTTAAACTGAAAGAGGGTAGATTTAGATCAGATGTAAGGAAGAAGTTGTTTGCTATGAGGGTGGTGAGGCCCTGGAAG
>JANZLQ010000005.1:33222049-33283774 GCA_026212715.1 Elanus axillaris
CCCCGTCCCCCTGTGCCGCTGGGGGGGGTAGGTGGAAGCCGGCAGTGAAGTTGTGCCCGGGAAGAAGGGAGGGGTGGTGGGAAGGTGGTGTGAGATCTGGTTTTATTTCTCATTACCCTACTCTGCTTTGATTTGTAATAATTGAGTTATTTTCCCCAAGCCGAGTCTGTTTTGCCCGTGACGGTGAATGATCTCTCCTGTCCTTATCTCGACCCACAAGCCCTTTGTTATATTTTTTTTTTCTCTCCTCTGTCCAGCGAAGGGGGGGGAATGATAGAACGGCTTTGGTGGGCACCTGGCGTTCAGCCATGGTCAACCCACCACAGTACCAAACAAGCCTTCAATAACCCAACAGAGCAGCAGCACTGAATCTTCAATGTTAGAGTTGCATGCAGCTCTCACTATACCAGATCTCCATCTCCCAAATCTCTGTGCCTTTCCAAAAGTGAAAGAAGATGTACAGTTGGCCTGACAAGAAGCCAGAGGTAGGTCCTCACAGAAGAATAACCAACCAGTGTTGGCATCTGCTCTGAAGTCATTCCCAAATATCAGGCTTGGAGCATCATGTGGCCGATTCAGGCCTTTCATGCTACCTCAACTCATTTAATAGCACTTACTCTACTAAACAGCATAAGATAACCTTGGAAATAGGTTAAATCAATATAACAGTAGGTTAGCAAAGTATGAATAAACTTTGTAAATGGGTTAAATCAATATAAACAGCAGGTTAGCAAAGCATGAATAAACACTGTAGATGGTATAGGCCTAGTCTGGCTTTGGTCATGCCAATAAGAAGATGCTTGGAAATCACCACAGGGTAGGAGATTCAGGGGAAATCAATGAGCCAAAGCTTTCTGTGGTCACAGGTCAGCTTAGTAATAAATAAGGTGTACGTGTTTACCTTATATAGATTAGGACACTTTGGTATTAATAATATTCAGTTGCCTTGTAAAGATTAAGGCAGTTTTGTATTAGTAATGAAAGAACATAAAAAAGGTTGTCTCTCAGGCACAGTGCCGCTGAATCTGTGCATACATACACACGTTTTTATCTATAAATGCCCAGAGTCCTTCTTTGAAATGAATCTTGAAATTTAGATAACTCAAATAGTGTATCTTCTTAACAGTTTTGCTAACTTCAAGGTAAAATTTAAAGTTCTAGAGGATACACATTCATGCTTGTTCTCATTACCATCCATACAATCCTTGATTTCACACTGCTGTTGTATGTGAATTCTTTATGTTTTATTTGCGTTACGGTTTAATTTATTCACTGCTGCATGAGCCTCAGACTTTATGTGTACTTTTAATGTTTCACCAGGAAAGCCTTGCCACTCTAGAAGTATTCCTTTACCTTCCTTAGCTCCCAAGGGATGTTTGATAGCAAAAATTGCCGTGCTTTAATTCTGCTAGTTTGTGGGACAACTTCTGACATTTCTGCATCCCTGTATCCAGACACATAACTTTAATACCTCGAATGTAAACAACTAAATGTAAGTCACCCTACAATTCCTTTATTACCAGTGGAGAGAAGTAAGTGGTTTTACAATGTGATTCATTGGCATCATTTCAGATCTCAACTATACTCCAATGACTTAGCAGGCCTTTTTCTCTTCGTTGGTTATTAAGATAGCCCAGAAAATCAACCCAGATTAAAAGGTCAAAATCTGTTAATTGTCTGAATCTACATCATACCACTTCCACGGCCAAACCACCATTTAGTCACACAGATCCTACCTCCATTTTCTGGTCAAGTATTAACCCAAGCAAAACACAAATATCCCCACTTCCCACTTCTGTAGTGAAGACTGTGAGGCAAATGGATAACTTGGGACTATATTGGTAGGTGGTGTAAGGCCATACAGGTGTAAAGCCTGTTCCTCGCCTCCTCTGGCTATTGTAGGGGCCTATGAGAGATAAGAAGAAACACGCACAAAATATGGCTGCTGTCTGAAAAGCACGGGCCTGCCTAATACAATACTTAAGTGTCAGAACTTGAGCTGTACCCTGTACTAGTGCTAGAGCTTTCCCAGTGGTACACTGACGTAATCATACCTACATGTTTTGTCCTCATTCTGATAAACCTTCTGACAGCACTCTGTCCATTATGAAGCAGATTATGTTGTCTAATAACTCTGCTTAGGTTGTTTCTTTACTATAAAATTGGGGTGTTGGGTGGAAAAATTAATTTTTGTGGCACATGATAAGCCAAAAATTTAAGCAAAGATCCACCTAATTTCAAGTTAAGAGAACTGGAATACGTGCCCTGATTCTCCACAATCAGACATTAGTATAAACTCCATCACTTTGGTAGAGTTACACAAGCATAAAAGGAATGCAATGCAGAAGAGAAGACAGGCCAGAGGTCTCCAGAAATGGGCACAGAATCTTAATAGAAAAAACATGTATTCTGTTATTCATACACAGCTGAAGCCCGGAGAGCTGCAAGCACAGTCCAGGGCATCCACCACTTGGAAGCATCTCTTCACCTATATACAGGTGTGGAGAAATGTTAGATGTTTTAATCACCAGTTAGAATAAAAACCCAGAGCAGCTCCTTACATTTAAGTATCCCCAGTGCACATACATGCCATTTCAATTTTCCATAAAAGAAATGATTCAGTATCTTTGCAGACAGATACCTTTTAGATACACTGGAACGCTGCCATCAATGGAGACAGAGGAAACAATTTAACTTAAAGATTTGAGGAAAACAGTGATGGGACGAATACAAAGCTGAGAGCACACTCTTGTCTTAGCTCCATCACCAATTCTCTACATGACCCAGACAAGCACCAAAGCATTTTCAACTGCAAGACATAAGGACTGAGAATCTGCTGCCCAAAATAAAATTTTTTGTCATCATTTACACTACTCTAAAGGTCAGTGTAACTTTATTGGAAGCTGTGGGTATCGCCTGATTAATTTGGCCTCAAAAAGCTTAAACCTTTTCCTTTGCTTCAGTTCCCTATTGTAAAACAGAGGCATATTAGCATACCTATCTCCATGAGTTGCTATAAAGATCAATCCCTAATGTCTGCAAAATGCAAAACCTTTTTTATTACTGCCAGTGTAGGAGGCAGTGATTTCTTTTGTGATTTGGAGAAGCGTAGTACTGTAAGAAATTACAAAAATAGCTTTTTAATGGAGGTTTTAAAGGTACTTACAAAAGTTTAAGTGAAACTCGACAATCTTTCTATCCATTTAAAAAAGTACTTCAAGTTCCCATTTCAGGTAATGTAAAATAACAAAAAGAGACCAAGACAAGATTAGACTCATCTTACTGAGTGCCTTTTATTAAATGAAGTTCTATAATTAGTTTTAATTCAAATCCATTGAAACTTTTTATTTTAATATCTCAGTTTATAAGAAGCAATTGTGTATTTTAAATCTGCTGCAGTCAGCAAAATTGCACCAAAGTTAGACCTGGGTTTTGGCAACAAAGACCTTTTGGAAGCCAACCTTTCTGATTTTTTTCTGTAGAAACTGTGTTTGAACATGTTGAATTTTCACTGTTTCTTGAGCACAATCACAAGTATGGATATCAAAAAAAGTGACCTTCTGGCTAGAGTATCATAAGTCGAAGTTTGACAGTTCCTCAGATTTGTCCATCTTAGGCTCAGCTTTACTGTCATCTTCCATACATACAGACTGCAGTTAGTGATTTCACTTACAAGTCAGGAATCCTCACTCATTTTGATGCAGGGTTCTTAGCAAGGTGGATTAAGAGAAGACTTCTTACACCATACTATGACAAATTCATGTATTATGCAGTACCACACAGGAAAATTAATTCTGTGTTGTATTTACACAAGCACTTGCTTAATTGCTCTTCTGATATATTGTATTGATCTTCAGAATGTGTAGGTTGAGTTGACCTATCGCATCATGGGATACTATTTGTAAGGTGCTGTAGCTGTTGTGAGCATAACCTTCTTTTATTTTTAGGCATAATTCAACACAAAATGAATGGTATTCTGGTAACCTGGGCATTTAAATCATTTCTTTCTGGCCACAGTCTAAATATATTTTCTCTACAAAACAGCATCAGAGATGAAATCCAGACAATAGGAATTTATCATTGATTTAAGTTATTATGATTACACTCTAGGGAATGTGAAATGAAAAGTGTAAAAAGAGAAGACATAAGTCTATATAGAAGGGAAACAGACCGCAGATGCATCTGCAGCTTCTTTGGACCTCATAATAAAGTTTCTCAGCTTAACTCCCATCCCTCAAAATAATGCAGTTTAAGACTAGAGGTAGTCTTCTCTTTCTTACTTTACCAGTTTCAACCATGCTCCCCCTTGTAGAGAAGTCCTGATTTTATACATCATTTTGTTAGACAAGAGCACTGTGATATGCTTTTTCATAATAAAACACCCTTCCTTCCTCTTTCCCCTTTACAGAGTTTCTAATAGTTCATCCTACAGACCCTGAAGGAATTCAGAATTAAAGAAATGCTTTGCTGTGTACCACTGCCATCTGCTGCTAATCTCTCCCTGAAGGTCTTATTTCACCATATATTTAATCCACTGAAGATCTTCAGCTGAATTTGCATGGTCAGTTCAATATTCCTTTTATACTTATCAAACAACCTCTTCCCATTCCGTTATAGAGCTTCTCATTGCACATCTTGGCAGATTTATTGAGGTAATGGCTTCAGTTTCAGTTCCAGCAAGAAAATTCTTTTCTTCTGCCAGTCAGTGAAAAAGGTTTGTGCTTGCAGTCTCATACAGAACCAGACTGCTCCAGAGAGGAAATGTCCATCTTAGAGACTCCAACAGTTTACACATTTGCCATCTGTACTCAAAGATCTTCAGTGAGAACATATTATTTCTAGAGTCCCACTTCTGCAGCACTTCTGACACCTACTCATTCACACCATTTCTAAGGAGTACATCATGTCAGAATACAGAATTGCTGCATAGTTACTTTAATTTATATGGTACTCTGACTTGAGTTTCTAAATACATGTAACCAAGATATATCAAGATGTGCTGTATAAATACCATCAAGAAGCAAATACAGCTCTACATGAAAAAGTGCAAAAGAGAGTATGATAAAGAGGAAAAGAAAATACAGGACCCTGAGTCTCACTGATTTATAACTGTATGGCTAATTGAAGCTACAAAACAAATCAATTGGACAAGATTTGAGTTGCAGGAAAACATATCTTCTCCCTTACACCTTGTCTTTTGAAAAAGATGGAGCCATATCTTTCATCTACAACATTTGGAGAACAGAATAGCTCCCATTAATATTTGACATGATCCTTCATGCATTTTTAAAGCATCTCAGAACCCTGGAGTTTTCAGAACAGATATCATCACTGTTCTGGAATTAAAAGAAACTTTATTATCAGAACAAAATGCACAGATAAGCCTGAGATAAAAAGAAAGCAAGTATTAGGTCTAAGTTTCATGTTCACTGCAGTCAGAAGACAGTCACCCTAACTTCTAAGCACACCGCTATACCATTGTCTATGTGGATAGTTCTTGGCTTGCTAGCTCACATTCCCCCTCTGTCTGGAATAGTGCAGTTCCTCATGCCCTACACACAGGCATACGTGTAACACAGAAAAAAACTTGACAGAATGATCACTGGCTAGCAAAACGAGTGAAGCATGCTGTGCCCACACAGGCTCCCTGGGCAAGATGCCATAGATTTTTTGACCACTTCTGCACGATTCTCATCTGCCTGATGAATCTGCTTTTTGCATTATTTAGTTTTTAAGGGTTTTTGAAGGGTATAAGGGAGCACTGACAATTAAGTAAGAAATAGGCTTTCTGTGTTTTAATAGTGAAATGAACTACAATGCATAAACAAACCCAGAATCTTATCATGCACTAAGTGTTATCCCAGATGCCCTCACAAGAGATAGCACTGGTTTCAATTTTACAATATCAGAAAATCACACAATAAATGTAATCAAAAAAAAGAAGAGATTTCACTTCACTTTTCCAATCAGAGACAGTTCCAAATTCTCAGGACGAATGAAGTGTGTGTCAGGGCATTCAATACGAAACCTGTAGTATCTAAAGAGCAAACATCTGTTTCACTTTCCTGTACCTCCCGAGTCTTCTTCATTCTGCCTGTGGTCCACTCACTTCACTCCAGTGAAGAACAGATACACCTTGTTCCTACCTGATTTACTTTTTGCCTCTGTCCCTCTTTCCCAGGAGGACACTTTTTCCTTGCCTTGATCATGAAAAGCTCAGCTAGGTAGCTGGAGCAAACAAGCTCTGCAGTGGCCCCATTGACAATAGCTGGGGCTCTAGGTAGTGAAGGCATCATGGAAAATGTACCTCTCCATCCTCTTCTACCTCCTGTCTTTTTCAGCCTCCCAGAGAGTCTATTAACTTTCACTGTGAGCATCTCACACTGTCCAGTGAAGGATGCAGGATAACATATAGGATGAATGAGTGGTATATTCCAAAACTGAATTCCTGAATTCATTTGAACAGTGTACTTAGTTGGATTTTTACCATGACCTTACACCCAGAACTATGGACGAACAGTATGCCTACAAATAACATGTATATTTGTCTTTAACTTAGGCTAATTAGAAAACTAATGCTAAAAATGTATCACTTCCTCTTTTCCAACAACCAGGAAACTAATGCAAAATTATTTCCATTTCTGGAGGATAACTACTATCCTCTCTACTTACTAACGTTTCTGGCCTTCTGTTAAGTCCTCTTTAGAACAAGTAAATCTTGTTGGACTAAATGTTGTTTTTATATAAACAACTGCAGCTTCTAAAGAGTAAAAACAGGTTAATAACCAGCCACATGGCTATTCAAGACATTCAGTTCATATGTGAACTTATACTATTGCTACATGAGCATGGCAGTGCAAAAGAGAAAATACTTCTGAAGGGGCACACTGCTGTTCAGTACAGCTCCATTTACTTTCCCTTTGCCTGCAGGACACCAAAAATGTTGTTTAAATAACATCTACAACACCTGCAAGCAGAAGATGAAACAGTTCTAGCAGAGGTAAGAATAACCATGAAAAATGAATGAACACAAGGCCCACACATCTTAAAGATCTTCAGTTACCAGAAAACCTCTTTTTACCCTCAGTTGTTTGTTTACTTGGACTATGGATGAGGCTGGGCAGTAAAGTAGCACACACAGACACAGTGGGACTACCCTACCCAGTTAACTACCACATCAGTTATGGGCAGCTGTGTATGGCATACAGCTTTATGAAAGAATAACAATAGCTCTTCATGGTCATTTGGCCAAAGCTAGGAGCAGAGACAATTTGCAGCCGGAATGTAACTTGAAAAAAAAGTGTGGGAAATTTCCCACCTATTTGAAAAAACTCCTATAACTATTTCTGCTTGTCATAGAAAGCTGTCAGTGGCTGCTTTGGAGAAACTCTAGGATAAATTTTAGGGTCCAACTTTTGGGGCTTCCAATTCTTATTCTTGAGCTCTGAGGTACAGCTGGCTGTGGCCTTCTTCAGAAGAAAATCCTGAGGCTTTTACTGCTAGATATACCAAGTGCATGTTTTAAGGCCCAGAAAAAGGTTATCAACAAAGATACCTGCTGTGATGATGAGTTGAAGGAACTCACTGGCTGGGAAACAGACAGGGATGAAGTAACACCTCTGGCAATGCCTGGTCAGAATTCAAATGACAAGGTAACAGGGGAATACAAAAAAAGATCAAGCTTGAAAAGGCAGATAATTATAATCTAGAGGACATGAACAGATGGCTATACCATCAATCAATGAATAAATAATAGTGCAATCTGACTTGATGGGATGATTGGATGAACTCAGATGACACCAGGCACACTCCACCTTACATAAATAAGTAAGTACCAGCCATGAAGCACAGCAGGATGTGAGTACATTCATGCCCTACAAAACTGAAAATACAAAATTAGCAGGTCTCATATGACTGGAGGTATGAATAGCCATCATGCATTAATTTACATGTGGGTTATCACCGGGAGACAGACCCACTAGCTACAGAATGGCTCTGCAGCTGGACTGGCCCTTAAGAAGAGGAAAGAAAAACAAAACAAGAAACACAGATGAACAAAAAGTGCAACTGGCATTGTGCCTGCTTCTCTGAATGGAAAGAAACATGTTGCCACCAATGATGTTATTAGTCACATTCCTGTGCAGTCCTGGCAAGTGAGTTTAGTAACATGTGTCATCCACTTTGCTCCTTCCACTTCATGCTTCATAGTTTAATTTCATTTTCACTACTGAAGTACAGCAGAGTTGTTAGCTATACAGTATTTCAGATGCCACTGCAAATTCAATTACAGTTTTATTTTGTCATTTGATATGTCAGTGGAATAGAAACAATCAAGAAGATTGACACTGATCATAACCTAAATTGTCATGCCCAATCCTTGACAGAGGCATGAGTTAGAAAAGGTGTCAGTCATTCAAGACTCCTGACTCTCCAAACAACTCTGGAATGTGCATCAAAATGGATTCTTCACTGCTTGCAAATAAAACAATATACTGAGCTTTGCTGAATAGAATTTCCTGGACAGAAGTATTACTTTCTAAGACTCACATAAATTTTAAGAGTGAACATTTGTGTCCATTCTGTTAGTTAAAAAGTTACATACAAAATCCCAGAAACTTTATTATTTTTAACGATAATGTTACGTTTTCTTTCAGCATACTTTTTATATCGGTGCCCTTCCCTGTACTACAGAAGATTTCATTTTTTAGTTACATTAGTATTTTATTTTCTATTTGCACTGCAAGAGTTTAATGTGCCTGCTATTTTCAGCAACATGATAGTATTTGCAGCATCAAAGTTGCTTACTTTGTTTGAACACGCCCTAACAACACATTCACATTATGAGATGAAATACCGAGGTAAATCAACCTAGTTTCTGCACAGTGGCAATGAATCTTTCATTCCTCTAGGACGTCGACATAGATAGTTAGGTCTCAGAGCAAATGAGGACAAGAATAATCTTCTCTCTTAATGGACACAAGGGAAGCACTTAAAATCATTCAATAGCTTGTTCTCCTATTCTACAAATAAATGCCCTTTTTCAGGATCACAATGGCAACAGTCAAAAGTAAGTACCTCCAAATACTGTTAAAACTCTTGCCAATAGCTTGCAAGTAATCAGAAATGTTTTAATGGCAATAAGTAAACATCTGTTCTTATTAAAAAAAATGAATAAAGAAGACAGCAGACAGAGCATAATCTACAGGTATCAGGTATCTACGAGAAGATAACATCAAGTGATGGGTTTATTAAAGTGTAATGCATGTGCTGCATTACTTCACCCTACACTGTACAGTATATTAGACCATTATGCTTCAAATTTATAGAGAAAGACCACACCAGCATTTACAAGGTCAAAATGAAGAGCAAAGCAAGTATGGTTTTGGGGCAGTTGAACACTTCTATCACAAACTACAGCAATTAGATTGTGTCCACTGCCTGTACAGCAGGGAAGGAAAAAAAAGATGTTTCTCAGGAAGAAGGTCAAGAGGGGTCCAGATTCAAAGAATGACTTTAGCAGACACAGGTTCCTGTGTCCAAAACTATGATTCAAAAATTCCACCTAACTGTGAAAATAACAAAAACTTGTTAAGACCCTCCCTGTTGAGCCTACGAGATCCACAGACCATGTAATTTTTCAGGAAAGAGAGGTTATGTATCTATGGCTGATGTTCTCTGAAACATGTCATCCATGCATACATTCAGAATATAAGTCTTACCACAGGCAGAGACATTTCTGACTTCAGGACAGTATTAACAGCTATGTTCAGGCTCTGTTGACTGTTCTGATATGTGCAAGAACATATAAAACAAAATATTCCCACCTTAATTTTTGTTCACCTGCAAAATGGAGCGCAGACCATAAGACAAAGGGGTGTTGAAGGAAAAGGACAGAGAAAATTAATGAAAATGAGGTAAAATGAACATATGAAGTTTAACTGCTAGGAAATAAGTTCACTGTCTTTCACTGGTAAGGCACACGAAGATGGCTGCATACTGTTCCACACAATTGTAGCTCCTGAGCTGGCACTTTTTGCCTTTCAGGCAAACAGCACTTTCAGGGCCACCCAACATTGTCTGAATACCTCTTTAATGGCAGCAGGAAACGTTGAGGCTGTGAAAGGAGTGCTAAGTGGCTGGCTCTGTAAATATCAGGAATGAGGATATTTCAGAACAGGATTACTGAATGAGGTCAACAAAGCACAGGGATGAAGGAGATGTGGTTAAAATAGCCTAACCTGAATTTTCTAAAAGGCTTTTGAAAAATCCCTCATCAAAGGCTTCTATGGAAACCCAACAGTCAGAGCTTTAGGGAAGGTCTTTATGTTGATAAATAACTGGTTAAAAGACAGGGAACAGAAGGTAAGTAGGTTAGCCAGACAGCTCTTGCAATGGAGGGAGGTCATTAGCGGAGTTCCACAGGGATTTGTGCAGGGGATGCAGTCGTTCATCATATTCCTAAGCCACCTGGTAAAATGGGTGAGCAGTGAGGTGAGAAGGCTTTATAATGATATTAAGTTATGCACAGTAATAGGGATGATGGCTTGCTGACTGTGAAGAATTGAGAAAGGTCCTTACGGAAGTAAGTCCCCAGGCAATAAAATGGCAGATGAAATTCTTTGTAGATGAATGCAAAGTGATGCACAGGGGGCAAAACAATTCTAGGACCATTTTTGAAACGATTGGCTCTCACAGCTGACCATTATAGCTCAGGAGCAAGATTTTGAGTGCCCCATATTGTCACCTCCCCCGCTCAAATGTTAAGAACTATTAGGAAAGGAATAGAAAAAAAGGGAACATCATTATATCACTGTAAAACTCATTGTTCATTCACACCTTGAGTACTGTGGACAGTTGTGATCTCCCTATGAAGAAGGACATTGCAAAATTGCAAAAAATGGCAATAATCAAATACATGGAGAAACTTGTGTATGAGAAACAGCTTACTAGGCTAGAGATCATCAGCGTGAAGGGATAAATTAGAATAACTATGATATACATCTACAAAATCGCAAACATTAGAGAGAAAACTTACAGGGATGAAGTGTTTCTTGTCTCTTCAGTAAAGAACAAAAGGCATCAAATTAGGCTGGTAGGAAACAAGTTAAAACAAACAAAACAAGGTGATTCCTTATACAGTGACCTCTGGAACTTGTTGCCAAATAATTCTGTGGATGCTAGAAAAAGTGCTTGCACTAAAGGTGAGATTGGACAAGAACAGGAGGGAAGAGACATACATCAAGAGTTATTATATACACAAAACTGCATGCAGTTTGGAGAGAGTATTGGAGGACACTACCATATATGATTGGCTTGTTCTTACTCTCCTGGTAGGCTTCTGCTTATAGTCATAGTTTGAGGCAGGATACTAGGTCGGATGGATTTTTAGTCTGACTGGGTACAACTGTTATGTTCTTACAGATGCAGCCTGAGTTCTAACATGGTGCACATGACAGAAAGAAGTTCTGGTTTAGGAGCCTACAGATTTACTCTGTGCTTGCATGGCAGTAACCATTCACTTAAACCTGACAGCTATTGACTTTAATAGCATCAAGGACCACATGGGCAGTCTTGAGCCCTCCAGAGTGTTCTTTATGAACCAGCTGCAGGTCCCTCTACTAGCTACACTGTGACCAGCCATTTAAGACATGTTAGTCTCATAAGATGGGAAAATACAGAAGCCTCCTTCACCAGAGGATGAAGATAAAAAATGCTAATAGAGACATGTGAATGAAAAGAACAGAGCAAAATCTGTTTCTTTCACAACTTACAAAGCCAGAACACATAATGGTGTGAGATTTGTACTCTGGAATTATAAGACTGAAAACCTGGTCCATTTGGCCAGATAAGTACATTTCCTGGAGCTTTTTCAGCTAGCACTGAAAATCTCAGAGAACAGAAAATCCTCCTTACAGAAAAACAGATAAGCTTTATCAAGGGGAGCAGCTTTCCACCAAAAGTTATATGTCATGATGGGGGAGGCATGATCACCTAATGACGTGACTCTTTTGCCTGAGAAACTTCACAGAAGCCCAGGCAACTTGTGTATAAGGGGGTCATTATCCAGTTTCACTAATAAAGAAAGGTAAGTGTGGATTCACCACTCAGTAATAACCTTTTGAAATCCCAATACTGCATAATGACAAGAATTCCTAGGTAGAAGGTCTCTACCTCCATATCCATCCATGCATGTGGATAGGATGTGTCTAGGTCAGTTCTGGATAATGGGCCAGTGGAACAAGTGGTGTGACCTATCACCCTTCCATCCAGACTACGCTGGAAGTACTACTTCCTAGCTTCCTAGTAATTCCTCTGCTAAGATGATGAAAGACAGAAATGGTCCTGGGAGTCTTCATGGTCCCAAGCAAGGGAAGAGTCAAACTGAAGTTAAGTGAAGGTATCAGAAAGAACAGCCAGGAACTGTGGCAATGATTCAGCTTAGACTCTGAAACATTGTGCCAAGTACTGTGCTGAAGCACAGTGCTGAGAGAAGTCTTGGCTTCTCCTTGTTAAAAAGAACATGCTGGTGCAGATTTGGTACATACTAGTTTGATGAATCATAAGCTAAATCATCCCTTGAGTTTATCATTGTTTCTGATTATGTGAGTCAGCAGTCTCTGCTGCTCAGTAATCTCTGAATCGTTCTCAGTTCCCTCTAGCAATTAACAAGGGAAAAGAGAATCTCAATTAAAGTACCTTTCAGAAGCAAGGTAAATGGGAATAGAATCCCCGGTCAAGAAGATCAGCCCCTGGTACATTCATAGAGATTAGCACCAGCCTCTGACTGAAGTTGTCTGCTTCAGCTTCTGATAATCCTAGCAAGCAAGGTATGAGGAAGATGTAACAAACTTCTACTGCATGGACTCTTTCACAAATATGTAGGGCCTGTAGGCAGGGATATGCCTTCAATGTAAATGCCAATGGCAGTGGGTAAGTAAATCCCTCAATGTGGTATGAATATCATTCATAGCACAAGACCAATATGTAATCTTTGGAGAGCCCAAAAAGCCATCATCTGAAGTGGAGAACAAGAGTTTCGACAGTCTAAAAGCCAATAGTACCTGGAGAGAAGGAGCAAAGCAGGTTGTTCCACCTCACCAGGAGGCTGGGAAGAACAGAAGAGGCTCTGGTTGTACTCTGCCCTCTCTGGCAATGTTCAGTGCCATGCACTCCTGTATGTATATTCTGAGTTTGCCATGCTCAGGACCATGCCCCTCACAAAAACATAGCTGCTGCAGGTTGCTCATTTTTTACAGAGACAGTCAGGAGGCCACCCAACTCTAATTATCAGAGATTCTGCCCTGGAATCAGCTCCTTCCTCAGCCTGCTCACAC
Organism: Elanus axillaris; assembly: GCA_026212715.1. Classification (NCBI taxonomy): domain Eukaryota; kingdom Metazoa; phylum Chordata; class Aves; order Accipitriformes; family Accipitridae; genus Elanus; species Elanus axillaris. The sequence continues at coordinate 33,235,384 of JANZLQ010000005.1, forward strand.
TCTCCCAGAAGGTGGCCATAGTTGCTAATTTATAGGTTTGTCTGGGTGGAATCCAACCTTTTTTTCAAAGCTATCCTACTATGCCAAATCCTGTGGTGGCTGCCTCAAAAGCACTCTCCGTAAGAACAGAATCCACACTTTATGAGAGCAGGAGTGCATGTCAAAGCAGGTGCAGAATACACTTCCCTGGCTTCAAAGAGGAAAAAATGCAGAGAGATGGTTAGTGTATTGAACCCATTCCCTTTTTCACAGACTTATTTAGAGCATCTAACATTACAGATTTCAGCAAAGATGATTATTAGTAGCAGAAGTTCCTGTCCAGAGGTACAAAGAAGAAGATCCTATGCACCCATAGCATGGCCCCATTCTCATTACACACAATGGAAAGAATACTGCTGATTTTATTAGGAATTGAGTCAGACCCTATCAACAAACTAGACAGTGAGCTAGGAAGTACTGAGTGGAAGGGTCACTGCTGCCTTTTAAATCCAAACCAAATAGTAATCCAAAACATGTTTTCACATTTCAATCCCTTTCCTGATTTAATAAGCTGTACTTATGATTGCCATCGCTGTACTAGGGCAATATTATTGTTTATTGATTACTCATTTTTAAAATGGAATCCCATCTGTTCTGCTTTACTCCTGCTTATTTCCAAAGTTTCCAATTAAATAGGGAATAAGATCTTAATTCCACTATGGTTCAAATACACTGAAATGAAGGCTACAGCTGCTTTTTCATCTACTCCTTTGTAATCTAAGGTTAGGTGGCTTCTTTACAGAAGCTGCTTAAACATTAGAAAATATAAGCACTGCTGTGAATGGCAAGATGTGCAAAGGTTCCTTTACAGGTCTGTTTTCTTTTTCCTGTTTCCAAACAGGATTGGAGAACTTCATAAAATATAATAAACCCACAGAAGACTCATATCACTTTGGTATCAATTCCACGCTGGGCTTGACGTGCAAAAAGTCAAGCAAATTCAAATATTATAAACAACATGATAATTTCTGTTCCTATAGAATAAGATCGCTAAAGTTAGGCTGTATGGGAGGTTTGCAGCAATATACATGCACATGCACCAATGTACATGTCCGCTCTTTGTTACTAACACCTCTCTACCTGCACTGTAGCTTTTTTTGACATTCCCAGGCTTAGCTGCCCTTAAACACTGTAATTTCCATTGAATGATTCATACACTTTGCCTAGAGATTTGCATTGCAGAAGCAATCTCACTACGCTCTTTTGCTCTGAAGATCTAAACACTGATCAACACACCTCTTAATTCTCCTCATCCAATCAAAGCATGTCCTAAAACACAGTGACCCTCCAATTCCATGCTCTCTGCTCTTCCTGAAAGCTAACAGAACCAGGCTGGTTTGCAAACAGCCTCCCTTTTCCAAACTGCCTCTGCAGTTTCTCCCAGTCTCTCTCCCATTCTTTAGCGGTAACTCCATCCACCACTAGAATCTGCTGTGGCACAATCCAGTTGTGCCTCTATTGCTGAAAAGACCTGAGAGGGCTTTGAGTACACAGAAAAGGATCAGGATTCTCAAGCCTCTTGAATCTAGCCATTTCCATGCTTTATATAGTACCGCATATAACAGTTTTTTCAAGGAAAAGAGAAAAAACTGAATGTTCTAATGTAGTGCAACTTGTATATAATACATCACTGGAGCTCTAAGTCACATATGTATGAAGAACATGACACTTTTCAATTCAGCTTAGTTTATACATCATCTTTCCTTCCATAGTGGGATAAACCTGTGGAAGCCCATTAAAAAAAAAAAAAAAGGGTCAAGCTATAGGTATTTAGAAGTAGCCATGAATTTTATTACAGATTCACAAGAAATCCGCATTAATTGTCAACATCAGTCAATGCACCAATTCTGCAATGTCTTTACTGCAATGTATGTACAGATGATTTGCTCTGTACATGCCTTTCATGGTCACCACTTCACAGAGCATAATTTGTCTTGGACAAACCACTGACACATACTGAACAATATGCTGAAAATATCCTTGATGCTTTTTTTTTCTTCTGTCTGTTGTACAGTATATTCCAAATACGTGGAGGATAGAAGACAGATTGACAGAAACTTGGATGACCCTTCAAAGACTATTCCTACAGTTTTATAGACCATAGTGTTAGCATCTTACAGTTCTTCCTGCTTGAAAGTATTCCTATAGCTTTTTCTCTTTAACACATACCACAGTCCTAAAATCTATCCACCTTGGCTTGTTTCTTTGTTTATGTCAGAGATTATTGCAGTCACTAACTACATACAGTGCTAAGACCTTTTCCATCCATGTTTATGTCATATGTGATAAACATTCACCATCAGGCAATGTTCCCTGCGTGAATGAATTCCTCTAAAATTCTGTTGATTCTTTTGAGTAAACAGAGGTATCAAGGAATCATTAGGAAAAAAATCTAGATTAATTAAAACCAATTCTGCAAACTTAAAAATAATGGATTTCTTTCCCCAATTTAAATTAATGTCACAGCCATAATTGTTAAAATTCTTACCTACACTAATCATAAAAACCTAATCTTAGAAAAAGAAAAAAAAAAAGTAATTCACCTTTATTATTTTGTGTTTAAGAAATGCTTTTCCTGAACAATAAAAACATGTGCAAATGCTTCCTTTTGTTCCCAGTTAGCTCTCATTTTCTGATTCTCATTCACTAAGCTGATCTTTGGGTTGCCCATATTTCAGGAGAGAACCTTTGTAACAATTATAATCCAAGCTAAAACTTTATTCTTCTAAATCCTAAATCAGAGACAAACTTAATCTGATAGTTTCACATCAAACGGGCTACCTTCAGATTCTGGGATGTAACTGGCTTCTGTTCTTTCTCTTGTCTCCATCACTTTTTCACATCTTTCAGTAAATTTTTCTTCTTTTTTAATCCTTTTCATTAGACTTATTTAGTTATTACTCACTGTTTCACCAGAAAGCAAGTCATGATGTTATTCCCTAGCAAAGAAGGGCCACCATGCTGTCCTCGCAGAAGTCAATGGCAAAATTCCCACTCATGACAGAAGAAATGAAATATTGCTCTGACACATTTTAACTGAAACTTTTCTGGACTCCAAGCTAATTAAATACCCGACCATTATGCTACTTTGCCTTTGCTGACTTTCTACTTGTCTGGGTTGAACTACTTGAACACTTCAAGAAGTTTAGTTGTCTCCTCTCCTCTCCTCTCCTCTCCTCTCCTCTCCTCTCCTCTCCTCTCCTCTCCACTCCTCTCCTCTCCTCTCCTCTCCTCTCCTCTCCTCTCCTCTCCTCTCCTCTCCTCTCCTCTCCTCATTCCCTTGAAACCAACAAGCATATTCCTTTTCTTTTAAAATGTAATATTACGTTTCTTACCATCCATGCTGTGACAAAATCTCCCATCCAAGTCCCAACTGCAGCTACCTTCATAAAATTTTCATTCCTGATGCCCATGAAGTCTGTTATAATGTATGCACTGTGGAAACAAGAACACAGACTGTAAGCTATACACATTTGCTTAATGCAGTTATAAAAAACTTGCTTTAGTGACAAAATTTATCATTAGCTGTGAAAGATTTCCCATTTCTTTCACAATCACTCTTTCTGCTAGATCTGAGTCTTGACATAGAACTGGACAAGGATGGGTCAATTCCAATTAGAAACAGAAATGTGAATCTGATTTTACAGCCCATGTCCTTCAGAAGGTGCTAAGATAATGATAGGCAAAGGCTTTAGGTTTATGTTAGCCTTCTGGAAATATAAACTATTTTACACTTTTTACCTCTTCCTTTGTACAAATGGAATCAGTGACTTTGCAAAATCTTTATGAAGAAAACTGAAAATCTTTAAGTTCTCTTTAAAAAGATAATTGAGCCGCTTGACTTTTCCCTCTACCAGTTATATAACCACATGGTTTTTTTAACAAAACAGTGCAAATGAGCTTTGCAGAATTTCAGTGAGATGTCACCATTTCTTGATTTATACAATGTATTTTCATAGATATATTTTACTGAAGCCAAAACAAGCATTTCCATTCTGCTTAAATAAGGCAACAGATAGGATTTTAAACCTCACACAATAATTTGGCCTCTACTTTCAAGTTCATCAAGATGCTATAAGGACAATTAAGAAGTTACCTGTGCTGGATTAAAACCTTTGTGAAAAAATCATAGCTTTTAATATACTCATATCCTTTGCTAAAAGACTTATATAGTGTTTAAGAAGAGATGACTTTCCTCAAGAGCTAACACTTTGAATAATGATAGCAATTATATTTTAACTTCCCAAGTGAAATCTTTGTTTTCAAGATACCTGTAAACATCATTTATATAATGTTATGCCTATTTAAGGGTGCACACAAGTGACCTAGTTCCTTGTAACAACTTCCTTAAACATTGCATTATCCATTATTCAAATCTTACCATTATTATATACCAAATGTTGTAACGTCTAGGAGCTAACGGACCATATCCCTGCAATTGGATCAGTGCAAGCTGATCCCACTTTCTGGGGCAGCCCTATTAAAATCTAAATATTTGAATAGGGTAGAGGGTCTTGCTAGCACAAATTCATGCACAGCACTGTATCACTTCTTAGATACAAATTAATATGTTCTAGACTAGAAATATTAATGTCATTGAATAGTTTCAATACATAAAATGGCATACCCTAGAGGCTCTTTTCCTTATACACGTCATGAGCTTTTGGCTAACATGTCACTTACAAAAATACCACCCCTTTTTTTTCATCTGTTGAACAACATCTAAATGCTGGCTCCTATTTTCTGCTGGAATTATTAAAAAAAACCACTGCATTTTTTCCAAGTTATTTTAAATTATGTTTCTTGTAGTTAATAAGATCATCAATATTCTAAATTCACCATGTTGTAAATAAGGATGTAACAACACAAGAACAGCTACACTGGGTCAGCCTAAAGTCTCCCTATTCCAACGCCCTGTCTCCAACAGAGGGCAACAGCAGATACCTAGGGAAAGCTGTGAGAATAGGCAAGCTCCCACATATATTCTCCCAGCCTCTTTATAACTGGGAAACATTTGGAATTCCTTTTTCTCCTGCATCTTGGGTATGCCCTTCTTGTAGCATCTGTGAAGGTGAAAAATTGTCAGGTCTGCATTCCTTAAGAAGGTGTCTCATTAACAAAGAAGGCACGACAAAAAATGTCAGTTGTAAGTACTGGCCCCCAAAAGCAAACCATATCTTTATCTTTTTCATCAGTGTGAAACACATACAAAACCCCCACAGTTCTCACCTTTTTTATTCCCATTTCTCATATGCATTATACATTCTCATATGCATTATACATGATTACAGGTGTACAGAAACTAAATGAACACTTGCACAACACTCCTGAACAACGGGCCAGTTGGGTAACCCCTATAGCCCCATTGCATATAGTGGACCTGCCACAGCCACACATGCCAGGCTGATGTACACAAGACAGGTTATGCAAAAAGGCTGAGAGGTCACTGATCACTGAATGTAGGCATTAACAAGTAGAAGAGATATCAAACCAGACATAAGCTATTTTTTTAATGGAAATTTACATTCTCCATGTAGTCACTTGTTTTTATGCATGTTAAAAGTACCTGAAGGCTTAAAATAAGGTTGGATGAGCTGGATATGGTACTTAAATACATAGAAAGGACTTATAAGCACCAGATCATTCTAACAGTCCTGTTTGTAATGTGAAACATGAACATTTGCAACATGAAAGAATCCAAGAAGCCGAGTATAAATTGTGCATTGTAGTCTATAAGTAATTAATGCCTAAATTAAATATGCAAATTGTCAGACCTTCAGTTACAGTTAAAATAGCATATTATTATAAAGAAACTCTTAAGAACATAATCTGTGCATATTATAAGTGCTTTTACCAATTAAAATACACGTACAACTTTTATGGAACAGGAAAAATATTTTTAGCACTGTCATTATCTTATTAGAAATAGTAATGAAATACAATGCATTTTATTAACTATTGTATTAACTATTAGCATTACATCCTGTGTCTTATGCTCTCTGCCATATTATTTTCATTTCAAAACACAAAGAGAAATTGACTTTTTAAAAATATGGATTTTTGCCTGCTAAAAATGAAAAAATGCTCCATTTTTAATTTTCAGGTTTTAGTTTAAATATAAATGAGAGTAGTTGACATTTTTTAAAAAGCTGTGCTTGCCTGATGATGTCACCAGGATATATAATTTAACAGTACCAAAAGTAAAATTAATTCTATTGTGGAAAAATCCCGACTTTTTCCTAGCTTTAGCTAGTGATTAGAGCAGTTTTCATTAATTGGTTACTTTGCTTCCTGGCTAGGACCCATGTCTGCACCTTGCAGGAGGGCTAATAGCTGTTGGGTTCCAGTTAACTGTCATGGTCAGTCCAGATTTTCTATAGCTTGTCAAAAGGCTTCTGTTTACTATGCCATACTTGTATTCTGTAGCAAGGTACATTCATATTGCATGAATAGCACAATCTAAGAAAACACTGAGTGGAAAAACAGAGCAGTTAAAGCTCATAACAGAGTGAAAAGCTCTTCAGAAACGGACAAGATAAGTGTAAATAATTAAAGGCTGAGGAGCCAATACTTGTGAATGTTATAAATAAAAGACAAGTTTGCAATTGGGATTTGGGACAAACCCACTATTAACCTTTGACAGTAAAACTGGAAGCTGCAAAGTCAGGGAAATTGCTCTTTGCAGGCCAAAGCCTATGGAAGGTGGACTACAATTTTGACAGAGTAAGACAAAACAAAGGAACGAAAAGAAAAAAGGGACTTGAGTCACATAGTTCTAAAACAGAGCCCAAAGAACCCTGTCAAAAGGTGCTGCCAATATCCTTGTTGCTGCAAAAGGTAAGTTAATAACAGTGAATCAGTAAAAAGATTTATGAGCCAAATGTATTTGATCACTTTCCTGGAGTCAGCAGCAGAGCATGCACAGAACAGACAAAGAGGGAAACAACAGTACTGGCCCAGAGAAACTGTTCAAAGGAAGATATCAGAGTATTTTTTCAAAGACGCGTGACACTTTAGCAGCTGCCAAAATGACAAGCAGTCTGAAAGCAAATGGAACTTTTTTTATTTTTAAGTTGGATAACAATGTACAAGCCACCATGGTGCTATAAGCATTGTTCTAGGCACTGGAATAAAAGTCATGGCTGAAACTCAGTGCTGAGATGGTGTTTTCTTGACCATCACAGGAATTGAAAACTGGGATACAGCTTGAATTTAGACACTTAAATTTAAGAGTAAGTCAGGGATCCAAACTCTCAATGCAGCCTAGTCAGAAGAGTAAAAGCAGATTAGAGCATGATTTGTCCCTACGCTAATGTAGACATGCTGAGGGAAGGATTTGTTTGCCTTAGGTTACTGCAGGATGGCTGTCATATCAAAACAGTATGTTTACATATCAAAAGGCATTTGTAAACCTATGTGACTAAATAATTCCAGGTGCTGTGACATATCCTGGCCTCCAGATGATAATCCAGAGAGATCTGGATCTCTTGTAAAGCCTTTGACACATCTGACAACCCAGACACATCTGAACCGAACCCTAGGTCTCCATGGACTGCAGTGAGAGCGTAGACACTTTGGGTAAGTTTTAGCTGCCTTTTAATGCCATATTAGCCACCTTGATGCATCTTAACTACACTTCAGCTGGCTCTTCATACACTCAGGAGTACCTAAGGGACTGGGCTGGCACATAGCACAGAGGGCACATTCTGCAGAGTCTACAAGAACTGCACCCATAGAGAGTGGTAACTTAAGGCTCTTTGAAAAGGAGGGGAGGCCTAGATCTCTTTCATGTTGAGTGATAAAAAGTCTGTACATGTTCTGCAGTCTGAAACATGCTTTTTTTGAGGCAGTTTTATTATCTGGCATTCACCTAAATAGCTGATTATTTATAGGGAACTCATCTCTCATCTCCCTTGGTGCACCAGACAAAGTGAAATGCCTTGACAATGGCCAACAAACGACAGCATGGGAGTTCACACAAGCTGCAAAGAAGTATGTGTTTAGACATGGCACCACAAGCTTCCATTACTCTTAATTTAGCTGAGGCAAAGAGTGTCAGAATAACTGAAAACATACATAAAAGACTGCAGATACAGTTCCTGATCTGTATTTGTCACTCTAAAATGACAGAATGGCAAATGAGACACTTGATAGCACTTTGCTCAGCTGAAAAGTTATCCTTCTACTGCTAGAAACTGAAGTCAGAGCCACAGGGAACTGGAAGATGCACAGAGACACCAAGACCTGCTGTCCTATAAATTGGCATATCATAATGAGAATGGCATAACGTGTAGCTACCTACAAGCAGTACAGAGAGCACAAGAGCTAGCCATACAGTCCCTAACCACCCTCAGTGCGCACTTCAGAGGTACAGAAGAAACTTTTTCTATGACACCAGAACAGAGAGAATTAAGAGGCACTGAACCGTGGATTTTGCTTGACAAGACGTCAAAGAGGTAACAGCCACAAGAGGCTCAGCAGGCTAATCTCCAAGACACAACAAAACTAGGATGCAAAAATGGCTTGGCCATAGCGAGACAGATCTATGGCACAGTGCAGAACACCTGAGACTGATGGATTGATGCTGTAACTGAGCACTGCTGGTTGGTAACTTATTTTTACTTTTAAAAAAAAAAAACTCAGGCCACAGAACTGTGACTCTGAAAACCTCTGCTCATCAGTCTACAGGCCTGATGGCTGCCTAATGTACTCTGGGGACTTGGCTTTTAAAGCTCCCAAGCCGTTTAAAGTTCTGCTGCTAGGCATGTATAGGAGCTGCTCACTCTCCACGGGAATAAGCCATTTGGCTTCTAGCTCACATCTTATACTGATTGATATCCATAAAGTGGTTATTCCTCCACTTGGTTTGCCTGCAGAGCTCCATCTGTGAAGTGTTTTGCAAGCCTATAAGACAAGGCCCAATGAAAAATGCAGCAATTGCATTTCTGTTAATATAAAAGAGGTATATGCACATAACTTCAATGGCTGGGAACACATGAGAACCAATCCCTATTCCAAGGGACACTGGTTCAATGCCTTTCAAAGTCAGAGAATTGCATCTCACCATCACTCTCAATAAGAAAAGAAAAGCTGATGACCAACTCCTATTAGGACAGTAGATTTTTTGTATATGGCACTCTCCAAGAGGATGAGAAATGTGTGTTTCAGCTTCCTTTAAGTGAGCGGTAACCGAAGCTGTATATTCTGTGTCTTCTACAAGTATCGTCTTGCACATATAAGACAGATATTCCCTTTTCTCTGCTTTTAGAGAAGTGGAACAGTGCCACTGATCAGGATAGTTTGGATTAGGTCACAAGTACAGTCCTAATTAAGATGCTTTAGGCAAGTTGGGACAGGATTTAAAATATATTTGTGTCCTTAATATAGCATCTTTATTGCAAATTGTAGGAGTTTCTTGTTCCCTGTGTGGGTTTTTGTGGATCCTATGCCAACAACCCTCAAGCACTCGATGCCCAGTAGAGTCCAGACTTCTCTTTAGGTATTAATACAGATTAACTTTTGCGTAATGATGCTAGTCTTCCTATGCTGTCTCCATAACCATTGGATTTGACAGCAATTCTGAGCAGGATGTTTATTTAGATGATTTTCACATATGGCATCACTAAGGGTCAACAGCTTGCTTCTAAAGGATTTGCAAAAGGCAACTCATAATGGCAGGACTACTGCTAGGGGATGTGAGAGGCTCCACCTCTACTGGGAAAATATTAGAGATCTGCAAATTCAACAGTTAAGGACCTCCACTGTGGGAGGAATGCAGCCTCCCGGGGCTAAAGGCAAACTTCAGTGAGTGTTGACACATATTCCCAGAGAGTTTAAATGGCAGATTTGCTATACCTACTTTTTTTTTTTAATGTCAGACCTTAAATCACATAAATAAAATCAGAGACAAGCAGTGGCTGAGCTGGAAAATTAACCCAGATTTCTCCCCTCTCAGATGAGCAACTTTCTCCATCATTACATAAGTGCTCTGGTGAAAATGCTGTACTACCCCAACAGACTACCCTACAAAGCACTGCCTATGGACAGAAGAGTCTGGGAAAGAGCATTAAAGATGCCTGACAAAAGAATTCAACAAATTGATTTTTTCAAATATATTACATCCATGAGACATCTCTTCCAAATTTTCAATGATTGTTGCTATTCTTATGCAATGTGTATTATCACATATATGTTGTTTAGTCAGACAAAAGAAAAACAAGGGCTGCAGAGAGCATTTAGCATCTTTCTGCAGCAAATAAAGGTTACACTACTCAACCAAGGATGGGTTGTGTGGAATGCTTCTAAAGTTGTTGTACTAATAGATGAATGCTCACTTAAGGGCACATAGTGATAGGACAAGGGGTAATGACTTTAAACTGAAAGAGGGTAGATTTAGATCAGATGTAAGGAAGAAGTTGTTTGCTATGAGGGTGGTGAAGCCCTGGAAGAGGTTGCCCAGAGAGGCTGTGGCTGCCCCATCCCTGGCCGTGTTCAAGGCCAGGTTGGATGGGGCTTTGAGCAACCTGGTCTAGTGGAAGGTGTCCCTGCCCATGGCAGGGGGGGTGGACTAGATGATCTTTAAGGTCCCTTCTAGCCCAAACCATTCTATGATTCTATGATATGAAAACATAATTTACAAAACATTGATTAAAATTGCATTTCTGTTTCCCACAGCACTATCTGAAGCTGAAAGATTTGATGAATGCTTATTAACTGCTAGGTGGTTTTATTTAGAGTTTAAACATACCTAGCTATATGGTAGTAAAATTTCTTTATTTAGTAAGTTTACATATACATTAAATGTTTTATTAAGTATATATGATCATTTCCTTAATGAACAATAATAGGAATACAGAATTTATGATCTTGTTTCTTTTTTAATATGTCCTTCTGTCCCAAATATACATAGTATTAAACAATACCTGGAATGATTATTAGTGATGTTTAACAGCATTTAATAACCTGGCTTAGTGGCAAATATATCTGAAAGTGTGATGAATAGTTCTGAAAATGCTATGTCATACAAATCTAAGAGCTACTGTTGGGATTTAACCCCAGCCAGCAACTAAGCCCCCCACAGCAGCTCGCTCACTCCCCCCCAGTGGGATGGGGGAGAGAATCAGAAGAATAAAAGTAAGAAAACTCGTGGGCTGAGATAAAAGTCACTTTAATAGGTAAAGCAAAAGCTGTGCATGCAAGCAAAGCAAACCAAGGAATCTGTTCCCCACTTCCCAGGGGCAGGCAGGAGTTCAGCCATCTCCAGGACAGCCGGGCTTCATCCCGCCTAACAGGGACTTGGGAAGAAAAATGCCATCGCTCCGAACATCCCCCCTTCCTCCTTCTTCCCCCGGCTTTATCTGCTGAGCACGACGTCCTATGGGCTGGAATATCCCTTGGGTGGGTGGGGGTCGGCTGTCCCGGCTGTGTCCCCTCCAACCCCTTGTGCCCCCCCAGGCTCCTCGCTGGTGGGGTGGGGTGAGGAGCAGAACAGCCCTTGGCTCTGGGTGAGCCCTGCTCAGCAGTGACCGAAACATCCCTGCCTTACCAACACTGTTGTCAGCACAAATCCAGAACAGAGCCCCATACTAGCTGCCATGAAGAAAATTAACTCTATCCTAGCCAAAACCAGCACAGCTACTTTTGACTAAGCATAGGTAGGGTTTTTTTTCTGGAAAAGGTGTAGAGCTTTTTGCCGCTTTGAAAAGACAAAATGAAGATGAGGAAAATAGCCAAAATTTGTCTTTCATCTCTTCAGTCATTCTTAGGAGAACTCTTGCTATCTGATCATCAAAGCTGTAGCTTCAGAAAAGACTTGACAAGGTCACGTAACACAAGAAAATTCTAAATAGTTCTAACAATGAGCAGCTCAAAGTTGCTGGTAAATTGAAGGTAGTATTATCTTCCCCTTAAGTATGGTTGTGCAAAGAATTGTGTTTGATATTTGAGCAGTGAAAAACATTACTTTCACTACGTGACTGTTTAGAAATGAAGTCCCATCACTGACCAGACTTCGGGTTTGGTACGCTTTGCCCTGCTGATTAGACATGAAGAATAAGGTGACTCAGACTGGAAGCAGTTCTTGTTTCCAACATTAAATATTTTCTGAACTTGTATACATTTCTTATCTCATCTTTATCTTTCCAGGGACAAATTCTCTTTTGTTCAGTTTTAGCTCAGTACAGACATATAACACAGACTTGTTTCCTGAAGATGTGGCTGGTTGTAGTCAAAGGTACTTCTGACACAGGTCTAGAAGGGATGTGCTAGGAATGGTTTTGTGGTACTGCATTAGGGCTGCAAGAGGATAAGTCAGGGCCTCATGGACTCTGCCTAGGGAATTCCTGATGTAGGGGGTAGGACATGCAAAACAGGAGAAGAGGGTGTCTCCAAGCAGTCAGGACCTAAGGTCAAGGCAGTACATTGTGTCATCTCTCAGCCAAGACTTCTGAGAATGTCAGTAACTTCATGCTTGGCATACTGATTTAATGAAGTGGCACGGCAAGCCAGCCTTCTAGTTTGAACTGCCTTTGTCATGGCCCATAATATTGCTGAGCAATTAGAATAGGTGCACTTGCATGGGCGGTTTACAGATATAGCCAGGAAAATCTTTTACTAGGAGGGCTGGTTGCAGTGATGTTATTTTGGAATTAAAAGAAAAGTAAATGTTGTGGCCCTCCCTCCCCCTGAAATAAAGCCAGAAGGTCTTAGGTATGCATCAAAACTTGACATCAGTTGTAGTAGATTGCAAAGCATGGGTCTTCCCTTCCTCTCCCTTCCTGGCTCAGTCTCTCACAGCTCTTCCTCCAGACCCCAACTTTGTGTTTCAGAGCAGTCCAGCTGCTGCTCTGGCACACAGTGCTCTCTCAAGGCCAGGACTGCACAAGCATGGGATGGCACTAGTGACATTTCAGATGGCAGTGGTGGGATGTCCCTTTGGGCAGACAGACTGCAAACCCTGGTACGGCAGGCAGTCTGCGCACTAAGCTGCACAGGCTCAACCATGATGTTCCCTGCCATACTCTTTGAAAAGGAGTTTCCAAATTGCTGGCTTCTGATGGGAGAAGGTCTTTATTTCTTGCTAGTTATGGATCTGGAGAATTATTTATGTATCTGAATGCAGTTACACATTCAGGAAACAACTGCATGCAGATCCCGGTAATAAGTGGCTTTTTCATTTCTCCATAGACAAATCTGTGCTCATCCCATTCATAAAGAACTTGCAGTTCACAAGCTCAGGAATGTGCAGGTGCAAGTCAAAGGGAGAAAAGTTATGGACCAGTCAGCCAGGGCAAGGACAATGTCTGCAGTAAGATGAGGGCACTGGCAAAACAGCACTGTAAGGGAGTCTGCAGAGTCTTGAGAGTCTTCAGTGCCAGCCTGAGCTTACAAAACTCCTTTGGGAATTAACATGTTAACACAATTATGTCCAGCATGCAGTGTGGCAGCTTCTGGTCCTCATATCCCAAGGAGGTTGAGTATCTCAGGCTGTCCCTACCACTGGATATGGAAACAAACCAAGCTTGCTTGAAGGCAATGAGAAAAGTCATTACTTTTCCACTGTTGAGTGATGTCACCCATGAAGTAGCCTAGAGTGTAGGAATGGAAACTTCTACTGCGGAAAGGTTCTGGCAAAGAATCCTACAAAAAAAATTAGGTCCTTGCAGCACTGGATGGATTGCTTACTCCATTGGGTTTTGTGGGTCTTGCTTTCTTTCACTGAACATTTAGGATTTGACTTCTGGAAGAGCTTTTCAGGAAATCCCACCCTATCCTCAATATTTTGGAGTAGATGAAAGCAGGTGGCCCTGGCACTTTAACTTTAGAGTATTGTTTGCTGAGGAAGGGCACAGCTCTGCTCACCCAAATGCACACTATTCTCATTTTATTTTCTAGGGAATGTGTTGGCCTCAGCTGGCTCTGTTTTGCTTCTGTTACTTTTCCTTGCTGTGACATTGCATTGGGTTTGTGTCTTTGGTGTTTGTGTCCAGGTTGGTTTTTTCATTACACTTTGTAAGTATGTATTGTTTATTTAATGTGCCTGTGTTTCTGATTTAAGTTTTCTCGGTTCTTGTTCACCCTTTGGCCACAGCTGTGCCAGAGTGTGGCATGCAGGGCATCTGGGCATTAGGACATCAGCAGAGAAATTTCTTGGAAAGCCCCATGAAGAGAGCTTTTCTCCGAGGGTGAGGGAAGAGCACTAGCAAGGGAGGGATGATTAAGACCTACTTTCCTTTACAACACATTTCTTTCTTATTTGAAGAATCAGTACGAAAGTCCAATCTGATCTCTGGTCATCATGTGCCAAGTGATAGCTCAGGCATTGTATATACAAGGGGCAGAGAGACAGAAAGTCTAGGGAGAAATTTTTTGTGATTTTGAAAGAGCAAGAGGTGTTTAAGAGAAGGGTGTGATGTTTTCAGCCCAACGGGCAGAAATAAGGCTGAGATAATATGCATGGTGGCCAGTGCATGTGTGGGTAATGTAGGTATGTATGGACTCTCACAATGAAATGAAGGCCACTGTTTCCAGTGACAGTCCTGTTAGCAGAGTTCCTTCTTCAGGAGAAGCTCTGCAGTGCACTGCATGCTGGCTTAATGTGCACAGGGTTTAGGAAGCTTGTATCTAGGTGAACAAATGAAGTCTGTGATCTCGTAGCAAAGTAGCCCAGTGCAAGCTCCATGTGCGTGCTGTGAAATTTATGGGCATATGAAAAAAATTTATGGACTGATATTCCCTGGAGACAGCAAGAAATATGCAGCACTGCCTACAGTGCAGGTCTGTACCTGTATACTGGACTGCCCCAAACCAAAGATTCCCTGTTTTCTAAATATTTCATGTAAACCTGTTATCCACCAGGGTCTGCATTATGCTGCAGTGACAGCCTTTTTCTAGTTACATAACTATGACCTCCGCTAAGCAAACAGAAGATCAATATGTGACCAGCCTCTCAGTCTTTTGCAAAGTTGAAGAGATCACACAGCGCAAAGCTGTGGATGACACCTGCGATGGGAGCGTGTGACTGGTGACATCACACACCAGCTCTGAATTTTCCCACCTCTAAGTGCTTATCAAACAACTTGTCTAGGGTTGGGTTGTCCAGACTTCAGAGGATGATGCCTACGTTCTTGAACACTAGGATGGCAGTGTGGAGACATTGTAGGTAAATTAATGCCCGGTACTTGCCATAGTTTGTTGAAGATGGCCCATTGCTTGTGGATGTTCTATACTTACTACTGATTGTAGTAGTGTAGAGGAAAATGAGGTGTTACAGCCTTTCTCCTCCAGAAATGGCATTTCTGCATGACAGAGACTGCAAGGTAGAGGTTATGACCCTGTCTTATATGAGGAATTGCCTGCAGCCACCGCCAATGACAAAACCCATTCAAGCTTCTGGCCCATATTCTGCATAACCTCTCGTAGTGTATAATATGCTGGGTGATAGATGCTAAGTGGTCAGTCAGCTTGGTCAAAGCTTATGGTCCCGGAAAGTGCTGTTGTGGGAAATGCAGAAGCCAAAGACATCTGGTTTGGCCCTTGCTAAGTGTGTGAGGACAAAATTAACGTTCTGTTGGCAAATGAGGGCCAGCAGCGTGGATTCAGTTTGGCATGAGTGACTTGGTTTGATAAATTTAAGACAAAACTCAGTCCTGACTATCAAAGATCATAGAGATACAGTCTAAAAAATTACCTGCTTCTTGAGAGGTTCCTGGCAATATAAAGTTCCTCTCTTCAAGCTTTCCCTCAGTTTGGTGTAAAACTGAGGATTTTAGATTATCATTGGCAGTGATGAGCACAGTACTGACTTTTCTGGACCTACCTAATAATTTTAACTTCTCAGTATGCAATTGGCCTGGACAGTGTTTTTCTGCAGATAGTTTTTTATTCTTCATAGTAACCTTGTATCTTGAAGAGTATGGGCTAGGTTGTAAAATGTGTGTTGTAGCTGAATAGGTGCCCAGGGCACATAACCATTCAATACAGCAAGCTAGAATTAGAAGAGAAATATAAAAGTGTATTTCCTCTGTGAAAGAGAGAAAGAAGTTACATTTCTTGATGTCTGGTACAGAGAAGACAATGTCTGGTACAATCCTGTCTTGCCTTTCCCCTTATAGCCCATCTTTAAGCAGAAGATGGAGAGGTCCTGCCAGCAATGCTGTGAATTGTTTGATGGAGTAGCTCTTTCTCAGTAATGTGTCTTGCAGAATAAAGGACAAACTACACTGGCCTAAATATTGCAGGGTAGCTCACATTGGTTCATCTGATACAAGTTCTGTCAAGTTAAATGCAATCCTCAGCTGCTTCTCTTAATCGTCAGGACACTGGGGCAATGCTATACTTTCATAGGAAGTGAACTGAACTCTAACCCACACAAACTCAGTTTATAAAAACTCCGAAAGCATGTATTGAATATCTTGCTGTATTCCAGTATCATAGGTCAAAAATACAACTGAGTGCTAATTATGCTGTTTAATGCAACCATTTCAACAGTCTATTTCTAACCTTTTTTATTGGTTTCACATTTTCTTATTCTATTAGCAGCCCATTTTCTGCTCCCTTCCCTCCTTATTTGACATTTCAGAACGAATAACGAAGCAGTTTTTTAAGTGCATATGCATTTCCTCAAGGAAATCAGGACTTGAGCACACATTGGTCTTTGCATGCATGCCAATGAAGCGTGCATAAAAATATGTCTGCCTTTGCTTGCATACATGCCAAAGTCTGACCTTCCATGCTTTGAACTCTTGCTCCAAAATGCAAATGCATAATTCAAGAGAACTGAAGCAGAATAGAGTTGAGCGTAACATCTGGGTACATAGTTCCTTCCCATAGCAAAGTATGCAGACTTGAATTACGGTTCTAAACTGCCTGTGCACCAGGAGATGTGGGTTCCTCAGAAAAAGGACAAGGAAAATCAGTGTGCTCAGCAGCCAGGGCAGTCTGCACCGTCCGCAGACAAGCGCTGCGGACTGTGTTCTTTCTGGAGAAATTCTCAGCTAAAGTGAGGACATTTCCTCCATGTGAATTTCAGATATGAAGGTGAAATAGGTGGGAAAACCCACCTTTGTGGTCTCAAAAGATTATATGCAAGAGAGAAGCACCATAATGAATGACCTTTCCGAAGTAAACTGTTCTGGGTATGGGCCAAAGTGGAGCTTGTAGTAGAAAAGTCAGTCAGGTTCAGGTACTGGCAGGTGAGACGGTGGCTAAGCAAATGTTTCAGGGTAAGCAGGCTGAATATTGCTTAGGTCTAATTAAGTCTGATATGCCCAGATGCTGGTAATACACTCAAGGGATACTAGTATGGGGCCAACCACAGTGTTGAATACAACTGGATTTATTTATTAAGAATAAAAATAAATGTTCAAAGGTAAAGGTGGTAGCAGTCAAGTAATTTTGTGTCTCATTATATTGTGAAGAAGCACAGCCCATCATGCCACAGAAGAATGATGATTAGGAGTCCAAATGTGTACCCTGCTGGTTATCTGCGTATTTGTTTTCCCTTCCTACAGAGACACAGCCAAGGCTGATGTATAAAAAGAAATGTGTACGGGCTGGTAACCTGTGACTACTGGTGTACAGATTTTTCTTTTACTCTGCTGACTATTTGTCCTGTTTGGAAGCGTCATGGGAAATATTCTTCACATTGTTTTACAGCCCTCGGTAGCTGAAGAAAATGAGACTTAATTGCTGTAGAAAAAAACTCCACCCTGCCACAATTATTTAGCTGTGTACATGCATTCAGATGTTGATATGCCCCTATTACAGCACAGATTTACTGACAGCTATGGCTACTGGGAGAAGCCTTGCTCCCCCTCAAATTACCAGCAAAATTTGCCTGCTTCCACAGAACCAGGAATTCAGTCAGTCATTGCTGACAACTCTGAATGATATCACCAAAGTGCTGCTGGAAATGACGCAGAGCTATTTTGGGGGAATAGCTTAGAAAGATATTTTCTTAAATACTATATTGCAAAATTGCATGAATTAGCCAAATGTGTCTTCTGGAATTCTCACAACATTCATATGGAGGCTTTATTACTTTTGTAATTCACTCTTCATTGACTTCTCAGAAATGCCGTAAGATGTGCTGAAAACTTGTACGAAGGACACCTTAGGAGACACAAAGCAAAATCTTTCTACAACTACCAGAATCTACTAAAGATTAATTTAGTGCAATGAAAATTGCTTTCATACAGATGTGTTTCTATATAAAAATTAGAGTTCACAGTTAGTGTCCTATAGCTCCTACCGCTGAGAAAAGACTTTTCAAAGGTTCTAATGTCTTGGTGCCTTAGAAAATGTTCTTTCAAATTGTTCATTTGAATTTGGCCTAGATCATATAGTCCTTAGTACATTATTATAGTTTACTTCTTTTGGATTTTACTTAATTGGTTTTCATCTGCAGGGAAAATTATGGAATGAAGAACAAGAGTGATACACTCCAGCCTAATTTTGCAACATGGTTAGTCCTAGCTACTAAATTTCTTTTTACTAAGGATACAGCTGAGTGCTTTCCTATTTTGAATTAAATGATTTGTTTGTACACTTAATTTTCTTCAATCTCTTTTCATCAGCAGAAAAGTACTGATAAAGCACTAGATGACCATTAGAAGACAGATAAAATAGAATGATGTATCTTCATTACTATCGTATTCTCTCTGAACTTTTTTTTTTTCCCTTTCAGGACAGTTCTGTTTACTCTGACCTCTGTAGTTGTGCTTATCATCACTACTGACTGGATCAGCTGGGACAAGCTGAATCGTGGATTTCTGCCAAGTGACGAGGTCTCAAGAGCCTTCTTGGCTTCTTTCATCCTGGTGTTTGACCTTCTTATTGTCATGCAGGTACCCTCTCCTAATGTTTCATTCCAGCTGCTGAGACTGCCTAGTCACTCTTGTTTCCTCGGGAACACCAAATGGTGTTTAGCTAAGACTATATAAAGGTAAATAAATGTTTAGTTTGCAACTGCTATTAGTAGGGACATTTTATTACACCATTCTCAGTGACTTTGCAAAAAGCCTGCTGTAACTAAGAACTGTGTGACCTTCCAAATTAGAAGGCATTTTCTGCAAAATGACATCAGAAAAAGAAATGAAAGCTAGTTGTTTTGTAAATTCAAAGCTTCTGTTAGGAAGATGAGAGAAATTTGGCCAAACAAGAAAGAAATACTTCCATGTTTCAAGCATTTACAATATTACAGCATTTTAATAGATGAAAATTAGTATTTGCTATTAAAATTCCACTTTCACATGAAGATTTCTTTACTTTGATGACATGTCCTTGTACTGTAAGGTCTTCTGCCAGCGAGGTTAACCGGAGAGATGATTCCCTGTAGTCTGCCTGATGTCTGCTCCTTTGAATCTAGCTGTTAAGAAAGGAATCTGGGTCACAAGTATGTGGCCAAAAACCTCCTTCATGGGATGCTGCGCTCTACGCTTTGCATTTGTCTGTGGTTTGAGCCTTGTGTGAATAACTCACGCAATGCTCTGTGAAAAATTAGGTCATTTGGGCTGAGGCAAGGAAAAGGAGCATCGAAGGCCTGAGTGACTTTTGCTATTAGTCCTAGACGTGTTAGATGGTTGAACTGAAGTTTAGCAAAGAATCTGAGAAGAACTGATGGGTCCTTTCTCTCCAATGTATTACTAACTAACTCTGCTAGCAAAGACCATTTCTGAGACACTTAGTTCTCTATAACGAGATATCTATTGCTTGAGTAATTATCATAGAGGTGACACTGTGGTGGCACTCAGAATTTATCACTGCTGTATTAGGACATTAAAGCTGCATAAAGTCCTATAGTTCAGTTTTATTTTCCAGTGTCCAGCACTGTTCGGTGCTCACTGTGGTTTGTGGTTAGAACAAGGAGGATAAGAAAGAGAATACTGCTTTGCTAGTAAGATTTCTGATGCTTTCTTTTCTCATCCTTTGCACTTTACATTTTGTTTGCTGTTTCAGAAAGATTCAAGAGAATGTATAATAAATGATTGTACTACAGCACTGTAATGAAAGCGTGAATGAAAATACACTGTGTATCAAGCAATACTGAATTTGATATTGTATGCAGGGTAGAGAAACAGAGTTGTCTTCATACCAAATAATTATTAAATCATCCTTTCAACTTTGAAAAATGAAGTTCCAGTACTTTGACCTTGGAGTTGTTGAATATAGGGAAGAATTTTATGTGAAACAGCCTGTCCCGAGTACTATGTCATATTTTTACAACACAAAGCAAGAACCTCTTTTTAATTGCATTTTTGACTGATGTTTCTGTATTTATTTATTTAAAGTTATTTATTTGGACTGTGCAACTAAGTTGGCATGTTTTATTTACAGTGTAGTTCTAGCATCACTGCATTGCTACTGCAATAAAGTCAAGTTGAGACAGCAAAGTATTAAATCACAAGTGAAGACCATCAGGATCATGATCCATTGACTGAAGTATGCTTTAGAATTACATGTCTCTAGAAATTCTTTCTAAGAGTGCTGTCTGCTTCACAGTTTTTTTTCTGACTTAACAAGCTTTAGCAAGAAACCAGTAAAATTAGAAAAAAAAGAAAAAAAAACCCAAAGCAAAATGCTTAGTATTAAGCAATTTCTTTTTGAGGCTGATGTTAACTAAGAGCACAGATGAAGTCTCATCTAATTTTTGAGTAGAGGCATTTTCTGTCCCTCTGAATGGTAGCATTAATACTGCAAATGTGACTGTGTTAATAGAAAAAAAAAAAACAATTGAGTTTGGAAATCCATTCTTAATGCTGTGAAAAACAATCACGTAATTGTAAAGGTTGGCTTTGCCTTCTTAGTATTATTAAAATTTAATATTTATCTAAGCTGTAGGTAGAGGATAGGAAAGAAATAGGCCCCTGCCCTGAAGAGCTACGTTTTTTCAATTAGACATAACCCAGGCAGACACGCGAAGAGGAGAACACAGACAGCTGAACGTTATGCAGTTATACATGAGCGATACTTAAGGGCACGTGCACTGTTTACCTTTTGTTTCCATCCTGCAACAACCTCCTGGCCCTGCTTTCCTTCTAGTGTGCAAAGGCTCCTGCAGTCCGAGCGATTCACTGGGAATTCAGGGGATGGATCAGAGAGACAAGAACAGATGAGAGACAGAGTAGAAGACACAGACATGTGGCTGAAGTGTAAATGTGAAAGTTATGACCTCAAAAATATGAAGACAATCCAAAAAACAGATTGTGGAGAAGGTTGCAGGACAACAACAGGACCTCATGGATAGTGTGGCGGGCTTCTGGCTCAGGCTGTGTTCCTACCTCTTCGGCCAACCTTGCTGTGACACTTCACTTCTCATTTGCCCTCCCTGGAGTGAAGGAAGGGACCCCGAGTGCCTGTTTTAGATGGCTGCTATGTATACCTCTCCACCTGATTTAATTGCTGTGTCTTTATAGTCAATGGAGAGATTGAGGTATAGTTGGGGTGCTTTTAAACATCTACAGTAGGATGAGGTGCAGCAGGCCCTAGAGGTGCACGTTTCTCTCCGCTGAGAAAAAACCAACCCAACATGATGAGCTGAGAGGAACCATCCCTTAAGCCAGACCCAGAAAAAGGGTTATGAGGGTGGCGTGGCTTGAGTTCAGAGCTGCAGGTCTGCAAGGATCCTGCTCAGCTATTTCCACAGCTGGTAAAAGAGCCAAAGTAGCATTTTTCTGCTGGTGTTTTATCATGGAGACTTCTTCAGAGACTCTCGAAGGCAGGGTGATTTCCACTTCTGCCTGGCCTCGGTTTCAAAGGAATTTAATTTTCAGTGCGTCTAGGACAGCATATCAGAGATAACACCCATTTTAGGCTGTTTGAGAGGCAGAACAGAGACCTCTGTTCCAGTCCTCATTGTCAGGACCTTTTGTCCAATGTAAATACAAACACTGATTTTTTTAAATATAGAGGTTGCATATTTTCTCTCTGAAAAATAGATCGAATTCAGTCCAATGCAGATACATTAGTTCATTTTAAAGGATGTGTGCTTGCTTATAATAAGAAAGTAAAAACCCTACTTATGTAATAGAACTTTTTACTATTTTAATGAAATGTTCACATAATTAGTTCTCTTTCTCAAAGATGTAATGGAAAAGCTATTAATTAAAGGAGTAAATATGAAAAATGAAACAATAATCCAACATTCCAAACACCTCTATTTGAGCAAGTAGACAGTAACTCATGCATTAGCCTATAGACTGCTTTTTTTCTTTTGGTGCCATGTTCTTAGTGACTTTGCTAATGGGAAGGAGCCTGTGGTGGCTGGATTATTAAACCTCATGTGTCCAGGGGAGATGAATTGTTTCACCTCTGTAGTGTCTCTTGTGAGTGTTTAGAGGTTCCTCCAGACTTCCGAAAGACCATGGACTGTTTCAGCATCGCTGTGGATTTACATGCTGTAGCTACCTTGCAGAACACTTTGCAAGTCCCATGGTATAAATTCTTGCAACTCCTATGACTTATTGCAACTTTTTATCTGACAGTACAATCAGATACAATGTCTGAGTGATTTAAAAGCTACCTGAAAAATAATATTTGATTCCAAAAGGAGAATTTATTCTTCAATAAACTGAAGAAATTCTGCAGTGGCTGAGTGGAATAAACAGAAGCCAGGCAGCGCTTATATCTAAGATTCTTTGACAAAGCTCTTATATGTGAATCTTGAACCAAACTAGCAAAATAATCCCATTAATATCAAATGGGATACTCTTGTAAATAAGGAGAATAGAATTTTGTCCTTCTGGGAAGAAATGAAGGTCAAAGAGAGTTAGATAATTAAAAACATTCCTTATGACTAGTGCTGGATCTCTGCTTATGTAGGTATTAGGATAGCAGCAGACAGATTTTTTTTTAGTAATAACCTTTTTTCAAATCTATTTTTCATAATGTTTTTGTATGTAAATTGCTTTAACATGTAACTGTAGATCACTCCTTGCTACTGCAGTGGAAAATCAACATATTTAATGGGTGGCCTGTCACTTTTTTGTTTTGTTTTCTGCAGAATGTCTAGTTTTCTGTATTTGGTAGAGTTTCAATAGGAGAATTAGAAGGTTAACAGATTGAAGAAAATCTGTATTTAGGCTCTCTTGTGTTTTTTCTTCTAGATCTTCATATTTACCTGAAAAAAAAAGTAGTTAATTTAGCTACTTTGTAATGTTAATTATGTTTTGTATATGTCATTGTTAAACAGTAAGACAGAAATGTTATCAGGAAAACAGAACAGACTTTGGTCTTGTCAATAAATACATAAAGTGAGGACAGTTCCATTTATTTTCAGTTTTACACTGATGGAGAGGCTGTTTTGATTAAAATCTAGTACGATGTGTGAGCACATTAAAAAACACCACCCACAACATCAAGTGCGTAGAAGAAGATTTGCTTGAATAGTTAGAGTAGAAATATGGTCTTGTCCACACAAAGTGGGTAAAGACTTGGTTTTTAGAGGGACTTTTATTTAGAAAATCTATTTAACTTTGCAAACGTAATTTGATTGTCACTCTTAACTGGATTTACACTTGGTACTTTGATAGAATTAATTTACATGTATACAAACAAGAGGAGAATCCTGATTTACACTTGGCGCAGAATACACAGGTATACTAGTTTTCCTTTGAAACAGATAAGCACGAAATGATTTTGTGTTCATAGGATATGGCAGGATATAAAAAATAATTTATCATTCTTGTCAAAGTAGATCCTCTCAGCTGTACATTTGGTTCAAGAGTGGATTATAATTTTTTTGTTTCCTAACAAGTAACAGCAAAAAGCACCAATATATAGTTTGTTCCCAAGGAAGTTACCAAACTTTGAATGGTTTAAAAAAAACATTCGAAAAACCTCCCATTCAGCACAACAACTTCTGAAGAAGCAAGCACTTGCATGTCAGGGTACTTTCCATTATAACCTTTGCTGGGTTTTGTAACATTTGAAAACACAATAATAAACTACAAGTCAAAACCCATGAGAAACATCTATGTTAGTGAAGTTAGCAAACAACTTTTGCATCATCTCTGACATTCAGGATTTCTGTATGTGAGGGGTTACTGTGATTTATTATTCATGTCCTACTTGCCCTTTCAAGGTGGGAACCTTGCCATAAGGGCAGGTGACCAGTGGCAGGTTTCTCAGAGGAGTCAGGATAGATGGGAATTCACCTTTAATAAAACTGACGGCAGATTCAGCTCCATTACTGGTGTCCCCAGCCATTACCATACGGGAAGGTTTTACAGGGAGGAGCCATATTCCCTGGACTACTTTTTTCAGATATTATGTGCAGTGTTTCATTCTGCTCAAAGTGCATTGCTCTTCACTAGCGGATTTTAGACATGCCTGTCAAACAGCATTACAAAAATGGGTAAACATTTTGAACACACTCTTGTACTCAGCTAATTGTGCAATGTCTGCCAAAGAACCCTACCGTGAGGGTTGGCTCTGCGGTACTGTACCTCCCATGGCCTGCAGATCTCTGAAGGAGAAGGGGACAAGTTCAAGTGAGGTAACTTTGGGAGAAACCTTTCTGTAGCAAGTAAGAGATTCTCCTTCCTGCAAAGTCTCTCACATCAGAAGGACTTTCCCCTCTTCTTTTGTCCTTTCTACATCCTCATCCTTCTATGGATCATGGAAGTGTTCCTTATTAGCATTGATATAAAACATTCAAAAATAATCCTGAATTAGAAGGACTAGAAAGGAGCAAGTCTTGATCTACAGCTTTGCTTTATTTGTACTTAAAATGACTTCAAGTGACAGACCTGGGTACATTCCTAAACACTGTTTAACCAAAAAAATGATAGTGTTTCTCATGCCATTATTGGCACCACGGCATTTCTTTCTAGTGGGTCAGACACAGGTCTTTCTTGACTATCCTAGAATTGTTCCATTTCTTGAATCTGCTTCCACAGCTGCTACTCGTGGATTTATATCTGCATTGAATTTCTCAGTCCCAAAGTGCTGTATTTTATTTCCCTGAGAATCACTAGTTTGAGGGGTATCAATTCGTTCTCCTTTCTATTTTGAACACAGAACAGTAGTTTTCCCGAGCTCCACTTTTGTCCATCCCATCAGACATCTGTTTTCTGTTAGCTTTCCTGTATCTTCTGTGTGTGACTGGTATCAAGGGAGTGGGTTATTTCCTGGCTATCATGTACTGAGAGAGACAAGTTAGTGTGGTCCCAGAAATGGGCCATTTGACAGCTCAGGAACAAGCAGCTAGAAATGGAGTCAGCATCCCACGGGGTGAAATTTCCCTGTCCTTCTCCTTGCAGGGAAGTGAGGGTCTAAGGAACCAGGGCACAGACCCTCCACACCTCCTTCACGTTGTTGTTTTCTACGGACAAGGCAAAGACGATGGAAATGTACTATGCTTGTAGATCAGAGAATAAAATAATGCATTTGAAATCCACTAGTTTTATTTTGAAGGGAAGCACCTTTTGAATTTGATGGAAATGTATGTAGTGTTTATGTGAAAGGGTGATGAAGGCGGAAAAGAACAGCATTGTTACATGTAATTAAAAACTAGAAGTTTCTGTTGGAATATTGTCAAGATCCAGCTGGATTTATAAATTCCTCTTGCAAATCCCTGAAACATTCCTTCACCCCCTTGCCAGAACCCACTATAAAGTACAGTTTATTTCTTCAACTCTTCCCGTTACTTTGGGACTAAGAAATCGATATGCAAAATAATTTTCCCCTGAGAAAAGGTGGGTGTATCTTGTCCCTTATTGCACGTTATATACCCTACCTTTTTAATGAGCTGTCTGGTTTATATTGCAGTGTTTTCATTCTGTGCTTGTCTAGTTTGATAACTGGCACCATCATTTTATTCTGTGGATTTTGTCAAACAAGACATGTGAAGGACAGTATTTTTAAGTACATTTCATCCTTTACACTGTTTGCAGCTGGTCAAATTTTACTTGGATGCATTATAATTGTCTCAGGCATTATAGATTCAACTCCAGGGTTTGCTTCAGCTGCTGTAACTTGGTGTATTTGTGCTGACCTGAATCCTATTGTGCCAATTTATACTGGCTGAGGGCTGGGCCCTTTTTTTAGCTCTGTCACTCAGTTCCTCATTTGCTGAAAAGGAACAACTGTAGTTCTTTTCTTTCACTAGTTGTCTGATTGTCTGCTTAGCCCCCAAGGTGCTCAGAGAAGGATGCTGTCTGACTTGGTACAGCTTCTAGCATAATCAGGCACCAGTCCCAGCTGGAGCCTCTTGGCTCTGAGATGACTACACACAAAATGAATTAGCTGAAAAAGCTTCTCATTTGTCACAGTTGTTCCCTTTTACTCTGACAATGGGTACGTGCCATACATGTGACACTGAGGCCCTTCTTTCGCAGTGCAGGTATGTGCCTGCACTATTTGACATAATGAAGCAGTTCTCCAAAAGCAGACCTAGCATTTTCACACACTGCCCCCTGAAACCACCATATCCAGCCCAAATGCACAAACCCCATGGAATTCTAGGAACAAGAAAAGCTGCAAATTGTTTGCAGGTCTCACTTTTTAATCTTTAGTTGCAAGGAGAGTCTTTTCACAGATTCTGCTATAATCGGTGTGTGATAGGCTTTGTTGTCGTGGGATGTGTCTGATGAGTGTTGCATTGCTTAAGATTAAATTGAAGTGATATATGTTGATATAACAGTAATGGTGACATTCAGATAATTTCAACTCTCCACAGCAATGCTCTGGAATATATTATTTGATTGTAGAAATCTGCTTTGAAATAAGCATTGTTACACAGATTTTTATCTAAAAATGAAAAATCTGAGATGAGATTGAGCTGAACTGGTTCAGCTGTTTTCTAAGCGATAGAATTGCATGCAATTTGTAAATGCATCCATGTGAGTTTAATAAAGAGAGATAAAACTCAGTTTGCCATCACTAGATAGAGTGTTGCCTTAAGAGAAGTTTTATGTCTATCTATCTTATGTTTAGCTACATGGCATTCTGAATTTACAGGACTTAGTGAGAGGCTGTACCTGGGCATACAGATCCAGCTAGCAACAATACTGAGTTCAAGTAAGGAGAAGGAGCAAAACCAGCTTGGTTGCTCTTAATCACACCTTAGAGGGGAACAGAAACAAGAATAAGCCTGATATTGTTGGTCTAACTGCATTATTTCTGCAAAGCTGATTGAATGGCAGCTGTTTATACTTCCTTGGAAAGTTTGAAACCTGTTATATGAGACATTAACAAAAAGACATACTTGCTTTTATTGCCTTTGAGTTCTTCTAACATGCTATAAAGCTGCTGCTTTTCTTTGTATAACAAAAAGGACATATGTAGTTAATCACCGAGTGTCTTGAGATAGTAAGTACATTAGATATTTTTGCATCTGTTAGAATCAGACTTTACTGAACCCATCAATAAGTAATTCATCCTCCTATCTATAGAGGAGGGGAAGTATTCCCTAATGCTTTTAATGATTTGAAATTATAGTTGCAATGGTTTCAGATTTTGAACTAACATTTAATTACTCAGCTGTATTGCATTTGGTGTCATGTCCCTGTGGGTCATAGGTGTTGTGTAAGTGTAGCCTTAAGTCACCCAGGCTTCTAGTCTCCTACAAGTCAAAAGCTAAAAAAGTTTCTCTTTTCTGGAATCTGACCATGTTTAGCTGCCAGTCCAGTAATGCTCATTAGGGAGAGGAGATTCCACAGCATAACACTTAGCAGATCTGACAGATAGATTGGGGACCAGCATTGCATGACACTGTGTGAATCTGTTTCCCACTGGAGCAACGAAGCAACTAAATCAACATGCCTACAGAGTCTCTCAAATAGTCCCAGTAGTATGCTGCAGCTGACTTTGGACGGTACTATGTCTCAGCTGGTCCCCAAATAATTAACCTCTTCTCTATCTCTTCCTCATACCTAGATAGTATTTGCAATATAATTTTTCATTAAGATTCCTTAGAGCCCTGCATGAGCCAACAGGTGCTGTAGCTGCATTAACACATTGTCGCTATTGTTGAAATGGTACGAAAAGAGACAAAAAATGACGTTAATCAAACTGGAAAAGAGCTCAATTTTTCACCTCCCTCTGCCAACACTTGTTCGATTGCTGCAGTAGCCAGTAATACTGAACTTGTCTTGATACCTCTGATGCCAGAAGGACACAGCCTCAGGTTGTATGTAATGAGTACAGCTGGCTCCGTATGCCTTCAGCTCCCACTTCGTTAGCAGGGAGGGCAGCTGCAGGTGCAGAGGGGACTATCCATTATCAACCAGTGCAAGGTAGAGCTGTCAGGGTCTCCGAATTCAGTTACACCAGGTGTTGAATCCATTTCTCCCTGGATGAAGATAGGTGAATTAAAGAGCTGCTTTCAGGACTGGCTCTGAGCAAGGCAGTCCATGTCCTAAAGCAGCAGGTCGCTGGGGGCAGTTCAAAGCACTCATGAGGGAGAGAGAGACCCAGGCCCTGCAGCTCCGTGTCTGGCACCTCCACCTTGAAGCAGCCATTTGCAAGTAGTTCCCTGTCTCTGAAGAAAGACCACAGTGGTAGCCGGCTGGTCCTGCTGTGCAGGGTAGCATGATGACGGGAAGGAGGACTTGAAACTGGCTCAATCCACTGAAATCCTCTCCCTCCATCCAGCAACGCTGTACAGAACACCAGTGGTGCAGAGGTAGGCATAAAGCTCTGCTCCCAGGATGAAGTCCTCGCGTAGTTTCAGTGACCCAAACCTGGCAGAGCTGCTTTTCTGCTGTGGCCAGCCAAATTTGGCTTACACCTTCAAGAAGCCTTTATTCTGTCCTGGCCAACTCTGCTTCCATCTCTTCTTCAACAACCGTGGAAGCCTATGGAGCACTGCGTTTCTTGGTGCATTTATGGCTTGCGCCCCTGCCAGCATTAATTACGTGATACAGTAATCCAGAAGACTGCACTGTAGCTGTTCTGGCTGGTACTGGTCATTTTGGGCTGTGATTTTATTTCATCTTTTAGGAGAGACATTGTAGCTCTTCCTTTCATACAAAACCAGCTTTAATTTCTTTCTCCATCAGTTCTCAGTGAGCTCTGCTATGATGTTGTTTCCCACATCAGGTATCACAACGAAGAATTAAATGATGGAAATTTGTGGCTGGGTTATCCATTTTATCACCTATAGGTGAGAAAAGAGTGTACATCTCTTTCTAATGTATCTTGCTATGCGTTTAAGGATATAA
Source organism: Elanus axillaris (assembly GCA_026212715.1). Lineage (NCBI taxonomy): Eukaryota > Metazoa > Chordata > Aves > Accipitriformes > Accipitridae > Elanus > Elanus axillaris. The sequence goes on from JANZLQ010000005.1 coordinate 33,264,585, forward strand.
TCCTTTTTGGATGGCTCTTTGCTTTTAGTTTCTCTCAGGTGGTCTTTAGGCTTGACTGTATACAACGTGCAGCACGCATTAGGTTTATAATGAAATTTCATTCCACTTCAGAACTGTGTGCCTGAAGTGGAGAAACAAACAATCCTCAAGAGCAGCAGTGATCCCATGTACAGCACACAACCTATTTAGGAGTAAGTGGCAGAAAAGAAGTGATTAAGCGATCTGCGTTATCGGGCAGCCAGAGTTAGAGGAAGCCAAAGGGACTGTTGTCCCACCTCAAGTCCGCAAGCGTACTTTCTGATGGCCCCGATTCGGCCCAGTTTCTGCAGACTGTGTGTCAGAGAAGGCTGCTCAGACTGTGCCCTGTAGCCTTTCTGAAGGCAGCCTGCTCCTCGGTGCTGCACCAGCCACCTGTGGGTGCTGCCTCCCAGGCCAGAGCTCAGCCTGTTCTCTTCGCTGCAGGTTGGTACTTTTGTCCTGACCTTAAGTTGTGAAGCAAGAGCTGCATCTTCTGAATGAATGTTGAATACCCTTGGGGATGTTTCTGGCATCTGGGCCAAACAATTACTGCACTAAGCTAAATTATACAAACTCCTACTATTCCTCAAGGTCAGGCTGCAAAGATTTGCATATCTGGACAAAGTGTTCCAAATACAGGGGGATGAGAGAAAGAAAAGCAACACACAAACAAGCGTAATATCAGAAATGAGCAGATGATGATTTAAGCAACACAAATACAGTTACACATAAAAAATGGTGTTAAAAATGAGACAACACTACTGAGGCTGCAGAGTCATGCATTCAGAAGTTAGGAGATGCCAGAATTAAGGTCACCAGTGTAAACTTTTCACCCCTATTGTGTGTATGCATTATAATGCAATCTTTAATTATCTATTCACATCCTATTTTTCCACAGGACCTCTGTCTCACTTGCTGTGCTGGATGAATAGTGTTCACTTAATGAGAAGCTATTCAATATTTTGGTTTACCTTTTCTGTGCAGCGTGTGGCCCCAGGCCTTACTTATTGCACACTATTGAAACCTTGATATGAGGATGAAATAATTCCTTTCCTTGTGGGCTTTTTTGTGACACTCATCGCTGTACTTCCTAAGGGCTTTTCAAGCATTAATGTATTTATCTTCACAATAGCCTTCACAATAGGAGTATTATTGGCCATTATTGTCCACATTTTATACTGGGGCACAAAGAAATTAAAGTCAAAGGGTCCTAATTTGAGATGTCTGAGGACATTTTTATGATAATTTATATTATTACCCATCTTTTAGCTGAGCGGTTACCTAATTAGGGGAGGAGAGTCTAGCATATTATTTCATTAGGAGCAGACAGAGCCACATATTTACTTGGTGTAATCTTACATATTATTATACTGACAGCCCTATTTCCCTTGTAGAATTCAAACAGTTGGAAAAGCAGTTTCGTTGTTTGTTTTGAGTGATGGCTATAACTGTGTCATATATTTAGCTCCATAAAAAAGACTGGTTACTTTTTATGCTGATCTTAAAGGAGTGCAGGGCAGTCCTAGCTAGGTAGTGCTGTGCACTATAGGACTCTTGCTATCCCTATGGATATTTTGTCAGCCCTTCCTCTTCTCCCCAGTGGTGATCTATTCAGGTCCAGCCCTCATTGATTTCAATACCAGCCATGGGCACTTATCATTTGAACAAATCTAAGCTTCGGTGGGATGTGGATGCAATCACACAGAAAAAAAAAAGAAAAAAAAAAGCACACAAAAAAGGCAAACAATTTATAACTGCTTGGGCATAGTTTGGTTTTAGAAATTCACCTAGTATGTTGCAGATGTGCCATGCCAGAGCTGGCCAAATTCAGTTCCTCCTAGCAGCAGTTGGCCCCCATAACAAGAGGTAAAAGTTTTCATGTCTTCTGCTGTCTCTTGTGTTTCCACCCTTTGTCCCACACACCTTCCAGCTTGTGCAGCAGAAGCAGAGTGCAGGAGAAGTACAAGGGTCTCTGTTGCTATATATTCCTTTCTCACAATCACAAGCTAGATCCTCTTTAATGAAAAAGGGTCATGTACTCTGGAACAGTGTGTGATCATGTAGCTAAGTAAGGACTGTACCATGCATTGCAGACAGTACAGATAACCTTAGCCTGACGTCTCCTAGTTCATGAGTCTTCCCCATTAAAACCTCCAGACAGTTCCCGTCATGCATGACTTTCTGTGTGCATATATCCTTTAGTTTTTACAGAAAGATAGCAACCTCAAAATCAAAAGTCTGCCCTCTGAATCTGACGTGTCTTATCTGGAATTGTTAGCTCCCCTGCACAGATGTTTGCCATGTGAACTACCTGCTAATAGCAGCATGTGTTTTTTCCTCCAGTAAGCCACTTCAGAAGGAAGAGGAGACGCTTACTTTGCCTCTGGGCTTCACATCTGCTTGTTAACAGCAGAGGATACTGATAATTGGAGTCATGGTGACCAGTCCAAGCTCCAGAGCCAAAGAGGCACTGACACTTTCTGATCATTTCCCCAAACCTGGCTATTTCCTTCCTATCACTTCCAATCCCTCTCTCCCTGTCTCCCTCTCTGTCCCCATCCTGGATCCTCCTCATCCCTGGTTCTGTGACATATCCCATTACTTTTATCTAATCCCAGTTTTCAGTCTTTGAGTCTCTCATTTCTTGTCTCCACATCCATCCAGTGAATACTAATCATCCACCCCAAGCCTGCTGCCCAAATCAAAATCTCTCCTTTTCTCAATTCCCTCTCTCCCCAGGTCAGTCCCTTTTCCTTAGCCAGCCAGTCCCAACCTCCTGCTCCCATCCCCACCAGCCTTTCTTACACTTCAACCTCTTGCCCATATTCAGGTCTTTCCCATCCTTCTGCTCCTTTCTTGTAGCCTATTACCATTTTCCTATCAAACCTTTCTCAGAGGGCTGGTGGGGAGGGAGGAGGACAGGGCTTGGGCCACTGCATCCCTGCAAGACTCGGACCCAGAACCTGGAGCCCTCCTGTCCCCATCTTCTCTCAGCTCCAGGTGCCTGGCTCCATCTGCATGCAGAGTACTTGGGATCAGTAATTACAGGAGAGCTGGCTCTCTGTCTCTCAGCTGCTGTGCAGGGCCAGCTCAGTCCCTGTTTGAGAGCGGCTCAGAGTCCTGTCAGCAGCAGCAATAGGTGGGGGAGGCAGCGGGAGAAGCAGAATGGTCTGTCTCTCTTCTGAGAGCCGCAGTTTCATAGTCTGATGAGCTCTAGGAGCTGAGACACACTTTGGCATGCTGAGTGATGCACAGTTTGTGAAGATACTTGATTCTGAACCTTTAGCTAAATTCTTGCAAGTGTGAAAATTATTGAGTTTTCAAAGGTACCTTAAACTTTTCCAGTTTGGGGCAGATATTCACAGGGAAGCAAAAGGCAGACCTCTGACACAAAGTTACTCCCTTGCTAAGCTGCACATCTCTACTTCAAAGTATGAGGCAGTTCTACAAAGCAAAGCATCTTATTTTCTCTTTGGTCTTGCTCTCAGAAACGTTTGAGTGGTGCTAGTTGAAAATGTCAAAACCCTAAAACAGAAACATAGAACCAAAGAGAAAAATAAAAACAGCCTGAGGCAGACACCTGGCATGGGCTGTGTTCAACCCAAGCAGTTATGTTTAGAAAAGTTATAAGCAAATGAAATCAGTATATTGTATGCAGGTACATTTGAATGGTAAGCAGCAGTGCTGTGATTTCTGCCTGTTCTATATGGCTCCTACTGCAGTGGTAACTGGGTTCCCTTGTGGTACGGGTTGTATGAATTCCTCTAGTACCATTTCAAGAGTGAAATAAGCCCCAAAAGGCTCTCTTCTCATGGTGCAAACAGTTTGTTGCATTTCTTTCTTTTGCACTTATAAAACTACACCCAAGGACTGAGAAGGGCAGAAGTCACCAGGGTCTCCCATGCAGAGTTTTCTTGCTCTGTGGTTGGGAGGGGTCGGGAAGGAACGACAGCCTCTGCCCCCTTCACCTGTGGAATTTCAGATTGACAGAGGTGAGGCTTTTCCCAGCTCTACAGGATTGTGCTCCACCATCCTGGCTCCATTTTTAGCTTTCACTCAGACAGTGTCTCCAACTTGATGCAACTGTATTAATTTGCAGGCAATATGCCTAGTTTGTACTGGTTGGTGATGCTCAGAGTCTCAGCACAGTTGTTGGATAGCCACTTCCATTTAATTCTTTCTCAACCTTGTTTTCATATTCATTTTTATAGCAATAATACTTTTGCTTTTCCTTTACATAGCGCTTGTAAGTATAAGTAGCTTCAAATACTGAAATGATCGGAAAGATAAAGTTTTCATTCAGCACACAGAGCTGGTCAATAAATTTCTGCAGTGTGTCCCAATGCAAATATACACAGTTAAGATGTTTCTTCTATAAAAACGCCCCAGTGAGTATTGCTTTACCTGTCAGGACAATATTATCCATCAAATGCAATTATTTACACTATCAATTACAGTAGTCTTAGTTTATAAGGCACAGATTACTATTGGAAATGCAGAAAAGTAGTGAGAGTCTTAAAAGATAACAGTTAAACTACAGATCTACTTGGGGATGGCATAACCATGTCTGTATAGTCACACAGAACCATACTGGCACACAAGCTAGATAAGCCTCCAGATTGTATAGGAATATTAAATAAAATTATCAATATATTGTATAGGGAATTATAGATTTGTATAACATTAAAGTCAGAATGAGAATGTGAACTTCATTTTCCTTAGTGATCTAGTTCTAAAAAGTAACACATTCTGGTAGAAATCCTTGTGCAGAATCCTACTCATAAAAAGAGAAATTCAGAGACCAGATATGTGATTGGTAATTGATTTTACATTTACGGAAATCAGTGAAAGCTTTTGGTGTTTTCAGGGAAGTATGTAGAATGTTGTCATTAGTGCCACTTAAGTAGCAAGCCTTGAATAACTCTGGGTTTTGTCAAAGCAACTGTTTCATGGGGCTTTATTTTTTTTTTTTATTAACACTAGGATTTCCATGTATCTAGTAAGGATTCATAGAAAACAATTAAGTCTTTAGAATTAGGTGTGAGACAGTATATACGGGAACTGTATATGTTTGTCAAGAAGGAAATAATACTGCTTGCTTCTTAAATGGTTGCTACAAAATACACAAGAGTGATATGAGTGATATTATCCTTGTATTTTGACTCAGCATTTAAAGCAAGAAGTTTGGCAGCTGACTGCAGGAAAACTCAGAGGAGAAGTTGGGAAATGCAGATAAAATGAGAGGGGGAAAAGTCATGAACATTTTAGGAAGGAGAAGTTAATTCCTACCTATTTCATGAACTTGTTATTTTGAGTTTCTTATGAAAAGTTTGGTCATTCAAATAACTTGTTAAAGAGTAGTCAATGCTTTGACCAACCTCTACATTGGTCAAGATTACAAGAAAATAGGGAAATGTTACGATGAAGTTTGTGTCCTCAAGCCTCATGGGTCCCCCGTGCTTTGTTACTATAAGAGCTTCTAATCTTCCACAATGCTAACCTGAGCCATAATTTAAAAAAAAAAAAAAATCTGTTCTGGTCAGTGCTATTCGTAGCCCAGATCAGGGGAGTCTGCCTTTTGAGAATATCTGTGATTTGCAGTGGGAAGACTAAGAGATGGAGCTCTCGGATCCTTTCAGCATCTGCAAGGTCTAGCAGGGCCTTTGCCAAAGTACATTAGCAAATATTATTTTATTAACAGCTCGGCTTTCTAATTTGTGCTTGTAGAAGCCAGTGAAATTGCTTTTAGGCCAGACCAGAACACTTGGCCAACCTCTGCTGTCAGGCATGCTGATGCAGACCAATAGCCCAGTTGTCTCTAATCCCTAAATAGTACATTGCTGTAATAATAACCTGTGGCATGGTTCTGAATTGCTTTCCTGCATTATATCTCTCCACCTCTGATTACAGAGTCTTTGAAATCACAATAATACTTGTTATAATCTGGTTTGCTCATATTTCTCTCATACTTGCATGCTTTGCAGCCATGTTTTGTACATGCAAACTGGATAAACCTCAGTAAAAATGTACTAAGTCTGAGAAGACCTGAAAGCAATAGTCTCTGTTTTCTTTTAAAAACATGGCAGCAAGCATATTGCTCTCTGGGCTCTAACAGCAGAAGTGCCTGGCCAATAGTCATCACATGGTAGGTAGCACTGCTACAGGCCAGCATGCCCCTAAATGTATTTTGGAATGCATTTCTGGTATACCTAAACTGATACATTTAACTGTGCCAGTTGTATCTGTTTGTTATTTTGGTAAATGTAGATTGCCCAGGACCCTCCGATGTATAATTATATGTTTGAATGAGCACAGCAACTTCACTAGCAGACATTTGTTCTGTAGACATACTAGGAGAATTATAATTGATGCCTTTTTTATCTCTGAATGAAGAAAAGATAAAAGTGCTGCTATAAACTGGAAGTTGAAATAAATTATGTAAAATACATAATTCGCATAATGACTGTCCCTTTATAAATGTTCTTATTAAGTAACCATATCATTTGGGATAATTCTTCCTTGAGGAATGCTGTGAAAGAACAGCTCATTCATTATCTTGACTTGGTGAATTGCTCTAAAACAGCTCCTCTGATGAGAAAATTGATTTAGCATTTCTTTAAACAATTGAAAATAATGCTTGAATTCTATATTTTCCTGTCCAGAAAGTCTCAGTAACTGTCTGCATTATATGGCTTTGAGTAGTTAAACTAGAACTCCCCCAAAACCACACGCATCTACCTCTCGTCTACATGCAGACCCTGCCTTTTAAAGCCCACCTGGTCTGTTAATCACACTGAGAGAGTAATCACTCAGCTGCTCTAATATAGCTCCCTTGATTCATTGATGCCAGTAATTAAAAGTTTTTGAGTCATACTTGGAAGTTTGGAAGCCACACATTTATCTACAGGCAGCATACTGCATCTGCTTACTGCCCTTATAACAGTGTCCCTGAGGGCAGGCAACATGTCATTTCCCAAAATTTATGGCAGGAAAGTTCTTAAAATTAAAAATACGAACTACTGAATTAAGTCTACCACTTGTAGATGTTAAGGAGAAAATTACGGAAGAAAATCTAGCAAGAGGAAAAGCACATTAAGTACTACTGCTAGTGGCAAAGATTACGGAGATGTAAGGTTATGTGGGTAGGCGAAAGAGAGCCAAATTTTGGAAACAACAGAGAGTGGAAGAGTCCATCTTCCCCTCCAAAAAGAGGGGCTTGTGGGGCATTTACAATTGACCCCAAAGAAAATTCTCAATGGAAGGAAATTAGCAAGTTGTCTTCCAAAAATAGCATTGGCAGTGATGGGGAAAAGGGATTTCTTGCAGATCAAAAGTAAAGACTGAAGGGAAGGGTTGCAGGAGGGCATCCTTCAGAAGGGTCTGTTAGTTTGGATAAGCTTTTGCCAAGTGCTGTATATATGGTTTCTTATCTACACTGAATTTCCAGACCTTTTGAGGATGTCCACCCTGTCTCATCTGTCATTTTTTTTAAATTATAAATTCAGCCTTTCCTTGTGATCAGCATAGTTGCTATATTTAGATTCAGATCTCACTAGGAGAACACTTTAATTCATTGCACACCACCAGCCTCTGATTTTGTCTTTGAGATTCAAAAAGACATCTTAGCAACATTATCTCTGCTCCCAAGGATTTTGATGGGAACAGTTTTGAACTTCAAACTGTTGTGTTTGTCAAGACGAGGGTGAGTTTGTGCAATTAGAACTTGGTTCACTGTGTTTTTGACAAGTTCTCCCAGGAGGTTTCTAAACACTGAAAACCTTTTAGGATGAAGTCCATGTTTTCTGCATGCGCTTGGCAAAGGCAGATATATTGCTCTGGTATAAAAAGCTGAAATTGCATTTTTCCTCTCTCACACTCAGGAAGTGAGCTTTTGCATTGGGGTCAGAGAGGAGGCTGTAGAGAAGAGTTATCTTCCCTAATTTTTATTCACATTGGAGGCTGTATTTTTGGGTTTATGATTTTGTTCCTTCTTTAAGGCATGCAATTTGTGTATGCATAACATACAGAGAGTACTGGCAGCATTTCCCCAAGGGATAAGAAAATGAATGGATTTTTGGGGAGGGGAGGGCAGGTGGGAAGGGGAGAGCTTAAGTAAATAATTTCTGCAACTATTAAGTGACATACACTCTCTGTAATAAGAGGATATTTCATGTCACTGAACTGCAGTGAATGAATGAATAATGTAATGCTGTGGTCTCTGTGGAAGATACAGTATAATAATCCAAGCAGCACACTAGTTTTATGTAGCCTCTTATTGTTACTGAAAACAATAAAACTACTAGACCTGTACTTGCGTAGGGAGACTTTTTTGGTTTTTTTTTCTCAGAGTCCCTTTAGTTCAATGATGTACCATACAATGAAATAAGGATTATCTTATGACAAATATCTTATAGTGGTTCTTAGCAACTGGATTTTCCCATCATTTTTTTTCTGTGTGTTGATGAAGATGAGTATGTTTCGTGTCTGATTCAGTAAATTGTTTTGTAATTTAAGAATGTCTTCTTTTAGAAGTTGGGAAACTATTTAATATAATACAATAATACTGTTAGAATTTAATACATTTATAGAAACACACTGCACTTTGAGGCCTTGATCCACTGCTGAGTTCTGTACTCACCAGAAATCACCTGAGATGGGACGGCTACAGGTGTAAGAATGTCTCATTTTATCTTTCACGGTCTCTTTTGTTAAACTGGTGGGGGAGCACCTTTGTGTTCATATCCCTTTTCCCTTATCCAGGTGGTTGGTGAAGACCCACTTGCTCTTCAGCATCTCAGTCTCTGAGGGGACACTGTGAGGCAGAAAAGCTGCTGAGGACTCTGGGCTGGTGGTTTTAGTTCTGTGCTCAGACGTGGTTTCCTGGGTCCGTTGTTACTGAATTTGGCAGTCTGTATCTCACACACTGGACTGAGTCTGTATTTCGCACCAGTACAGTTAAGAAGGCTCTTTCCTTTTCTTTTCATGGATTTGTACTTCCCAGGAACTTTTCCGGTCCATTCCTGTCAGAAGAGTGGGCCATTCCATTCAAATTCAGTTGAAATAGGTGGTGGTTTGTACTGAATTTTAATTGCAGGGGGCAAAAGGAGATGCTCCTATTTGATGAGGATGCACCTCACCAGAGCAGCTTGGCAAGCGTTCTGCTGTTTAGCTTCCTGACCTGGTGAGGGAGTCAAGAGAAACTGTCTCATATGATTATTAAAATTACAATGATTCACGGAAAAAAGTAGGTAGATCATGACAAACACAGAAAAGGTATTCAGAGGTCATTAGACGAGCCATCATTTCCAGTTAGGGCTTGTGTATTCCGAGTGTGAGAAAGGACATCTGCTTCATAGCATGTGCTGACAAGCCGAGTGGCTCATCAGGCTTCTGGAGCGGGACTCGGCTGAAACACCCCGAGGGTGATTCAGCTCGAAACTCAGGACCCCTAAATGCAGGTGGCTGCAAGGGAGCTAGCTGTATGCTAGTTCCCATCCTGGGGAATGGCAAGCTAATCCACACAATACATGTTAGAGACTGATTTGACAGCAGGTATGATGCAGATAAGAATGGACAAAGTAAACACCCATCTAACGTATATCCATTTTCACTTGTATTCCGGATTGTTGATGACAGTTTGAAAACACGTTCCAGAGATACTGATATGCAAGCGAAGCTGATTTTATTTTTACATGTGAACCTCCTATGCTTTATGTGTTTCCTTATATCCTCTTTTGCTACCCAGATGTGTTTACATAATGGCTATGCAAACATAATGTATGCGTTTGCTACTGCCACCCCAACTGATACCAAACAAGCTGCTGTTACTTCTGGAACAGATGTGCCTAATGGCCACACCACAGCTTTTGAAGATAAATTGGGCTGGAGGGGGAGCGTGGAGGAGGAATTCAGGAATGGGATATGTTGCCTTCAGGAAATGAAGGCAACTGAGTCGCAAGTACAGTATGCTGCCGCTGCTAATCCTATTAGCAAGCTAAAACTGGGGACACAAAAGAGTATTTTAACTTCAACTAAAAAACAAGAGAGGGAGCTGGCAAGACCAAATATATGGCATATTGCTATTGCCCCGAAACAAAAACCGAAGTGCCGTTTGCAAAGTCAGCCTTTCTTCTTGCAACATATGCACAGTTTCCTTTTTCTTCCCTTATATATTAAAACTGGTGTATTAATTAGCACAAGTTATGAGGAGGAAAATATTTTTAGAAAAGAGTTATTACTGATTTTTTTTAAAGGAGAGGGGATTTGCCCTGATTTGTTTGCAAACTCCACATTTAAATTTATGAGACACATTTCTCCCTGCATTCCATATGCATCTAGTGTTTTTACTTTCTGTCATCTTCTAAGCTCAATTAATTTTCTCAGTATCAGTCAAATGCAGCATATAATCCCATTTTTTTCTTGAATAGAAAATTAATATTACTGTTTCACTGCCATAATCACAGCAAGTTGAACCCTGCACAAGCACATGTGTGATTTACAGTTACAGATAAACCAGAACAAGATGGATGAAAGTTTCAAGCTGAGACCATTGGTCCAACCTGCCACTTCAGGTCATGCTTAATACCACAGGGCAATTTTATAGGTTTTTTTGTAACCAGCCCCAAATTTTCTCAGAACAGGTGATGGTAAAACCCTTCAGAGCACATATGATCTGAAGGAATTCTGTCCAGAACAGAACGGCTCCTCAGTCATCCATTTCTAATGTTAAGGTGGATGATTCACTTTCCATCTGCGGTGAGCAACATATAGTAATCCCCTTGCTCCAGATACTCTTCATTTCTGTAATACCATTTTTATTATGTTGCAAAGCTCATAGTGAGGAAAATATCTGCTCAGGTATTTTACTGCAAATCTATGTTCTTGGGTTTAGGCAACACTAAAATACACCGTTAAGATTTGAATATCAGACAACAAGGAAATTCATGTGTGTGGGTATTTGGAAGGAGAAAGGGACAATATACATTTTAATGTAGCTGAAATTAGCTGGAGACAGCGGTCTTAATGCAATATGACTTCAGAACTCTGAGTAGAGCTTACTGTTCTCAAATAGGTAAAATGGCATTAGCAGTCTTTACAAATCCTGAAATGCTCCAAATTTCATACTACCGTTCAGCTGCAGCGTGGGTATATTTTCCACAAGGCAATGGTACGTGTATTAGTGCGTATGTACTCATATTGTTGGAGATGATTACATAGTAATGTATTTAAAATTTATTTTTATACTCCACATCATAGTCAGATATTTGGTCTTCTAGGGTACCAGAAAGATTGACTGCTCTGTGGTGATTTCCCTTGACAGCAAGCTGTAGTCTTAGTAAATCTGTAAATATAAGCATTGCATATTATTAGTGAATGTTCATTTCTCCTATTCACCACAGAAATGGCTTTCATAAAGCGTGTCGCTGAGGTAGTTAGAAAAACCATTATGACTGACTTGCCGGTGGTTTAGGGAAGTTTCACGTAGGGAACAGTTGCTTTGCAGGAGCAGATTTCTTTGTCTCTTCAAGGTACACAATACTGTAACATTAGCACTTTATTTAGCAGCTTATCAGACTCAAGAATTAACTAGAAAAGCTCACACTGGTTTCTCTTGTCCAGACGAACTACCTGATAGCTATTTAGCTCAACCAAGGTCAGACATGAGGGAGACAGTAAAGCAAGAGCAAAAGCCTGCAAAAATTGGAGAAACTCAGAGACAAAATAGAAGGACATTTACTTTTGAGCAGCTTTTTTAAATCAGCATTTTCAGCAGTTGTGAATAGCTAATCAATGGGCTAGAGTGAGTTACAAAGAAGAGGAACCTCACAATGTCACTGAGGTTGTATGAGACCTCACATTTGCCTGATGGAAAAACTGGTGGACTCGCTCCTAAGACATCCTGGGTGTGCACGGAGGCTGTGCTTAGTGATGTTTGCTGCACCTGTGGCATGGATAAAGTTGTTTCACCTTGCTCCTCTTTGGCTCTCATGAGTAGCTAAAACTTAAAGGGTAGCTGTCAGAAAGAACAGTCCTTGCCCTCAGCGGGAAATGGTGATTACTGTTGTTCCTGGTCACTACAAATCTCAAGATGTGAGACCTTTTAGAGTTCATCCTCCCTTGTGCTCTGGCTTGTTTTCAAACAGAATTTGTTCCTAAAGTAACAGAAAGAATGGATAGCCATTAATTCTTCACACTACTAGCAATATTTGTCCTATCAAGGAACTAGCAATGGCCACTAAGGACTGGGGCATTACTGTGCTAGATGATGCTGAAAGACAACCAAAATACAACTCCAGTCCTAGAGCATTCCGTTGCTAAGAAAAGCCAAGAGTTATGGCTGGTTAGACAGGCGGGTATAGGCAATAGTGACTTCCTTGGTCAGGATGACAGGTAACACAGGATACCTAACGTGTGACATCCTCACAGTTTCTCGTAGCAAAGAATAGCTATAAAGGAGAATAAGAAAGGAGAAAGCTCTGCAGCTGATAGGGAAAGTTTCTTTAAATAGAGAAAAGATTCATAGCCTGAATTTATAGAATGATTGAAGGAGCAGCTGTCATATAGACAGTCTGTACCTAGGGTAGTGAAAGATCTGAAGGGATTTGAATATAAAAGGAAGTGGCCTATATTTTTTTTGATCAAAGAAAAGAGTGACGTGGTCAAAGAAACAGACTAGGAGAATGGTTTTTGCAGCAGCATTTCTGTATCGGTGGAGAATAACTGCACTTGTGAAGGCCAGAGGGAAAGATGCCGATGTAACTGAACAGCAGATGATGATAGCCTCAATAAAAATTTTAGCTGTGGAGTTTGATAGGAATTGTCATATCTGTGATATGTTATGCAGAGCAGATCTGCAGTATCAAGGCACTACCAGGTTGTGAGGAGTGAATAGATGATGATACCCAAGCTATAGTCACAGGGGAGAGAGAGGGAGTGCCAGCTACCACAAATCAGGCATCTGCCAGTGACTGTAGGCATGGATTTCAGTGAAATTTCATATTTTAGGGGGACTGAAATTTTGATACTACTTTGTGCTTGCTGTGGAAAAGCTAAATACCAATTCGGACATTTCAGTACCAAGGGTGACTGTTTTGAGGACATGTGCATACACAGCTTTGTCTAGGCTCAAAATGCATTAATGTGTAAGTGCAGAGACCCAGGGGTTGTTTGGGACCTGGGTGGCCTGGGAATTGTTGCCTTTAAATAAGCAGAAATGGATAATAGACTAAAGGATTCTGTAATGATTTTTTAATGGAAGGGGTCATTTGAGGCCAAGCACACACATAAAAAGAGGCTGTATTGCTGCTTTAACTCTCAAGGAGGGAGTTATTGCTGTCTTATTATCATTTTCCCAAATAAGGGAGAAAATGAGCAAGACTTGCCGTCGTGGCTTTAGAGAAGGGCCAGGAGCTTGAAGAAGCTAAGCAAGGACTGAGGAGGAGAAAAGCAGAAAGATGATGGAGAATGAAAGCAAGGTTGTGGGTATGTCCATGCCTTACATTGCCATATAGTGCAGGCATAGCCTTTCTATACCCATGTCTGGTCCTGGAAGCTGTCTTCAGTCTTCTGTCTCAGCAGCTCGGAGCTCAGCTGAAGCAGTTATTCCACTGTTACGGTGGGTTTTCCATATTTTGAAGACTAAGGGATAAAAGGTGTAGCTGTGTCTGCAACTAGGGACCTTGTGCCACAGTTCCTGATGGGGTTTCATGATTGTTATTGCCAGTAACAATCCAAGCAGGTGAAGCCAAAACAGATGAGCAGATGAAAACTATGTATAGATTAGCACTGATAGTACCAACATGAAGCAGGAGGTCTGTTGAAGAATAATGTGGCATCTTGCACTATGGGAGCTAAGTAGTCCCACTGAAGCCACACAAGTGTACAGGTGGCAATGTTAAGAGTAGATGTAGATTTTTCCTTTACAGAGGGCTAAAACCCGCAATGTTTATCAAACTTTCTTCCTATTTAAATAAGGTATTGGCAAAGAATAGAAGGCCAGAGACTAAGTGGTAGATTTGATCTCATGGGCATGAAAGTGAGTTCTAGTCATAGCTGCTGACTTCCCTTTTTATGTGTTTGAATGAAATATTAAAATGATGTTTGTGCTTTAGCAGCTCACAGATGCAGAGATCCCAGCTGCAGAGATCACTGCAAGTTGCAGCACTGCAATGAAGTTAGAGATAACCACAGAGGAGTCGGGCCTTTGTCTCTGAATTCCAGCTGTTCATTTCTGACTTCAAACACTTGCAAAAATATATAGCCATTGCCTCTCATTAAATTTCCTCTAGCTGTCTGCCTGTCTGCCGTGTTCTGAGAGTTGAAACAAAGCTATCTAAGAGATGCAAAGATACCTGAAAATGCAGTCTTCTACCTCGTAAGTTAAAAGGATTTTAATAAATTAAATAAAAACCGCTCTAGGCAGTTTCTGGAACAAGCACACATATACACATTCATATATGCCTTTTCTCAATGCCTTGCCTCTATTTTTGTTTATTTATTATTCTGAGGGGGTTAAAGTACAAATGCGTTCCTAGCATGAAATATAGCATATATCATCACTACTTAAAGCAGAAATATTCAGTGTGTGTTTGTCCTCTTTCATGATCATATCTGAACAGTGTTTATATTATTTTTAGTGTTATTTCGTATTTACTGTGTAGCAAACACCCTATGAGCTACATCCACACAGGAGGAGAGATGAAAGTGTGGCACATTTGTTTACCATTAATCATTACTGGGTTTTAATCCCGGTCTTACCTTCTCTGTGACAGTTTTCCCCGGGTGGAAAGGGGCTGGTGGCTGGGGGACATGGGGTCGTGTGTGCACGAAGCCTGGGATGCAGTCTGCTGAGGGCTAAGCATCACCCTCCCACACAGCTTCTGATCCTTGCTGAATCCTGCTGGCACCTGGTCCTGCTCCTCTGGGGTTGGGAGAAGCAGCCCAGAGCCTGCAATGAAAACCACCAGGCAACAAGGAGCAATCCTGCAGCCAGCCAGGGTGCTGGGTGTTGCTGGCCGGGAGCCGCAGGGCTGCTGCATGTCCTGGCTCAGGGTCAGGACAGGGCTTCCCCGGGCAATGACTTCTCTTCTCCTCAGGTGATGGCAGGGAAGGGCCAGATCCTATCAGAAAGTGTGGCTTTGATGCTCAGTTACCATTACTAAAAATAGCTTTACTTACAGAGGTACCAAATCAGTGCTGCCAGCTCCACTGTAGGGTCTTAAACCAATACCTGGCATTGCAGCAGAGAGTGTGTGCATTTGGCGTGGAGAACTAAAAGCAGAAGGGAAAAAAAAATCAAAATACCATGATCTCCTCTTTTGCAGCATCCAGTTTTGTCTGTGCTTCTGGGTTTAATGAGCTAGCTGATGGAAATCAGAGGTGCTCCCTTTGCCCATTGCAACACTAGGATGAACCCCTCAGTGATCTTAAATTCATCCTCTGGCTGCCCTTTCCTGATGACTAGAGTGAAATGAGGCAATAACCTCATTTGCTTTGCACATCCCACAAAACTTGCCAGTGAGGTTAGAGACCTCTGTGCGGCTGATTTAAGCCTGCTGGTTCTGGGTTGGTTTCTTCTTCATAAACTGCGTGGAGGTATGCTACAGACCCACCAGGTTGGAAACCACTGAAGTAGATGAATATTAGAAATTTGGTGCTGATGGATTTAAAGAAGAAACAATCTGTTCTTGCAGTATGAGAGATACAAATACAAGCTAACAGCATTGTTGTACATTCTAAATATGGTATTTTGGGCCCAGTTCCTAATGAGATACCAGATACAGCAGAGTACAGGCACCTCAGCAATAAGGACTAGAGCTGATCAAGTGAATTTTGCATAATTATGAGCTGAGAACTTACAGAACATGACGTATGTCACTCATGTCCCAGAGGTGAGCACAGATTGATAGCACAGACTGATATCAGAGACCACATAGAGAAAATGCCAAGTACGAAAGCACGATGCAGACCTGAGCTGTGTTCCAGAGATAGAAGTTAGATTTATGGGCTTGTACATTTGTGTACCTATTAACAAAAGAGGTAGATGATTCCTACTAGGCACCTTGAATTTCTTGGAAAAATGCTTTTCTGGATATTGCTGAAATTAAGTTGTCTTTTGCTTGTCAGTAAGGAAAAAAGTTATTACAGAGTCAAAAGATTGTGGACAACACTTTCTTAGAATCTAGATAGCAAAATGGCCACTTCTTTGGGTTTGGATTTGACAACCTGATACTGGCATTAGCCTGAAAAGTTAATAGTCATCCGCTGTCTCCTGCACAATAATAATACTACAGCTCTGTGTCCACAGGTGATAATGTCACTACATGGACAGTAAATGCTCACACTTGCCAAAGCTGTGAGCCAAAGGAAGCCCCAAGGGCTATTTATTCACCTAAACTGAAGCTTCATTTTCCTAAGTGCTGTGGCTGTAGTGACTTTCACAGAAGTCAGTAGGTTTAACTCATTATTTTAGTTTCCTTTTTTTAATATTGCTTTCAAGTACATTTTATTGTGTTTTGGTTTATTTTGTTGGGGTTGTTTTATTTTATTGCTGTATTTCCAGTGGGTCTGTTCTAAAATAACAGATTTCATAATCACACTGATAAAGGTATTACATTCAAAAGGTTATTTATGGGTGAAGAAGAAACACCTTATACATAAAGCCAAGAATTTATTATTGGTATCATTTAAATTTTACCAGTGTAATCCCAGCATCATTATTAGTTGAGATCTAATTATTACAGAAAATAATACTTCTGTGCAGAAAAAAGTTTCAGTAATAATGATGTCAAAATTGTTATACACACACCTCTTAGCTTCTACTGCTTTTCTTGGTGTTTTGTCCACCCTCCCCCAGTTCCTGTGGGTCCTGAAATAGGCAGTTTCAGTCTGGTGGGGGCCAGTGGGGGCATTACGGCATCTGGAGTCCTTTGCTGGGAAGGTCATGACGTTCATCGCGACGATTTCTTTTTCCTCACTCCAGGATCTGGAGTATCATAGATGGAAATGTTTTGCAGTCTCAGTAGTTGTTTGCTGAGACAGATAATACAGTAAATTGCAAATCTAAGAGAGCTGGCATTCTAGTTACTCATTATCAGGTAATATTCATACAGATCAGAAAAAATGCTGAACTTTTTAATAAAACTCAGATGCAAAGACACAGTCCAATACAAAATTCTGTACAGTGGAATTTTATCTGTAAATCAGCAAAAGGCACAGTAGAAGTATTGGGGCAAGCCAAGAGCAGGAGGCCAGATTTATAGTCCCACATTTACTTATTTCTGATGCAGAATCCACAGCTCTCCATTTGTTTATCTTTAGGAATATTTAATGTATTTCTTCCTATTTACTCCTAGGTGAGAGCGTGTATGACTTAACATGAGACACCAGTCCAGAGATGTATATTAGATACTGTAAACTGGCAGTGTACACCCCCAAAAAATTTTATCTTGGGGCACTTTTTCAGTGTCTGCCACCTGCAAGGGGCTGGTTGCAGATGCAGTGTCAGGGATTGTGCAGCTGAGCAGTTATTACCGTATCTCTTGACCGGGAGTGCATGTGTCGTGTTAGTGATAAGGCAAAAGGAGAGCATCCTTATTTCTCTTATCTTCTGCATCTGTAAATTGGTACTTTCTATATCGCTGTGAACATTGAGAACCAGGTAGAGAGGGTCAGGTTTTCTCCTTGCTTGTACTCCTATTAGTCCATTTAACTCAGTATCACAAGGAATTAGCACAAATCAGGTGCTGTTAGTGTTTGGGCCATGCTATTCCCTGCTGATAAAACTCCTCTATTTCCCTTCCGCTACAGAAAATATTGGAGGGCTTTGCAATTCTTGGAACTTAAGTTAAAGATAGTCCTTTATCTTTCAGTGATGATTCTTAGTTTTGAATAATTTTTTTTTCATTACCCTGCTAGGAAACTTTCCAGCCTTATTAAACTGGAAAGAAAAAAATGGAATTGTTTCCTTTGAGGAGATGGCTGTGCTGGAATGGCTTTCATGTGAAGGAAACACAAGTCAGTCAGAGAAGCTCCTCACTATACAGATTCCTTTATCTTACTTCTAGTCATTCAGGTGCTTGTTGTACTAACTTGTGGGATACAAATCCAGGGCTCTGCATGGGAACAGGGCCAGTGTTTTTTTAACAGCAGATCACCAACAGTCTGCAGTGCACAGCGTAATCTCTCTGGCAGTAATCATACTGATTCTAGCACTAGTGCTAGGCTTTCAGTTTGGGCTCTAACGAGCTATGCTGTTACACCCATTTTCAAGTGACTGATGGTGGGTGCAGATAACGAAGTTAAAAATTCCTTTAAATGCAGCTCCTCCTCAGCTGGGTTACCACATGCTACCAAAATAGGCATAATGGTGGGAAACAGCTTCTACATTTCCAGCATTACCTTGTCAGCTGAAATACAGCAGTGGAGAAAACTATGCTTGGATTGATTCAGGCAGATTATGCTGAAGGGCCTGCACTTGCAGGCAGTGTTTATTTAGATGTATTAAGGCCACATAGAGAAAACACCCTATAAGCTGAACAAGTAGAATAGAGATACATGAAATATTTGAAAGGGTTAGGCCTTCTTTGCCAATTTCTTACCTAAAAACTCTTTGCCAAATTAGTAACAGAAGTTGTAACTAGCATTGCAAGGTCGCTATGTAGGTATTCGTAAAGTTACAACTATTTTGTACTATCAGCTGGTACAGCGGCTTCTCTATTGTCATTCCAAAGTGAACTTTTAAACACATAATTACATGGACCTGAAGTAAAAATCATATTGTAATGTCTAATAAAAACAAGGTATTCTATTTCAACTGGTTCAAAGTAAGAAAAATCCAATAATGGGAGGCTTAAAAATAGAACCTTTCCCTTTTATTAATTTAAGCCATTTTGAAGGGCAAAACCTTACCATGAAAGCTTATGTTTAGATTTTTACTTTTCTTTTTTTAACAGGACTGGGAGTTTCCACATTTTATGGGTGATGTTGAAGTGAATCTTCCAGGCTTGCCATCTGCACACATGCAGTTCAAAGTACCTTATTTCCAAAAGATCTTCAAAGAGGAATATCACATACATATAACAGGTATGTAATCTTACAGATTGTGACACAGTCACACAGTGAACTGCTTCTGTGCAATAAATGTATGCAAACATGTTTTTAATCACATACTT
>JANZLQ010000005.1:33286464-33302805 GCA_026212715.1 Elanus axillaris
AACAACTTCTTCCTTACATCTGATCTAAATCTACCCTCTTTCAGTTTAAAGCTGTTACCCCTTGTCCTATCACTACACGCCCTCGTAAAAAGTCCCTTCCCATCTTTCTTGTAGCCCCCCTTTAGTTACTGGAAGGCTGCTATAAGGTCTCCCCGGAGCCTTCTCTCCTTCAGGCTGAACAACCCCAATTCTCTCAGCCTTTCTTCACAGGAGAGGTGCTCCAGCCCTCTGATCATTTTTGTTCTCCTCCTCTGGACCCGCTCCAACAGGTCCCTGTCTTCCCTGTGCTGAGCACCCCAGAGCTGGACACAGTCCTGCAGGTGGGGTCTCACCAGAGTGGAGTAGAGGGGTAGAATCCCCTCCCTCGACATGCTGGTCACGCTTCTTTTGATGCAGTCCAGGATATGGTGGCTTTCTGGGCTGCAAATGCGCATTGCTGGGTCATGTTGAGCTTCTCATCAACCAACACCTCCAAGTCTTTCTCCGCAGGGCAGCATCAATCCTTTCTCCATCCAGCCTGTATTTGTGCTTGGGATTGCCCAAGTGTTCAGGACGTTGCACTTGGCCCTGTTGAACTTCATGAGGTTTGCACAGGTCTACCTCTCAAACCTGTCAGGGTCCCTCTGGATGGCATCCATTCCCTCCAGCACGTCGAGCACACCACACAGCTTGGTGTTGTTGGCAAACTTGCTGAGGGTACTTGCTATACGGATAAAATCAGGCTGTAAATCTAGATCTGTGCCCTGATTTGTAGAAACTGGAAACCCTTTTCTCCCAAATAGCAAAAAGAAAGAAAGCATGGCTGAAACAACATTTACCACCTTTTTCCTAGCAAACTTGATTCTTCATACATTCTTTTACAGTCTGTTTTGGTCACTGTTGTTTGATATAAATAAGAGCAACCCTAGGACTCCCCCTGAGCAGCTCTATTTGGTGCTGGGTTGCTCTAATGAGCAATGGTCCCACAAAGCAGCAGCTCTAGGGGACATTCAGAGGGTTAAAGGACTTTAAACCACCTTTCTGTTGGTGTATGCTTAATGGCTTCATGCAATTCTGTACAGATGAAGGATTTCACAGTTACATGCTTGGTGTTGCCAACTCTCCTGATTTTATCACCAGTCTTAAGACAGTTGCTTTTCTTTTTTTTTTCCATTTTGTCTTAAAGTCTTAGCTCCTGAATTCAGTGGCTACATGAGAATTTTAGTTTACCTAAAATAAAGCTCATGACTGCAGATAAAAAAAATGTTATGTTGCTTCTGCATAACTCCATATCTAAAAAAGCAGATAAATAAAACAGTACTAAGTGTATTATTTTTAATCCATCTTGCTACTTTAAACTAGTAACATGCTTTCTTAGGCCTGACTTGTGCTTTCTCAATGTTGTAAGTTGGCAGTAATATTGAATTAACATCTACAGCCTGTAGCTGATATGCTTCAGTGTAATTTTAAATTTACTATCAAAAACATATCTTATTTTCACTGGTAACCGAGTAACTCATTTTGCTCAAATTTCTTTGCATCTAGGAACTCTTAGCAAGCACCTACTCAGTATTAAATATTTCTGTCCTGGTTTGATAGCTGCTTTTATCTATGAACATCAAAAATAACTTGAATTCCTGCATCTACTTAACTCATCTGGATTTCCCTTGACAGATGGTTCATTGCAAAGTGTGTGTTTTCCTTCTTGGGCTGCTGTTTATGAAAATACATAGTCTATCCTAGTTTCTATAATACCCAGGGAAATTTGTAGAACTTAAAAGTAAATTTTGTTACTTCAGATTCTTTCATGGTTAAAAGGCACTAGGGGGCCTGGCTGGTACCCATTAATAGCAGCACTGGAGATCCGAGAGCATCTGCTGTCAAGTATGTGGATAAGTTTCAAATAGGAAATGTTAAGGTTTGGGTATCAAAATAGATGGGAGATTTTTCTGACTGTTTATAAACATTTTTCTGAGTACTGATCTAGCCAGAGTACCCTTCCACCCAAAGGAGAAACCATCACCTTCGTGGCTGGCGAATGCCTAGCATGGCTGCCTTGTGGAGTTAAAAGAGTGTCTAGATTCAGGCCAAGCATCACCTACACAGAGAAGCCTGAGGGAGCCTGTGGGCAAAAATAGAAAGGTTAGAGGTAAAAACAAAGCTGTCCGTGCACACAGACGTGAAAAAAACCTCAGAGGATTTGCGGCTTAGTTCAGCTGTGAGTGGTCTGTATGCATGTATCTAGCTAATAACACTAACATGACAGAAGATAGGAAGAATGTTTCGAAGATACCTGAATGTTTTACAGAGGTGTCTGAATGTTTTTAGACAAAAATTGCAATTGAGATAAGAGTCTAAAGTCAACATTTCCTACACTAGCCTCTGGCTGTGGTTGCACAGTATGAGGCCGCTTAAGCCTAGCCTTAATAAGTGGAATTTTCACATTTCCTCTTGACCTCAGGAGGGATGCCGAGGAGGACTGGCTTCTACAGGAGATCTTTTTTCTAGGACATGAGTGTTCTGTTATAGAGTGGACGTACAAAAATAAAAATGCTCCAGAATCAGCTGGTTTGGAATATTTGGACCTGCGGGATCTGCCTCAATTGCCCAGTAAATCAGTTGCATGTGGGATTGTGGTCTGGTTGCTAAACCTCTCATAGACCTTATCAGCCTCTTTAAAAATGACCGCTGCCCAAACATCATGTTCAGCTGGAAAAATAGGTGACTTTCTGGAAAAAGGAAAAAGAAAAATCCATACCTTTTTCACCATGAGAAGGCCCCTGGCATTCACGTGTAGTGCACAGTTCAGCTTTAGCAGGGAAGGAAGAGTGTTTCCAAGCAGAGTCCCGTATAGGCTGGTGTTCAGAGAATGGACCTACGGTGCAGGTCCAAACTGCTGTAAGTGGACGTTTTTCTAGGATCAAGGCTTCGCTTCTGGTGAGTGCTCTAGCCATGAAGATACAAACGTCCTCAACAGCCACGCTTTTTCAGAAAATAGGAATCGAGTTTTCATCCCCAAATAGTGGTTGTAGGCTACAATGCTTAGAAAAAGGTTTCACATTTGCATCACAGCCTCCCAAGGAAACCCGGTGCATGCTCTTGGCTAGTTAGATACCTCAGATTTTTCTTTTTGGGGATCATTATCGCACCAAATTCCAATATTGCACCATGTTTCCAAATACACCAAACCAGATTCCTGACTGTCTAAATGTCATTTGTAGCACGTAAGGGCATCAGCGCTGTGAAAGCCAGTTATTAATCAGGTCTTTTTTTAGGTAGTACATGGCTGAATGACACAGCCTATTTTACCACCCGATTTTCTTCATTGTAAATTCACTGAAGAGTATTGGTAGAATTCTTTGCAGTTTGCTGAAATGATTAACTAGCCTTCCAGTCTTCAGAGCTGATCTTACTACATCCTTCCATTTCAAATTGTCTCTATGAAAAATCCATCTGATCCAAGAAGGGCTAAATAGTGCCAGGTATACGCCTGTATTCTTGGCCATACAGACCTCACTGGAGTAGAGCCAACCCTCAAGCAATAGTGGTACCGATCCTACAGAAATTGGTTAAGAGGCAAATTAAATGACTTTATAGCATGGGGCTCCATTTGCCCTTACCACTTTTCATCTGGAATGAAAGTTGAAGAACTGTAAAAAAATTATAAATATATTTTAAAATAAAATGAATATCTATAGTCTCATAATATATTTGTTCTGACCCCATAAACTTGAGCTTGTTTATGCACAAGGTGAGAGGTTAGGAGCGACTTCAAATTTACCAAGCTTATTTCCTCTATAAGCTTGATATATAACTTACAGTTTGCAATAAAAAGCATTATGCTAAAATGAAGTTGTGATAGACAATCATTTCATATGCATAGATTATACACATGTATAATGTTAAAGTTGGTCAGTATAATAAGTCTCAAAAATTACTTGTCATGGGAAATTATCATCAAATAGATGTTTGTGAGTGGAGGCTGTCAGATCTCTTGGTTCAGTCTGCTTCAACACATTTGTCACTGATCTAGAAGGATTGCTTAGTAAACTGGACTTATTTGGCTATCACGCCTCCCAGTCCAGCAGTAAAGTAAATGTCTTGGAAGAGGGATAGACAGCAGAGGACACTGTATTCTGAAAAAAAGGCAAATAATTTCTGTAAATAGCCAAGACAGCACTAACTCCCGGTCATTTTGTGTCTAAGGAGATGAACGCAGCCCTTGGCTACAGGGAGTACTGAGTAGGAGTAGGAAGATGTCATTGTGTTCATATATTGTTATAGTGAGACTGTTACTCAAATACAGTGTTTGGTTGTGGTGACAACAGTTTTGAAAAGAAAAGAAAAAATCATAGAGCTCATTGAGTATGACAGTGATACAGAGGGTGGAAAAAATGTCTAGAAATGAGAAATTTAAGGAGTTTTGAGAAGATCCACTATAGAACAGAGGCAGGTCTCAGGAAATAAGCTTCCACTTAGACATACAGGTTGCGATTCACCTTGGTTAACTGGGATGTCTGCATCTAAGCTGTTTGTCTAAGCACCCTTTACAGTCCACACTATGCTCCTGCCTGTCTAACTCTGTCTAGGGGCTAAGTGAGGGAGTTTCAAGTTCATGCTTTTTATGAAACAGGAATAATTGAAATGCATCTCTCTCTTAGATCAGGTGAGCACTCAAATTCTTAATATAAGAGGGGTGGAGCCTTTATTAGACAGATCCATTTTAGAAGAGATTCACAGTTGTGAAACCACAGTGTAGGATAGATGCTACATGAAGCCTAAGATCAAGCACCTGCCTACGTCTATTCAGCATTTTTAGTGTTTTCTGCTAGTTTCTGAGACAATTTCTTCACCAGGAGCAGGCTGCCATCTCAAGTCTTACTCCGTAGGTGGCTTGCTCTACATACGTCCCATTTAGGACTATGTGGTCACAGAGGTGATTGCTGTGAAATCCACTGGGTGCCATCATGTCTAAAGAGGAGGTAGGTCGTGGCTCAGTATCATAATGTCTGTTTCCTTTGTCAGTCATACCTGAAGCCTACAATCAGGAAAACCATAAGAGTGTATTTTAGCCTTTATAAAGGCCATCTCAAAAATGTCCCAATTTCATTATGCTTCATATTTTGATCTTTCTTGTCTGTTTTCTCCCTACACACCTTCAGTCTTGCTGTGTCTAGATGAAGGGAAAGAGAAATATTGGTCTTATATGAGTTTTTCCCCTTCCTACCATCTCTGGGTCTAGGAGATCCCTCTGGAAAGTCAGCTACATTGGCTGTGCAGAAACACAAAGTACCACAGATAATATTTTGATGAAGTCAATAACAAAAGAAGTGGAAGGTTTTTTTGGATGGGCTTATCATCTTTTCCTGGGAAAAGAATATGACTTAAAGAATTACCTCTGGGACAATGCAGCAAGGGGTTGCTTTCTGGTTGAAACAGAGAGTAATATTTGATGACAAATTATGGTTTCAAAAAGTGTCCAAGTGAACAACCATATTAGAGGAAGGAAGGTCAGAGTACAGTAAATCACGTTTTCTTTCATATTGGCCATAGATAAACAGATAACAGTTCTAATATTTGTTTCATTGTAATTTGTATTTAGCCTGTTTTCCTAAGGAAATGAGAATTATGTAACCATGTTCTCTGTGTGGGTTGGTCTCACTCTCTCTCCAACACTCAGCGTCAAATAACTTTTGAACCCATGGCCAGTTTCAAAAACATTTTTTAGAGAGTCGGAAGCCAAAAAATAGTGACATTATCACTGTGTCCCAAAAAATGGTGGTTAGGTATAGGAGAATCATCTAAGTTAGTGCCCAGCTGAGGAAAAGGCAGGGAGAAGTCAGCCATTATATTCTCTTTGACAGCAGCCAATTGATCAGTGAGTATGTGTGTCCCAGACAGCCCATCAACACACACTATGCAAGATATATTCTGTCTCTGTCTGTTGAAAGGTCATACGTGATGGGGAAGCTAGGGTTATTCTGATGGAGAGAAGCACATGAAATACAGGGCAAGAATCTGCAGGAAACCGCATCAAGCTATATTGTATTATTTGTTATTGTGTTTCATATTTTAGCATCATTTTCAGTGGTTGGTGTTGTTTTAAGAAGCTTCAATATTATAAAATGTGGTGATAATATTCTAAAACCTTCATTTTTTTTTTAGCAGGTCAATTATAATATCGATGAAAACCCAGGGGAAAAAAAGATAGAGGAGTTATTCAGGAATTATGTGAACAGGATTGGTAGCAAGGTCTTTTCAGCACAGTTTGATTTCTGGATAGTGACAGTAACACAAGAGAATGAACAGTCTTGTTCATTTTCAGCCTAAGTATAATCTAGACTGGAGAGGACAATTAAACACAACTGTGGCAATACAAGGGGTTACCCTCCTTACCCTCCTGGAGCATTCTGGTCATACAATTTGAACACACAGACTTTCAGGAACAGGAATCCATTTATTCTTTACAAGCCAATGGCATAAATAATTTGATAAACACTCTGATACATTCATTTTCTTTTTCACTTGAAAGATACTTAAATGTGATTCCAGCATAGACCAATATCATTCATCACCAGCAGGAACATTCCTCCATGAATGTCCTTTCACATAATGCTGACATGTAGATTTGATGGGTCATCAAGGCACAGGTGAGATTTTAACATAAATCTGGCTAGAATATAAGAGATGTTTTTACTATGGCAATAGTATATTTTTTTTTGTGTATTGAGAGAATAATTTAGGTTAGAAGGGACAACTGGAGTTCGTCTGTTCCAACACCCTACTCAAAGCAGGGCCAACTTTGCAATTGCATAAAGTGATCTTTAACATCTTTTGGATGCCTGGAGGAAGCATGCGAAAGAGCAATTTTAAATAATAAAAGGAGAAAGGTTTCCTCCTCCAGTATTGCAGGAGCTTAATGTTAGACTATGAGTCACTCCCTGGAGGAGTTTCTCACTACATGGACTATAGGGAAAGCTAAGCTGACTAGCTTCCCAAGACTACAATCAGCCCTTGCTATTTCTCGAGGATGTAATACCTCTAAATCACAGTTTACCCAGTTGCCCCCACCTGAATAAGTCTGCGCACCATGGTTGGTATATCAAATAATATATGTATATTCTCTTAAAATTTACATAATTACCAACCCCCAAAATTTCAGTCACTTCAGTCATTCCTGGCATATAAACAGTTCTATCAAATATGGCCTTTTCATGGAAGATTTCCATGTGAATATTTTTTAAGCCCTGGAATTAATGCTTTTTTAGGTTTATTGGTCTATAACACATCACCTAGTGGTCTAATCAACAGGTCACCTACAAACTGCAATGTGAATTCGATTGATATACTGCTGTGCTTCTGTTACAAAATTATTTTATTATGAACCCAGACCTAAATGTGAAATATCAGGGGATATTCAGCATAGATCTGACTGAGGTGGAAGTCTTACTACAACTTTGCTTTACAGATTACTAAAAAAAGGATTTTTTTTTCTCTGGGTAGCTTTTACATATGGCTGCATTAGTACTGCTTCTAAAATGGATATTTCAGATGACAGAACTTTCTTTTTCCAAACAGGCAAATGGTTTAACTATGGAATTATCTTCCTTGTTTTAATCTTGGATCTGAATATGTGGAAGAACCAAATATTTTACAAACCTCATGAATATGGTCAATACATCGGTCCTGGACAGAAGATCTATACAGTGAAGGACTCAGAAAGCTTGAAAGACCTTAATAGAACTAAGTTATCTTGGGAGTGGAGATCCAATAACACTAACCCATTGACCAACCGGACCTATGCTGAAGGAGACATGTTCTTGCACAGCAGATTCACAGGCTCTAGCCTTGATGTCAAATGCCTGGCTTTTATTCCAAGTTTGTTGGCTTTTGCTTTGTTTGGTTTCTTCATCTGGTTCTTTGGGCGATTTCAGAAAACTGACCAAGGCATGGAGAACTTAGACAAATCATACACAAGAATGAAACGAAAGTCACCGTCAGATATGGGAATGACACGAGAAAATACACAGGTGTTAGTAGAAGAACCATTAAGTTTTCAAGAACCACATCTCGTATCCATAAAATCAGACTTAAGTGAAATAGTTTTTAATTCTTCTCTCCTAACTTCTGAAAACTTGAATGCACAACTAAATGAGCAAGATAGCCCTTTACAGCCAGTACCAGAGTCCTCTGTCCCTAAGAGTAATCCTGTGACATAGAGGCAAATACCCAGGAAAATCAGTTTAAATAAGCAGTTACCATAAGAGTTCAGTTTTACCTTTTGTAAGTTAAGATTTACATAGTGTTTAGAATAAGAAACTCAACCTATACCAAAAGGTGCTCAGCATGCTTTTTCTAGGAATTTTGGTTTTTATTTGTATTATAGTACGTGCCTACTGTATATCTAACATTCCTTTATAGATTGCTTCCCAAAATTGCACAAGCTATTTATTAATACATTACCTTGACTGTAAAATAGTGTATTAGAAGATTACTTGCAGGTATAAAATTCTACCGTGGTGGTGCCTTGAGACATTAAACTGTTTTTTAACTCAACACCAGATGTATAGCACAGTTCTTCTAATCTATTTTGCAAAGCTTTTTGTATATGGTTATTTCAAGTATCATTTGATGTCTTGACAGAGGAGATAAATATAGTTATTCCTAAAGAAGGGTTTCTGTTAGGACATCACAACTTGACTTTGTTATTTACTGATCTGTGAAGCCAATGACTTTGATGACCGGACTGCAGAGAAGCATGTTGATTACCTTTTAATTTTTGCTGGCTAGCTGCCAAACACAAATACAGATTCATTATGCGGTAAACAGTGGAGTGATAATACAGCATGGGTCACTACTTGTGAAAATATGACTTTCTCCATCAGTAATAGCAATTAGGTGATAATGCCTAATTATATTTTTCCTAATTAAAGATAAACTGCTCCTTGATTAAAAGTTTTGCCCTTCACCTTTTAGAAACAGAGGTGAAAATACATGGTCAAAGCAACTCTTTCCATCATCACGCCAAACCTATGCAACATCAAAGAGCCAATGGAGTGATTACAGTAAAGGACACAAAGCCCATTAAATCCAATATTTGTGCTGTTCAGTGCAGATGCGGTCTGGGCATATGTGAAACATACCTAGAAACACACCACATATAGACAGTCTAACTTCTCCAAATACTGAAGAAAGGTTTAAGGGTTTTAATTAAAATAGATTAATAATTGAATTTTATTGTACCCTTTTTTTCCCCTTCATTCATTATCCATGAATGAGTGCAATCTGGAAGGAGAAACATAGAGAAACTGGGGTTTTTGCTTTTTTGAATGGGACTTTGTAATATGAATTCCTCTGCTGTATGATCAAACTACATGCACTAGAGAAACTTCATATCTAAAACATCAGAAAGACTCTGATTTGCCTCTGATTTAGTTCTATAAATTGTTGTTACAAGTTACTAAATAAGAAGTCTTTTTTAAGTCTGAATTATTTCCCTGTCATTTACTGGTGTTGCTATATTTTGTCTTTGTGACTTTTTTATCTCTGTTGTTTTGATCTATCTGCTTTTAAGTTTTCGGAATGTTGAATTTAGCATGCATAATAGAACTATGCATTTATTAACTGTCACTTGAGAGCCAATTTTAATAAACATCATTCAACAATTGTTTATTATGAGGCAGGAACATACTCTGTTAGTTTTGCAATTTTTTAAAACATTTTACCCATGCATTGTCCTTCTTAAAATCATAAATATTTCTGACACTAAAAAAGACAGGCAGTATCACAGTAATGTCAAAATCAAATATTTTGCATATGGAACACTTAATATTTCATCAGGAGAAAGTTCACTTTATAATCATACTAAATTTCTATCCATTAAAAATTATGACTAAAAATAAATCTATTAGCCTTTGCCTACTGCAGTCTATAAACTTATTTAATTGACTTAAGATATAGTCAAAGACAAGCCATTAATTACTAATGGTAAAATGCTGTGAGATCCCGCTTGTACTATATAAGAGGTGACTATATTGATGTTTGACTTTGAAACGGCATTTGATTTCTTGAGTAGTTACAGAAATAGCTGTTTAATTTTGCAGATACATGCTTCTCTGTATGTTTTGGACACTGTAAACCCAAGTACTGAAAACTCATTTCTCCTTTTTGTGCATGTGGTTCAAGCCATTAATATGTAGGCAGAAAATGAAAGAATTACTTGAGCCTTACAGCCTGCATGATTACACGACTCTGAGAAAACTGTTATTAAGCAACTGATCCGCAGCTAAAATAATTGTGTGACCTCACATTGAGTTAATGCTTTTAAAGTCATTATAAGCCTGCATGAAAGAGAGAAAAGCATCAAGTAATCCTAGATTTTTCTTGAGTATTTAAATTAATGGTCAAGCAGAGAGACTGCTTATATCATGAATTCAGAAGAGGTTAGAAGATTCAGTGTAGCCACTCACCATGGTCAACGCATCAATTTAATTAAAGGAGGAAGGACTCCTCAGTTGTGTGGGAGTCTCAGTTGTGTGGGAGTCTCAGTTGTAAACACAGGCACAGGTGGGAGAAGAGAGGAGTATTTCCACTCTCCGCTTCCAGTGCTGAGCAGCCTGAGTTCAGTGGCTATGCTTACCCTCAGCTCCTTCTGAAGCAGGCAGAGACTTGGGAGCTGAACACCCTGAACGTGATTCAGTACCAAACTTCGTCATTTATCTCTGCCTTAGTTAAGCAGTGCAACTCAGCAGGAATGGGTTTGTGGAGTGAAACAGTTGGTGCTGAAGACCCGGTACCCGCAGTTTGTGCATTTCGGGGGTTTACTTCAGTTTAGCTCTTGTCTGGTCCTCATAGACTGAATGCATGGCTGGAGTATGTTTCGGACAAATCTTGGCCATGTGCAGAGACCATGCGATTGGGCGCGATCTGAACTGCATTCCTGAGCTTAGCTACTAATGCAGAGTCATCCTCGGTCTTCTCCTGAAGCAACTTGTCTTCCTCTGGACTGTAGAAGGGTCTATGGGAGACTGGGTGGCTAAGTAGAAGGCCTAAAATTGGTTACCCGGAATGGAACTATTCCTCCTCCAAGCACATTCATTGTTTTCAACTGTTGTTCATTATTAATACTGTGAAATGCTTCACTAACTCAGAACACTCTGAAATGTTTTCTAGTCTAGTACCCATCACTGGGACCTTGATGTGGATAGTTGACCTTTTCTTGAAAGCCTATTACACAAATTCTTTAGTTATTTCTTTTTTTTTCTTTTCCTGAAGAAGTTGAAGAATCCATAGAAGGGAAGAAACTTGAGGACGTGTCAATTTTTTCACACACCGCACAATGTCTCCATTCTGCCCTCTATAATAAACCATCTAGCAGCTGCCATCGCTACAGGGCTGGCCTATGTCTCCTTTGTCAGAGATCAGATTTGGTGCAATAGGTCTTTTTTTACCATAGATACACTGCACAGTGATGGATGATAGATACTTCCTAAAATAGCATACATAGAAGAGACATCTCTAGGATAAGCACATAAGATTTATGAGCCCACATGTGCCTATAAATTGCCTTAACATCCTCAACAATTACCTTTGCCAAGATGGACGTGACATGGAGCAAACAGAAAGTAAGAATGTTTGTAGCAAGTACCTTAAATATAACATTCATGCTTATGAAAGTATATATGTATGTCTAAAATCCAACTGTATAAGATGTGTATGTGCGTTAGGAGCCTAGAGATTAGTTGATTCTGTTGGGGGAAACTACTGAGTCTCTCAAGCAGATGATTTACTACTTCCCTCTTTATTCTACATTGCTCCATGAGTTACTTACTCCAGGTTGCTTCATCTCCTCTGCCTCCAATTCTATTGCCTAGAAAATATAAAACCAAAAAAGAATATTTACTTGCACTATCTGCTTCTCCAAATTATGGGGGGGTTGTCTAATTTATGCAAAAAAGTAAATCTGTTCTGTTTTAAAAGATTTCTGTCCTCTCCAGCTAGTATTGTCACACTCTGGGCTACTGCACTGTATTATAGTATGTGTTAAATCGTCGCTTTTCCTGCGGTGAATAGCCTCCGTCATGACAACCACCTGGAAACAATGAGCAAACACCTCTCAAAGACTGGAAAGGCAGCAATTCAGATACTTACTACATGGGCAAGCTCATTTTCCCACAAGTGAACAGGTTATGACTCTCCAGTAAAAGATGTAACAGATTTTTAATACACTGTCCTTAATTTTAACAACCTCCTAGGAGGGGCTCAGTGGTAGAGGACTTTTTATCTCAGGCCATAAAGTTGAAGTAGTTATGGTCCTGCAAGCGCAGTGTTTCAGCTTTTTAGGTTGCATGTAAAAGTAACCAGCTTAAACTTTGAGCAGATTACAAGAATCATAAAAATTGGACAGTCCAAACTGTGAATAAGAACATAATGTTGATTCACTTGTAGCTGCCTGGTGCAGGATATAGACAAAACGCAGATTTATCAGATGTTAGGGTGACCCTGTGCTTGGGATTACAGACAGAGACATGTGAATGTTCAAACTGTATTTATTAACAAGCAGTTGCTGTCCGTTTATCAACAGAGATGCCACTGCAAACAACAGACAGACCAGCTCTTCTACCATACAGTCTCTCTCCTATGCATCCATTCTAAGTCACAAATGACAAAGGGGATGCTCATTTCCCTGTGCACTCAAAACTGTCCTGTGGAGAGCCTGGGCTCCCTGAATGTCAGGTGGCATGTCATTGCGATGCCTAAGGTACAAACTCCAAGTGGGACAACCAAGGACAGGCAAAAGGAGTAGGTCTGGTCTGTGGGTTCCACTGCCTTGAGGTGAAGAATAGCTTATGTGACCATTTCAGAGGCAAGTCAATATAAATGGAAGTCCTGTTTCATAGAAACACGGGGGGACAAATGGAGAGACAGCAAATCACTAGAAATCCTTTCCATCCCCTGCAGATATTCAAACAGAAGCAGCAAGTCCCTGTTCCCAGATGCTCACAATTCTCAGCTTCCAGATAACTTCTGGGTGAGTAGCTCTTCTGGGTGACTGAGTTTTAACACCATCTTATTTCCCTCCTAACACTTCCTCTGCACAGGAGATGTCAGCGGCTTTTCACTGTTTGGGGGGAGGGGGGTAGTTTTCTGAATGGGAGGTAGGGAAGAAACTTAGGAAGGAGAAACCCCATGAGGCTGGTACTCTCCACAGCAAACTTGTTATTGGAGAGAGGAAAAGCATGAATCCAGCTGCCTTGCAAAAAGGAGTGAAGTAGCATCAAATCCTTTCAGAAATACACGTTACGGCAGCAGCACAGTCACAGAGATACTTCTCATCTCATGCTTTTCCTTTGATGTGTAGCAATTGGGGTCTGCAGAAGAGCAGCTTATCTGATTCCGGCAGGCATGTTATAGACCTGGGTCTCATGCTGCTTTGTGACATCTGGAGCACTTCTCTGCATGTTGAATTCCTTCTTCTCTTCCTTTTTTCTTTTTTTCTCCCCCCTCTAAAGTCTGTTTCATTCTTCTGTTTTTATTTCCAATAAATTTTTATTGTTAGTGACCTAAACCACAAATCACCCACCAAAGGCCCATAATTGCTGTTACTGATGCAGTACCATCTGTACACAGGCTCTGCCCAGCCAAGGAGATTCTGCCAAAGCAGCAACAGGTACCTTTCCTGAGGCTCTGTCACAATCTAGGGACAGATCTAGTGTGAGCATGGTTCATTGCAATACTGTCTGGTACATCCAGAAAGGTTTTGGGTCCTTTTCACCAGGTCCCTCCATGGAGCACTACAAAGGAATGTTTACAGACAAGAGTTATTATTTATGACTCGATGTATTTATTCAAGAAGACGCATAACTGTGTGTAACTTCTTTAAAACAACCAGAGCCCTGTCTCTCCTCTTGCAAGTAATCTGCCTTCCTCTCAGCTACATTCAAAGGAGACATGAGCCACGTGAACGTAATAGATGTTTACCTCAAGTCTGCCTTCATCCTAGCTCTTCAGTTCCTGGGGAAAAGGGACTTTCAGTCTGCTCATGCACAGAGCCCCAGTGTGTCCTGCCTGGCATAGCTTCAAGGCTGGGGATTTTAAGAAAGAGCCTGCTCCTTTCTTCTCTTCAGACAGACAAGTGCTGTCAGTGTGGCTGGCTGTGGTGCAATGCCTACCTATTGTCAGGGAAATGAGAAAGACAAGCAGAACAGAGTCATAGTAGTCACAATTGAAATGCAATATTTTTTTCTAAAAAGTCAATGCCGGTTGCTTGTTTGCTCCCTCCTTTTTGCCAGCTTTCAGAGAGGCAGTTTGAGATGGATCAGAACATTTCCTCAGCTATCAACTGATTTTTTTCATTGTTTCTTTTTTCCCATGGCATCTTTTCCTCCCTTTTCCCACTATTTAAATCTCTTTGATTCTCAACATCCCCAAAATCATTCTGTGGTTTCCATTCAGGCTCTTCCTTTCCTCTCTGCTTACCTCCACTTTCATAGGTTCATCACATAATTCAGGCTGGAAGAGATTTCTAGCCAAGCTCTTGCACAAATCCAGGTCAGCCCTGAGCTCAAACCAGGTTGCTCAGGGCCTTATCTTTGCAGGTCTTGAATATATCCAAGGATGGAGACTACAACCTCCCAGAGCAACTTGTCCCAAAACCTTCTCAGTATCACTGTATAAATGTTGCCACTGGTAGAAATCTCCAGAAAGATTCCCAGTAGTAATAAGTGGAAATGATCAAACTATGTGCAAACTGTGACAAGTGACACAGTGTGAAGCCAAAGCTATCAAGATGTGAGCATGGCTCTGTTCAGGTACACTCTGCCCTCTGGGAGTGAATCCACACCAGCTCTCACTAGATGCTACACAGGCATAACTGAAAGCAGAAAATGGCATGCAAGCACTGAAGAAAATCAAGACAGTTTCTTTGTGATCCTGAAGTTAATTGTAATTATATTTCACACTGATGTAACTAGTATCTGTTTATTGCAACTAAGGAGCCCTTCCCTCCCAGCAAGTCTAGCAGAGGCAATCAGAAGAAAGCTGTCCCCCTTCAAGTTCTTCTCTGGGAAGGTGGCGGATTACTTAAAGGAATGTGAAAGGGAGAGTGACAGCTTTGCAGAAAAGCAGCAGGTTTAAGCAGTAAAGGAGAGGATGAATGTACAAAGATCAAACAAATCGATACCATTTAATCCACATTTGTGTCTTAAAGCAGTAGCTTATCTGAAGACCCTGTGTAATTTTAAAGGATAGAAAGACAAAGGCAAAAGAACCAGGTAGGTAGTAAGAGACTATCTTATTCAAAAACAGCTTTTAAAAGAAGTATTGAAGACTCTCCTTGCCTTTAAATAGAGATATATGTCAATGGTGACTGCTTCTGAGACACTGCATGCCTTACTGACCTTTCCTTTGAAAGATTTAAGGGGACATAAAGAGAGTTGATGTGCTGGTGGCTACTAAGTCTTTTGGACTACGAAACACATATTCTCACATGGTCGGAGTCCCAGTATTTAATTGTTCATAAAATCCTTTGGTGAAAGCAAGTATAGCTTGAGCCAACAGCAGCTGGAGTTAATATATTCCAGAACTGCAGCGGCTCCAGCTGCTCGAGATGTTTGAGGACCTTTGTGAGGTTCATTCCCTGTTGGCTGTGGCAGCCTTGCCAGGTAACACTGCTGAGGAGGCATGTGTAGCTTAACTTCTGTGTCATCCAGCGATAACACAAACCTGATCCTACCAGTACAGATAATTTCCAGTAATCATTGTTTCTGTGTTTCCATGGTTACTGGAAAGAGGAAAATTTCTATTTTTGCTTCATGAAACTATACAAAAATGGAATGTTTTCCAAAATCCTTGCAAGGTTACAATTAAATTGTGAACAGACAATATAGCCATTTTCCCTTCATGTGTGCCATCTCTTTGCTCTCTTTCCACCCTTTCCATCACTTCTGACCTGCACAAATCCCACCAGCTCCACAGCAAAGCTACTTCTCAGAAATAATCCCAAAGGGGGCAGAGATCAAACTCTTTCCTATGGGGTCCTGGAGAGACTTCAGACATCATTCATTCAAAAAGAAAAAAAAGAAAAAAGAATATTGATTCCAAGGTCTAAAGAGTTTGTTATTTATATAAAAGCAGCTAGAGTTGACAGTAACCTCCTGCTCCATTTTCCCAGCAAGTCTGCTTATGAGGTCCAATATAGTTATCTGTTGAACTGTGCTGGTTTTGGCTGAGGTAGAGTTAATTTTCTTCACGGCAGCTGGTATGGGGCTTTGTTTTAGATTTGCGTTGAAAACAGTGTTGGTAAGGCAGGGATGTTTCGGTCACTGCTGAGCAGGGCTCACCCAGAGCCAAGGGCTGTTCTGC
>JANZLQ010000005.1:33303008-33313098 GCA_026212715.1 Elanus axillaris
ATGGAGCCCGGCTGTCCTGGAGATGGCCGAGCTCCTGCCTGCCCCTGGGAAGTGGGGAATGGATTCCTTGGGTTGCTTTGCTTGGGTGCGCGGCTTTTGCTTTCCCTGTTAAACTGTCTTTATCTCAACCCACGCATTTTTTCACTTTTATTCTTCTGATTCTCTCCCCCATCCCACTGGGCAGGAGTGAGCAAGCAGCTGGATGGGCTTAGTTGCAGCTGGGGTTAAACCACAACATGAACCTATCAACTATGGGTAGGCTTAGTGTGTAGTATTTAATGAAACCTCCACGGAAATGTGTTGCACCTAAAAGAGTTGATTTTTTTTTTTCTGTTTTCAAGCCCAGGTGATACCTGTATCACATAAAAGAATGCAATGACAGGTCCTTAGTTAGCAATCAATCTGTGATAACAGGTCTTGAAATTCATGCAGGGCTATCCAAAGGTACAAGCTCAGGTCCATGTGAGCTATATGGCTATTTTAGTTCACTACACCTGAACAGGTAGCCCTGTTACTCTAAATAGTGTTACAAATATATAGTGTAATACTGGTCTGACTAGACTTCAAAGGCATGTGGTTCATTTGGGTGTCTTTTAGCACCTTGCAAAAGGCACATGAAGGAATAAACACGGATAGCCCAAATGTCCCTCCTGGTGTTTTGATGGCTCCACCTTTAAATCACAAAAATATCCACCATCTCTTTGGAGAAGTGAATCGGGCCATTGAAAAGACCTTCCTTTGAGACCTCTCTGCTCCCTCTTCTGTGGTCTGCTGGAAAAATGTACAGTACTCAAACTATCCACTCATCGTATTGCTCTAGTTACTGTTTACATCACAGTAGCATGGAAGTGCCTTAGACAAATAAGACTATAAAGATTGGAAAGGAACTGCTTGAAGAATTTGCAGTACGAAAGACATGCAAAAGTAGAAATGAAAATTAAAATGCTAAGACATGAAATCACTTGCCCAAGTTCCCAGAAGTCAGGTATCCCACTGCTTGTCTACTTTATTAGGACTTTGGCCTTTCTAGTTTGTTGCTGTCAAACATTTTATTTGCTTCCTGAGATTCACACATACACGAACACGGCATGAAACATCCCAGGAACACCATTAGGCATATTTCACCTTGGCATATATTCCATCTGGAGAATGAAGTTTTTGAAATCAGAAGGCAGTTTTGCCAGCATCAGAGGCCTGTTGTCTCCTGCCATGAAAATGCCTGCAGGGTAACCTTAATGAGAAGTGGAAATACCTCACTTCTTCCTGAACTGCCTTCCAGAGTTTGCTGATCTCGGTCTGGCTTCAGACATTGTAAGTCTGGAAAACAGACTTCAGCAGTGCTTCAAATCACAGCAAGTAACATGCAAAGAAGTTACAAAGCTGCTCTTTTATGCCCCCAAATGTGGATGTCTTATTGTTTCTTTGCAAATGATATTTTGAAAAAAAGAAGTAGTTAAATTCCTTTTCATAGTATATGCAAGGACTGCTGGTGTTTATGTGATGGAAACTTCAGAATTTATACGGGGTTGTGCTTTTCCTTCAGCTGTATCAAGTGTCACTGAAAAGCAATGCTGGAAGTTCAAAAGACGAGCAGTGAGAAATATTCTTCTAACATGTTCCTGTCATGTATGCTGTGAGCGCATTAATTTTTGCTTGAATGATGGAACAGGGAGACCTGTAAAACAACAATCCATTTGTAATGGGATTCTGCACGTAGCATCCTGATACACAGTCTCGTCTGAGAAGTGAAAGGCCCCTGCCAGTGTCAGTATGATAAATACTATTTTCAGGGACAAGATGAGGGGAAACGTTAGCCTGGTGAGAGCGCGTGCGAGCAGCAGAACGTGACAAGTGCTGTGCAGTGTCTCAGCCTGCGCACAGCCAGGCTGGGGTGTTTTGCCAGTCAAGGTCGGTCTGTGCACACACAGGGAATGGCAAAAGGCAGGCGGTTGGAGAAATGCTGCGCTCCCTCGATGTGACACCATGCGCCTGGGCAGCTATGGAGATACTTGCAGATGTGCAAAACCCTGGGCTGGGGCTGCCTGGCAATTTGCTGCTGGAAGAATATGGGAAGTCGCTGCTAACAAACCCGCTGCTGCTGTAAATTAAAATTGGTCAGTGTAATCTCATTTCTAAGCGGTCTCCATGGGTGGGAGGAGAAAGCCGGGGCTCTCTGTGAGCAGGAGACCCGGTCACAGAGCAGCAAGATGTCTCTCCCAGCAGCGAGTGCCTGGCACCAGGAGAGGCGGATTCACCCCGTGCCTCAGCCCTAGTCTGGTGATGGAGCAAGAAGATGGAGCAAGGCTGCACCTTGCATCTTCTATCCCATTCCTTTATGAGGCACAGACAGAAAAATTTCTTTTTCCTGTGCATTTCATCTGTGAAACCTCTGTCTCATGCCGGTGTCAGCGTACTTCAGCGTGGGCGAGGTGCAGCATCCCCCAGCGTGGGGCCCTCGGTGCTGTAGGAGCGGGATGCTGGCATGGACCCTTTGCTCCCAGCTGGTCTGGTGATGGCTATTTTGGTCTGGAGACCAGGAAAGGCTTTTGGCTCTTGCCAAAAATGGTGTGTAGGAAGGCAACAGTGCAAAAGCACAGGGGGTGGGCTGGAGGTGGGGGATGCTGAGATGCACCCAGGTCATTAGTGGGGCCGAGCCGCAAGGGGTGAATGGTGGTTTCTCGGTTCTATAAGGGCTGCTGGGTACAAGTGGGGGCCCAGGGGCACCCACTGGTCTTCAGCTTATCTTCCCCACTCCTCACCGCCCTTTCTGTGGAACGAAACGTGGAAACACAGGGGTGCGGGACGGGAGGTGCTACTTGCATGCAATTGTTAGTCGAGGCCACGGCTGGGCGGGTGGGTGAGTCCTACCAGATGACTGCCCCGATTGCCCTGCTGGGGGACTGAGGCTGTGCCAAGGGGCGATGGAGGCCAGCTGCCCTGCATCTGCCACCCGGAGAGCCTGGCACCCACTGGGGCAAACCACAGCAGCAGCCTGCCGCAGGGCAAAGCTGCTCAGCTCCCACGGCTTAAATCACATCAGGATCAGAAGGATTTATTCAATTAAGAGCAGCTAACTAACCAGCAATCAGTGGGCTATATGTTCAAGTTTGATACCGGCAATACAGCAGATAAGCTGCATTACTAGACACTTAGCAAATGTTAATAAACACCAATAAACCCCTAAACAACCTTCTAACCCCAAAACCTTCTGGTCATCCATACTGACACACATGTGCGTGTGGTTGCAGCGAGGGCTACACGCATATCACATCCCCGGGACTGGCTGCTTCTCCAGCCTGCCCCAGTCCCTCTGCATGACAGGATGATCACCGCTGTCTCAGCCTCCCCCCCAGCACCACACTGCCCGCCAAGGGAGTGCTCTGCGTGGAGCTCTTTTCCCATGGATGGGAGCACAGCTGTCCTCTGGGCCTGCAAAATGTCCCCTCTCTGCTTAGGCTACTGCTGAGTCTCCTGCTTTTCCTTATCCAGTTATGAGGAGTCCATTTGAGAATTTAGGGCTCCACTTACTTGCCTACCTGACCTTGGGCTTTGACTAGGTTTACCCCTCTTGTTTTGGGAATCACTGGCCAATCACCGCAAAAACAGGCTCCTCCTGTGAAAGCATACAGCTGGTGCGCATGGATTTTACAGAAAAATCTTTTATTCTGTGGATCTGCTGGCAATTGCTCCTGGGTCAATCTCAGATATATTTCTGTGAAGGCTCACCCCCTTTGAGATGTCACCTTCGTTTTCTTGCAGAGTCATGGTGTTCTGCTCCACAGAGAAATGCTCCGATGTGGCTGCTATGATGATGGGCACCCTGCCCACAATAGCAGATGTGGTAGAAGGAAGGTCAGAGGTGCCTACCAGCTCGTACCTGAATGCCATGATTTTATTTTCCATGAGAGTGCTGGTGACAGGCATGGGTTTCGGCAGAACCAGTGTGCTGGTAACTCTCGTGGCCTCAAAGGGAGCCGTGTCTGTCTGGAACTCCAACCTCGTCACTTCACTTCGATGTTCCAAAGAGTGTTGTTCTCCCCTGCTGCTGAAGCCACTATACAGGACAATGCAGTGTACAGCAAAAACAACCTTTCTAACATACTTGCATGTCCTGTTGTCAACATCTGTCATGAAGACGATGGTTTCTCCAGGACAAAATATGCTTTTCTTCAGGGATATCTGAAGGATCACAGAGCCATGATGGAAGCAGCAGAAATAAACTACATCCTTCCTAGCTTCTACTGCCAGTGAGGCCTGCATGGAGAGGGTGAGCAGAAAGGCAAAGCATGGTCAGTTCTTGTTGCTGGATACGGAGTAATTCCCAAACACCACATGCACAAACTCCTAACGCCAACAGCTGAGGCTGCTTAACACTCCCCACAAGCCCCACCGTTAACCCAGAGCAGTCTTCCTCGCTGCACAGAATGTGAACATGGCTGAATTATCACAGTCCTCCTGAGCATCCGTGCAAAAGATTCATGTGTGTACATGTAAACATTGTCACCTTTAGCTATCCATGCCCAAATTTAAAGGGAGGCCACAAAATGATTAGTATCATCATGTTCTAGCTGCCTTGATGACCTTTGACTGACTGTCCCAGTCTAGGTAGAGTGCAGTAAAAAAGCCACCTCCTATTTGGTGATCCTTGCCCAAGGCTTAGACTTCAAAGCAAGAGAGTAACCTCCCTTTTCCCTCATCCTGGATCTCAGTCTCTACTTCTCTACTTCTACTCTTGAAGTCTTACAATGCATCTTTTATGCTAGAAAAGAAACATCTTGTTGCAAGCCCTGGAACAAAGATGGCAGGAGATACTGAAGTGTCATTAGAATGCTAAAAGGAGGAAGCTCAGAGCTAAAAGTTTGCGGGCTCTCAGTAGTAAGCGGTTACAGCTCTGGATCAGAACAGGGGTAGGTCT
Organism: Elanus axillaris; assembly: GCA_026212715.1. NCBI lineage: Eukaryota > Metazoa > Chordata > Aves > Accipitriformes > Accipitridae > Elanus > Elanus axillaris. The sequence goes on from JANZLQ010000005.1 coordinate 33,307,924, forward strand.
CTGTGTCTCCAACTCAGATAGCTTGTTCCCCTTACCTGGTCTTTCAGGTGTCTTCTGTGGTCACCGGCAGTTCCTTGCAATACTAAACATCTCTCCTCCTTAGCTAAGAGAATTTCGTGGGTGCAGCAAGTCCCTTGAACAAAGTAGGAGATGCAGCCAATTTTGCTGGTGAATGTGGAGGGAACCCTTGCAGGAAAGCTGAAGTGGAAGTCAAAGGTGTGGACCCCAGAATCCAGCCAGCCACCTGAAAACCAAACAACACACTGCTATCAGAAACTTTTTAAACATTTAGGATGCTTGTACCTTATGGAAACCTTGATATTTCTCCCAGAATCCAAGGTGCCCTTACTGTCTGGTATTGCACCCAAAATGCCATAAAGGCATGGTATAGGGTGGACTGTGCATTGCCTCTGCAGGTTAGCTGCTGGATGTATAGACCCCTACCAGTCGGCAGACTTGAGCACTGCTAATCTGCCTCATTTTAACACAAGGTCAGCAAACCTGCAGCTCCTTACAAACTGTTTAGGTTTTTCACCTACCAAAATGGACTGCCACAGACTTATAGCTTTGCAAATAAGTACTAATAGGCTTTTAGGGAGTAAAGTGGTTTAATAACTCTCATTCCTCTTTTATCACTGTCTGCAACACCTGTGCATATGATCTGAAACTTTTGTTTCACCTGTGAAAAGACCCCACTCACAATAAAATTAATATTTGACACCTTCTCTGCACAACTGGAAGACAGGAGAATGATGATCTGTTCCTTCTAATGGCTTCGCTTCTGTGCCACTTCCTCTTAATCGAATTCAGTTTTGAGGGGGTGAGGTCCCACTGACTGTAATGAAAGACTGTCCCACCTATGCAAGGATAAGTTTGGCCCCTTCTGGCCAGATAAGACCAGCTCTTGAGTCTTTTCTTCACCCAAGACCTTTTTCTTTTAAACACCTGTATCTGCTGGCAGCTTTATCATCCCTACTTAAGCTTTCCTTCCTCCTAGTAGTTTGTGCCAAAACTTCACTTTGAACAATATTAGGGGATATTAGACTGCTAGAATTTTGTCCTGCTGACTGCATCCTTTTGCAGATGAATTCAACGATGCCTCAAGTTTTCATAATCTAAACTGGATATTCTTGTTGGCAGAAGAGCCTGGATATTGTTTCCTCACAGCATGGGAGATTTACCAGATGGTATAACAGCATTTTCAATCAGAGTTGTAACTCAGAAGAAAAGAAATGCCTAAAACAATCTGAAAGGGAGGAAACTAAAATTCATCAGCCTCTTAGATAACTGTAATATAAGAAAGTCATGTTCTCTATTCTGACAGTTTGTGGAAACCTGATGTTCCTAGGGCCTTATCTCACATGACATTGTCTTTGAGTTATTTTGGCAATGTTCTTGTTTTGGTGGAAGGAAGAACTTTGAACTGTGAGCAGATCTGCAATTTAATCTTGAAAGAAACAAGCATCCCCCTCTTGGAATGATCTGCAGTTGGGCACTGGTGCAAGCGGTCTCTTTTTCAGCCCCAGCAGAGTGTGGGGATTTACTGGAAGAGTTCAAATTTCTCCCTGCCTGCTGCAGGTATGGCCTGAGAGCCTGGCTTTGCATGAAGTAGATCCTGTGATGCAAAAAGGCTTGCAGATCCTTATTTCATTCTATGTATAGCTTTAATCCCACTTCCTCTGGCTTGTGTTGCATCACTTTAAAGAGCCTTCTTTGAATCGTACCTGCTTGCTGAGCTGTGCTTAACTTTCCCCACAGGCCCTCAGACTCAAAAGGTCAGTGGCCTTAAGCAAAGTCCCTGGATTCACACTGGAAGCAGAGGTGCACTGGCTTTCCCTGGCACCCCATGGCTGCTGGATGTGAGCCCCATTGCACAGGAGCACCCTCCTATCCATGCGGGCTCCAAAAACCTCATTCCCCTGAAACCATGCAGCAGAATTAATTCCACTGTAGGAAGTTGCCCAGAAGCCTCAGGGATGGGAGGGGGCTCCCAAGAATTAGCTCCCCAGAGGCACCCGGGGATACCACAAGCTTGCTTTTCAGCAGAACCTGGGCAATTCAGGCAGACTGGAAAAATTAGGTCAACCCCTGATCATTTATTGTGTTACCTAATTAAAAAAGTGTTCCATCTTGTATTTCCCAGCAATGGAGACGATGGCTTCAGCTGTGGGGAAAGTGCAAAGGGGCTGCTGGCCAGAGTGACTCGAGGGGTGACCTTTCTATGAAGGACACAAGGGATTTTCTGGAGTGTGACTGACAGTGCAGAGCAGTGCTTGGAGAGTTTCAAACTGCCCATAGCACTGTGAGCTCCTGCCTCTGGTTTGCTCTGACTGCAGAGGTTCTGCTGGTGATAAGGATGGTTCTTCTTCGTAGCACTGAAACTCATCTTCTTTTCTGGATGTAATTATCCTAGAGCTGTTACCAATCATGTTCGATGACTGCCAGGAGTCAGTTTCGCCAGCAGTCTTTATGTCACAGAGAGAGACAATACTGAGTTTCTTTTCCAGTGGCAGGGCTTACCAAGGTTAAAAAGAAATACGTCAGCAGGCATCTGGATCCATGTATATACACTTCTTACAGAGACATCAGATGTGACCCGAGTAGGGCATGTTGTAAGATCAAATACCAGATAGTAAGATGCTATCAAGAGCGTATTAGCAGCTGAGTGTCAAAAGCTGACACAGGCAGCAATCTGTTCAAACACACATTCCTGGTATGCCAACAGCAGTGGGGGGCACAGAGTATTCAGGGTAAGAAGGGTCAGGTCTGTATATTCTTTCATGTTTAAAATGGCTTGCTTGAACTTGTTAGAGCACTTCTACAGAGTTGTAATCAATGCTGGAAAAGGAGGAAAAAGTCTGAGTTACAGTAGTAAAAAATCTGTTATTAAACTGTACTGCATTACCAAGGACATGGGTGCTCAACTCTTTTGAAAACAGGATTGTATGTGTAGGTGGCAGGATACAGACTCAAGTGTGTCTTTAAGCAACACCAGTTTGAACTTTAGCCGAAAACCAAGGTGCTTTACAGAAACTTGTTCTTATAATGGCAAGAATAAATAACTTTTCCAACACTCATCATTTCTCCATCTTTTCTGTTAGGTTTGTAACATCTGGTAGCCTATGGGAAGCATCAGGATGCTGCAGTAAAGCAAGGCTAAGACTCTAATGCTTGCATAAGGGGAAAATGACCTTTGGGTGAGGTAGAGCCTTCAAATCTGGGAGGAGATGAGGCCTGACCACTGCAGATTATAGCTCAGAAGCACAGTTTCCACAAACTGGACTCTAGGGCAATGACCACCTATGATGTGCAGACTGAAGTTTCAGGGGTCCCAACAGACCCTAAGAAAGAGGACCTGGGAAAGGGGAGTGCACCTCCTAGGAGGCTTCCCTTTGCTTTAAGCATCCCCTGGAATAATTCACTGTCTTAGGTGGTGATTACATGCCGCTGACTTTACTCTTTTTAATAAATCTATACCTTTTAATAGTTAGCTCTGCATTCATGTGTGTGCATGTTGGGCTGTAAAATGTCTGAAGGGAAGGTGCAAAGAAGATAGAGCCAGGCTCTTTTCAGTGACAAGACAACAGACAACAGGCAGAAACTGAAACACAGGAGGTTCCCTCGGAACATCAGAAAACACTTTCTCACTGTGGAACACATTGCCCAGGGAGGTTGTGGAGTCTCCTTTCTTTGAGAAATTGAAGAGCTATCTGGATATGGTCCTGGGCAACCAGCTCTACGTGGCCCTGCTTGAGCAGGAGGGTTGGACGAGATGACCTCCAGAATTCCCTTCCAACCTCAACCCTTCTGATTCTGTGATTCAGTGAAATAATCACACTTTTGCAGGTGTTTTCAGTGTTTGTCTCACATTTTTCTTCCCTCTCGGTAAAGATACAGCAATAACTCTAATAATACTTTTACTATAGTTGCAAATATAACAAAGCCTGTATACCCAGTGGGTACTTGCTGACACGTAAGTCAACAAGAACACTGAAGGCAAGCATTTTAGATGACCAAAGAATGCATTGGTGATGTGCTTGTGACTAAATTTTCCTACCTGCAGCTAGACAGATTGTGACAGATTTCTGTGCAACAAATGTTCACTTCACAGATAAAGTCACCAGCTCAGGAGGGACTGCTCACACTCTCAAATACCGCTTTCTGTACAATACTACCAATCATCATGAAGCCCCGGTTACCATCAGACGTAGGGGGAAAGGAGTATGCCATGGGATAGAAACAGAGCACATGGACATTGGCAAAAGGAAGACTTCCTCCCCAGTGGAAAAGTTCTGACCCCACCTCCCACCTTCCCTAGCCCATTGCTAAGATTCTGTTCAATTAACCAGTGCCTCGTTCCAGTGTTTTACCCTCTATGTGGAAACTCTTAGTTTTGAAGATGTAGTCAGTCTGGTTGGTGCAAGCCATACTCTTGTTGTAGTCCCATTCAGTATTATACACCTCAAGCCATTTCAGGAAGCCTCTTCCCACGAGCTCCACCTTCACGACGGGGTCCACCAGGGTACTCCTGAGGTCCAGAACCAGTTGGCCATCTATGCTGGAGCCGGCCAAATGCACCTCAATCTCAGGCAGCACCAGGTTAATTGCTCTCACCATCGACATGAGGAAAGAGCAGGAGCTGGGTGCTGCAGGGGTCCAAAGTTTAGATTGCGAGGTCTTCTCCAACCCTACCTGACCCCGCGGACTCTGGGGTTTGTGAGGTCACAACATAGGGGATGGGCACAGCGTGCCTCACAGGAGAGATCTCAGCTCTGCAAGCTATGCCAGAGGGGATAGGAGACATTTATCTGATTATTAGCAGCACCTAACTTTTGATATTAGATTGGTATCGGCAACATGGCAGATAAACCACAATTCAAGATACTTAGCAAATGTTGATAAACACCTAGAAATTTCTAAGTGCCTTTCCATGGCTAATCGCAAAACTTCTAAGGACACACACATGGTTAGGTGCACCCCCTTCCTCTGGGGCACTGGATCCCCAACTCATGCACCTCTCCCTGGGGAGACATGGGTGCTTTATGTGCTCCCTACCCACTAATCCATCCACTGGTGAGAACACACGCCACAAACCCGGTGTATTGGATTTCTGTGGCAAGGTTTTGGTAGCGGGGGGGTTACAGGGGTGGCTTCTGTGAGAAGCTGCTGGAAGCT
>JANZLQ010000005.1:33313198-33375602 GCA_026212715.1 Elanus axillaris
GATCTGGTTTTATTTCTCATTACCCTACTCTGTTTTGATTTGTAATAAATTGAGTTAATTTTCCCCAAGCTGAGTCTCTTTTGCCCATGATGGTGATTAGTGAATGATCTCTCCTGTCCTTATCTCGACTCACAAGCCCTTGTTATATTTTTCTCTCTCCTGTCCAGCGAAGGAGGGGGGGGTGATAGAGCGGCTTTGGTGGGCACCTGGAGTCCAGCCAGGGTCCACCCACCACACCCCCCCACCCCACAGCAGTGCACCCCACCAGTGTCAGTGTGCTGGCTGCACACAGGCTGCTCACACCACACCCGTTGGCAGTGCCAGCCCTGGCTTTGGTGGCTGCCGTTTCCTTTGTCACATTCCCAAGTCTCACCCCAGGTCACAACTTCTCACACTTCCTTGGAATTTCTTTCCAGGCTGACTCTTTTTACTTTCATGAATCTCCTGGTAATCCCCTGTCTACTGTTTAATTCAGCTGATGGTTGTCTGAAGTCAGCTTCACCATTCGTACTTTCCACATGGTGTTACCAGTTTGGGGCAAACACCTTTTCTGAATGCACAGTTTTGTGTATCGTGTTCACATCTCCTGTGCACACTCAGCTCACTTTAGCCGTTGTTACCTGGGCATGCTACCAAGAGAGAGCTCTGCAAACTCCCCCACAGCAAACTACAAGGCGTGGGTAGCAGACATGGTTGATAGTGGCCAGAAGACTACAGCAAGTGGCAATGAGATCTGAGGAGAGCAGGGCAGGCAAGAGGCCACCACCACACCAGACCTCCGGGCAGTGGGTCCCACAGATCTGGTTGAAGGCAGCAGGGTCTCATTCACCAGTGCAAGGTGATTGGAAAGATTTTATTGTCATGTAGGAGGCTTTGGTGAATATGGCTAAAGGCAAGGGACTGAGATGAGGCTCAGCCGATTTTGTCTCCTGAGCTCCTCTTCCTCATATCAGAGCAATTCCAGCTAGCTGGAGCTGCTGCAACTTGATGGTAACATTAAGAGGAAAGACAAATTCCTTTCAAAAAAAAAAAAAAAACCCAACACAACTGTCCTGGTTTCAGCTGGGATAGAATTAATTGTTTTCCTAGTAGCTGGTACGGTGCTGTGTTTTGAGTTCAATATGAGAAGAATGTTGACAACACTCTGATGGTGTCAGTTGCTGCTAAGCAATGTTTAGTCTAAAGTCAAGGGTTTTTCAGCTTCTCATGCCCAGCCAGCGAGAAAGCTGGAGGGGCACAAGAAGCTGGCACAGGACACAGTCAGGGCAGCTGACCCACACTGGCCAACGAGGTATTCCAGACCATGGGACATCACATTCAGGAAATAACTGGGTGGAGGAGGGGTTGGGATCGCTGCTCAGGGACTAACTGTGTGTCTATCAGCAGGTGGTGAGCAATTGCACTGTGCATCATTCATACATTCCAATGCTTTTATTATCACAGTTGTCATTTTATTAGTGTTATTATCATCATTATTACTTTCTTCTTTTCTGTTCTATTAAACTGTTCTTATCTCAACCCACGAGTTTTACTTCTGTTCCCAATTTTCTCGCCCTTCCCACTGGGGAGGGAGGCGAGTGAGCAGCTGTGTGATGTTTAGTTGCAGTCTGGGGTTAAACTACGACACCAACACACTGTAAATTTGGTGTGGGAGAGACCTCAGATGTTGTTGGACACTTGGACTAAATAGGTGCGCCATGCTCTGACCCACATACATGTGGGAAAGGAAAAAAAAGGATGAAGCATGGGAGATCAGAAAGACATTTTCAGCCAGGGAAGCAGGGATGAAGACAGCTACAGCAAGGGCTGCAGTGAGGACCACATCCGAGGCTGATGCCAGCAGACGCCTGAGAGCCACTGATGAGTTGCGAGCCCAGAGTGAAAGTGCTGGCACCTGCTCTGCAGAACCCAATTCCAGAGGCAATGTTCTCAGCTGCAGGTTGAGGGTGAGGGCACATGCTGAGAAATGCTGAAAATTAACTGATCAAGATGGGCAGCAGTTAAGGAAACAAGTCACAGCAGCATGTTGAACTTTGAGCCTTTCTTCCCCCATACTAATTAGTCACTTTTTCCAAGGCTGTCAAGATTCTCGCTCACAGTCTCTGTACCCCATCCTTGCTTACAGTGTTTTCAGGTGTTTCTTTTTTAAGGAAAAAAAACAGCATTGAATTAACATGCTGACTGCAAACTGTCACTCAGTCTTGATTCTTGGCTGCTGCATCTTGTTCTCTGAGCCTCTGCTTGCCTTGCCTTGTTAAAAAATAAACTTTTTGGGAAAGAACTGTTCAGTGCCCTGGGTTGTAGTGAGAAGGAGCAGTTTCTCAACTGGGTGCAGAATTACCAATAACAAAAATATCCTTTTCTTATTTATGCTTGGCAGTTTTTAGCAGTCATTGCCTTGTGCACAAGTTGTGTGGTTATGGGTGGGAAAAACAGCTTATAGCTACTTGCATGAGTGATGATATATCATCAAGTAAAAAATTATAATTAGTGATAATATATGAATTGAATGCTAGACTCCCATGGTTTGGTGCTCAGGCACTGATTTATGCTTTACAAAAATAGCTTATAGCTATGAGCTCCATGCTGCCATTACACCAAACCAATATTTCATCTCAGTCTGTTCATCCCCTGAGAATTTTAAGTGTAATCTGAGCATGCAATCATCCAGAAAAGGAGGAAGCATTGCTTTTATGTCATGGTTTTTGCTCCTGCCTTAACTCCAACTTCCGTCTTGAAATTAGACCAGCTAAAAATGAGTTGTGCAGATGTTGTCTCTTTGCACTTTGTGATGTCTCTGACAAAATGATCTTTAAATTCCTTTTCCAGAAGAACAGTACAGTATCCTTTTCACAAAATAAGCACCAAAAAGTACAATAGGGGACATTATATTCTGTCTTTGCCTGTGTTGATATGTGGTGTCATTGATTTTGAGCTTTCAATTGATATCAGCCAAAACAGAACCTTTTGTCTGAATCAGCTATACTTCAGAAGTTACAAATGGAAGGAAAATGGATCCGTACCTCACTATATGTAATTCTGCAACCCAAAACCTGGCTTCCATAGCTTCCCCTCAGTCGTTTAAGAAGCTTCATGCAGACTCGCTATGTTTCCTTGTTTTGTGCAGCCATCAGGGAAGCCTGCGTCACTGTTTGCTCCTACTTTTGTTCTCTGAGACCCACATGAACATTGCCTTAGGCTTGAACCTCCTGGTTTCAGTTTAAAATTTTGAACCTGAAAACTCAAGGGGAAATGAAGGGCCAAGCCCTTGGGCTTACAGGGTTGCATTGTGACAAAACACATCGGTGTAGGATTGTGTCGACGAGGCCCCAGGTAACCAAACTGAGCCCAGGGGGGACCGTTGTTGTTCACTCTGGGTCGGCACAAGGACTGGCTTCCCCAGCAACCTCAAGGTCTGAAGGAACTGGATGTGGCAAAGCAAAGGGAAGACCCAGGCTGAGCTTTTGGATTCATCATAAAACTTGGACTGGTCTGCACTTTAAGAGGATTTAATAGGAAAGTGTTGCACAGATCTCGTTTGTATTCTGCTGCTTTCCACCAGTGTATGAAGGGCCTGCATTTGCACACAAATTCCCTTTGTGAGTTGAGCTGCCTCTATAGCTCTCCTGATGGTGACATGTGGAAAATGGAGTACCTGCATTAGAATTTTAAATTTCTTGTATTACAGGGGAATTAGGCTGTACTGATTGTGCTTTAGATGCACCAAATGCTAGGACTAGCTTTCTTGAAGCCAGTTTCACAACCATCTCATAGGCAGTGACATCGCTATGAAGAAACTGTTGTGGAGGACTCTTCATACACTCAGCCCCTGTTAATACAGAGGTTTTACAAGACAGCACGGATCAGGCAAATGAGTACAGTTTCTTTTTGCCAAGCACCATCTCCCTGTGGAAAAAATAATGTGTAATAAGCACTGTGAGTGGGACGGCCAACCAGAGCTAAATGGATAATTCTTATTTGGCATTCCCATATAATGAGTGATTCACTTGGCAATCACAAGGTCCAATTATCTTTTAATACTCTTTTTTTTTTTGGATGTGATTATGATATATTGTGCATACAAGCAGAAAAACAATGCTTTCACTAATAATGTTTTTAAATTTATTAGTGAGTGCATTGCAAAATATAACTTTTTTCTGCTGTCTTCTAACTTTGATGATTTCTTTAATACCAATATTAATATATTCCCTAATCCTGGTATTAAAAATTACACATTATTTTAATACGTTCCATGATATCCACAGAGCAGAAAAATACACCGTTTCTACTGCCAGTTGGTTTTCCACCAACTTGTTCTGCAACAGATATAATGAGATATGCTCTACAGCCATACAGGGAAAGTAATTTTGTCGGAGGGCACAGAAGTGTAGTTGACAGGTTTTTGTAAGCCAAAATCTCATGACACCTTTTTTGGGGAGGTTCAGCATAAGTCAGGCTGACCGTAAATTCAGAACATCTCCTTTATTCCTTGGCTAATCTCAACATTTAGCGAGCACATGCAAAACAAAGTAAGGACCACTTTAAGAATTTAGAACTGTACTTGGCCGGGGGTGGGGGGGATGTAAAAAATACGGCAGAGCCAGCAAGACTTTAAAGCTCTACCATGATAGATCTTACTTGGAGAAAGTACTGCAAAGCTGTCAATAGCTGCTTGTAAAGAGTAGAGGTTGAAATAGGGAAAACATGTTTTTTTCCCTGTCAGAATGGCACGAACTCTTGGCTGAAGCTCTTGCCTGGCCTATCCATCTGGCTGATGTGAGAAATGAGATATTGATTTTTCTTAGACCATACGATCAGAAACTTAGAGCCACAAAGCTAGCAAATAATACACCGTTTATTACACTCCGAGTGAGATGTTGGAAAACTTTTGCAACACACATCTTTCTATTTACCAAATGCAACTTAATTCACATTATTAACCACAGAAATACAGAACACACACTGCTAGACTGGCTTCTGGTGAGAATTGATGTAGCTAGGAACTGGCTTCTGTGCCGCAGCTTTCCATGTTGCAGATGATTTGTTCACCAAAAGGAAATAATTCCTTTGTTAAAAATAAGCCGTAAATCTGCAGTTTTTCAGAATCACTCCATTAAATTAGAAACATGGTTGCTGCTCATTTCAAGGAAATGTGTGCACCCTCATCCATTCTGTATCCTTGAAATTATTGACCTAAGCATCCAGAATGATGTCTTATCTAGAAAATAGTACACAAGAGGAAATCAGAGTGGAAAGTTTCATATATGAGATAATATATATTTTATAAGAAATTACAAGGTAAAGTCAAGAGTACCTGTAGGTACTTGCAAGAAACTAAGATCTCAATATGCAACAAAAAAGATTTTTCATTCTTTCTCCTCAAAGTCACTTACCTACAAGAACCAAAACAGGGAACTCTGAAAATCCAGAAACATTAGTGGGAATGAGGAAGGCATGCTGCTGGCCACAATATTTGGCATTAGTAGCGAGTTTGCATTATTTTATCCCTGCTAGAGAGACACGGTAGTTCAAAACTTTCTTAATAAGCCAAAAAATCCCAGAGGGCTGCATTTTCCCATAGGAGGTCTTTTAATGGTAGACCAGCACTCACATCCTAAGCATCTGTTCCTCTGACTGCCGTCACTTTAAACAGCCACTGCATTAGCCTGTCTGCATTTAAATAAGCAAGGCGATAAATAGCCTATTTCGATTCCAGGGAGTGTTAGCAGTAAGATGGACAGAACACCAGCAGGACGGCCACAGCAAAAGGCAGGAGCCCAGGAGGGGCTGCGTGCCCCAGGCCCACAGACCTTCTTCATCCACTGGGCTCTGCAGGCTGTGGGTGGCTTTGCATTAGCAGGGAGGAGGATGTGGTGCTGCTCCTGACGAGGGGTTTGTTTTAAAGCAAGCCAGTTCAGAAGGTGTAGCATTCCTCAGTATTCCCCCAAAAAAGCAAACGGAAACACAGAGTGGACCTGACTCTGCCATCATGATGAGAGGAGATGAACCGAGCAACACCCAAGCCCAGCAACTAACATAAACAACCCTCATCACAAAAGCACAAGAAACAAGCCTGATCATCTACACAGGTGAGAAAAACGTAAAAGACAGAGTCCCACCCTTCACCAGCACTAAGCTGAGCCTGAGGAGTGTGTGCAACCCTCTTCTCCGTGCCTCGGAGTTTTTCGGTCAGGGCTGTCTACCCCGACCCGGGGCCTACGCTGTCTAACCAGGGTCTGTGGGTGCCTCCTGGGCGCATCATGCAAAGAGCTTCCCTCCCCTCTGATGTGGTCAGAAATTCCACTGTCCCTTCAAACCCTGTGCCTTTTCCTGCTGGACCCCACAGGTCCAGGTTTGGTCTGTGATCCGTGAGGGCAGTTGGAGACCCCCCCGGCCCGGCCCACCCTGGGAATATCCCTGCATCGCAGCAGCGGCCCACAGGCAGGCCTGGGGGCTGAGGTACCTCTCCTCAGTGGGATTGCACATCTGGGTTTTCTTTTTTAGAGGTAGGTCCTCCTGCCAAAGCCAAGGAGGAGTGAGGGCTTTCCCAGGAAAAGGGGGGGCTAGAGCTGCTCCAGTTTTTACCCAAAATACTGTGTTCAAAACACTCGCTGAAGTGATGAAAAGCCCTTTGTCGTGGTTTAACCCCAGCCAGCAACTAAACGCTACGCAGCCGCTTACTCACTCCCACCCACCCAGTGGGATGGGGAGAAAATCAGGAAAAATGTAAAACGTGTGGGTTGAGATAAGAGTGGTTTAATAGAACAGAAAAGAAGAAACAAATAACGATAATAATAACACTAATAAAATGACAAGAGTAATAGTAAAAGGATTGGAATGTACAAATGATGCACAGTGCAATTGCTCACCACCCGCCGATCGACACCCAGTTAGTCCCCCCCAGTGCCGGTTATTTCGTGAATGTGACATCCTATGGTATGGAATACAACCTTGTTGGCCAGTTTGGGTCAGCTGCCCTGACTGTGTCCTGTGCCAACTCCTTGTGCCCCTCCAGCCTTCTCGCTGGCTGGGCATCAGAAGCTGAAAAACCCTTGACTTTAGACTAAACATTGCTTAGCAGCAACTGAAACCATCTGAGTGTTATCAACATTCTTCCCATACTGAACTCAAAACACAGCACCGTACCAGCTACCAGGAAGACAATCAACTCTACCCCAGCTGAAACCAGGACACCTTTCTACTCTGTTTTGCTGTTCAGGAGATTATAACTGTGTAGCTACAACCTGTTCTGTCCTGGAAAGCTTCACAGGACCTGACACCCTCTTCCTTCCATTGAAGACATTTCCATTCCAGTTTAAATATTTATTACATCAATGAGAGGTACATAAGAATGTATCCCTGGCTAATTTTCAGTGTCATTCCTTGTTAATATAGAGATTATTACAACTGACTTCCAATGAGAGCTCTTTGCTCCAGAATCCCCTGTCTGGTGTTGCCCACTTCTATCGATTTGTGATGCCATTTTTTTCTCTTTTAGCTTTCAGATTCAGGCCTAGAAGTGTATTTGTTCAACCAGGTTTGGGGTCATAAATAATTGAAATGCACTAAGAAGTGGTAGTTTTGGTTGGCTGATTTATATAGTGAGGAGAGTAAAGTGGTTGTGACCTTCTGGCTCTATCTTTGACAAGCATATCATTGGGAGACAAGAAAGAGGCTCAAAAGCGTGCCACTACATGGAAAATGAGCCACTTCTGCTTATGAAGACATGAGGTTGTTCTTCTAAATTGCCTCCCATTCATGCAATGCATAGTCTATATATTCGCCTTTTAACAGCCCTGTTGGCTTTTCCAGACATGCTGGATATTCCTCAGTGTCTTGTTCCGTTAGGTTTGGTTTTAGCGGTCAGAGAATACAAAAGCACGAAAGCAATGCAAGCCTAATGAGTGAAATCATTGTGCATAGAGTGCCAGGAACCTCAGCAGATAAACCCCAGGAGCACAGAAAAGCAAGAGCAGGGAAAGGAAAAGAGGAGGAAAAATGCCCAAGCTGAGCCTTTGGTTTGTTTTTCTATCCCACTACTGGCCCTCAAGGAAAGGCGACAAGTCCTTCACGCAGAAGTGAAGGGAATGAGTTCCTTTGGTTTAAATGTGGTACAGAATTATCTCCCTTCTTGGTCACTTGTGCTGCTTGTGTGAATTCATGCCCTCTGTGGGGTTAACCGGCTTTAATTCTCCCATGTCAATGGAAATCCCTTGTGATCAGAAAGGGAGGACCAGGTTCCTTACCTATCTGTTATCACCTAAACATAGGAGGGACTCTACCATAATACAGGCCACTATGATGCCACTGTTTCTGCTCATCTGCACTGATCTAATGCTTATAAATGGTTTATTATTTATGGAGACAATTTTAGGTCTAGTGTAAAATATGTTGTTCTTTTTGAAAAGTCAAACCACCGTATATTAAGCATTAATTGTGTGGAATTTTTTATATTGTTAGCTCTTGATGAGGAAATGCACTTTGTATCAGTCCTTGCAGCCCTCAGCGTCAATTTTTTATTAATGCTTCCCTTGTAATTCTGTATTTGTTTCTAGTGTAGATAGGGAATAAAATGGGAGCTCTCCAGTGATTAATATAACATTTTTGAGTTTTCATGGATGTTAGCAAAAGACCGTGCGGTCCAGTGAATAAAAGCTACTTAGTAAGTTAAAAATGACACTCCGATTATATCCCATGTGGATAATTTTTTAAAATTAAAAATCATTGATTAAGTGCTTGTTATTTTCCTGTAAGACAATATTTCCAAAAAGATTTAGCAGTCCATAAATGCAACGGGCAAGTTCATGATCAGCTGTCAAGCTGTTACCTGATAAGCTCTAAATCTGCGTCGGTTGTGAGCGCTGACAATCTGTTGTGACTGGGTCCTGATCTGGAGAATTCAGCTTTCTGTCTCCTAAGAGGCACACACATTTGAAAGCCCCAACCACAGGGCCTGGGGGGGGCACGTTGATGGTGGTTCCGTCCTCTCACCCACCCCATGCCTTGCAGCAACTGGACATCCAGGAAGGCAAGTGTCCTGGGCAAAAAAAGAGACCGAGCTAAAGACCGCATGGCTCGGCTCAAGGCTATGGCACTCAGCGAGGAGGATAGATGGTTTTTTTAAGCAGATTAAAAAAGAAGCATAGGGAAAAGGTAGGGATGGGACCAGCAGGGTGCAAGGGGTCATGGCTGGGCACTTGCTTCCTGGGCAAGTGAAGAAGGAAGCAGAGAAGGGTCTTGCACTCCAGGTTCTTCCATCCCCAAAGAGCACTGAGATTTGCGACTGCAACGCAGCTCAGCTGCGTACAGTTTTTATTTAGGCAAGTAGTTCTACCTTGTCCCAAGGAGCCCTTGAAATCAAGCATTCACCTGATTCATTACTGCTCTCTGAAAATTTACAGTGTTGAAGCAGGCATTTCAGTAAAAAAAAATTCTCAAGTTCTATTCATTTCTTCAGGCTAAACATTTTCTGATATACACCTTACAAATTCAGGCCTTCATAAATGGCATTCTTCAAAGACAGGCTTTGGTTTGACATATTATGTTATCGTCCCATGTCAAAAACATTGCCAGTTCTAACAATACACATTATCTGGTGAGATTCTATGCCTATTTTCATTAAATACATTGAAAAAATGTTTGTTGTTTTAATGGGGTACGTATGTAAAACTATAGTATAGGCCAAGTATGAAAGAAATACAGATTTGAGGAACTGCTACGTTGGAGGACTAAAGGTGAAAGTAATTAAGGCAAAGAAATTGTATTCAGAATTAAAAAGCAGTTTTGACCCAGAATAAATATAAATGAGCTTTCTGCTGCTTTAGAGTTTTGGGATTTTTTTCTGGGTTTGAAGCTTTTATTCTGACCATAAAGGAGGGAGGGAAATTATACGCAGTCACACAAATAGAGTCAAAAATTTGTTCCATTTGAACTTCAGCCTATGAACTAAACACGATATGGATTAGCTCAGGCTGCAAATCTGAGCAGAGTTAGGAAATGTCAGCTATGTTAATAAGCGAGTAGAGAATTATGAGGGAATCACTGTAAAAGTAATCGTCTTGCTAAGCCACTGAAGATAAGCCAACAGGTTGCATCTGTAACTGGGGGGACCAGGGCCCACAGCTGAGCAGACCAGACCCCTCTTTTCATAGCCATGGTGTTTCAGTCACGTCTGCAAGTCTTTCATGTCCTTTGTGTCTGTAATTTTTTGCATCACTGCCCCTAATTGTGCACCCTTTGAAAAGCTGCCCTGTATCAAATGGATCCTTTCCTTTGCAACACTTGAAGGGACACAGCCAGGGCCTTCCTTCTGTTACCAACACAACTTGGAAAACAGAGTAGCTTTAAAACAGATTTGACTTTTCTCTTTTTGCCTCAGTCAAGCAAAATAGACCAACAACTTTATTTCTAGTCAACATAATTTTCAGGTTTATATATATTTATAGCCTCTTTGAACTTCATCCCTGCAGAGAAAGTGATGGAAGAGCACGTCTGCACTGTGCCAGATATGCTATGGAAGTGTTCCAACCCTACCAAAACCCATGGGTTAATAGCACTTTTATTTAGCATGTACATAAATATTTCAGGGCCTTGGTCCTAAGATGAGGGAAAAAATTGTTGAGACCTCCCAGGGCCTTGGATCCACTCCCTGATGTCTGTTTGGTGCCTCCTTGGACAGAGGTCATGTTCCCTCAAGACAGCGAGCTAACGGTTGGCAGCCTCTTTGCCAGCTTTCCTACTGCTGCGAGGTCTCCATGACACGAGGTTTCTTTCAAAACTAGGTGCATTTAACCTGAACCGGTACTAAGGGTATGGCTAGAGAGCCACAGGCAGGGGCAGTAATATGGGTTGACCACCTCCTGAAGACCTTCAGCTGTAGGGCAGTAGCTGTTGTGCGCTGCTCCTAACCAGTCAGCTGTACCACAGCAAAGAAGGTGGCAGCAGCATCCCTAAACTGCTTCTCCATCACCAGCTGACCATGTGTTCGGTTTTTCAGTCCAGGATGCTTTTTCATCCTGAGGAAGCTTTTTAAACAGCTGGCCAATATCTGCACTATTCAGTCGGTGCTGTCTCAGGATTTTTTGGTGTAGAGCGGTACAGCACTTGGGAAATACACTATAAATTCACATCTAAGCTTTCCTCTGATCTTTCTTTCACTAAACCTGGGGGAAAATTTATTACCTAATTCACTTGAAACCACTGTGTATATTTATTTTTATACATGAAAAGCATTTTGGTTGCAGTGAAACCTCTGCTTTTCTGTATTGTTACAAATGTCCATGTGTCTTCAGTTTTGATTCACACCATGCAGGCAATGGCTGCAGCTGACCTTGTACTGACTGAGTGTTCAGAAATCCAGGTTTATACTTACAAACTAGATTAATGCAAAACTGCTGGAACACAGCTGAAGAACACAATAAAACAGAGAAACTGTTTCAAATACTAAATCCAGCACAAGTTTGCTTTCACTATTATGTGTACTGGGCCAAATTCAGCTCTCTGTAGGATTTGCTTCTGCTGACCAGGTGTACACAAGGATATATTTCATATATGAAACTTAAATTCTAAGCTCGAGGAAGTAAAATGCAATAGCTGAGAAGCTTTATGTGCAAATGGGTATTAGCCACAAGAAGCAATTCAAACACATGAAGCATGCAAAAATAATTTGAAAGGCACACAAATGACGAAAACTTGCTATAAAAAGATCACTTAAATGGGCTGTATAAATGTCTGAATATCTACAGCTTTGCTGGGAATTGATGAAGCATTTTAAATTTTGGTGTAAGGTGATTCAAGAATTCAGATCTGTGAGCGTGGGGGTGAAGACTGGCCTCCTGGGCTGCAGATTTTGGAAGCTGCTTCTGATAAAAAAAAATAAATCCTGGATCCTTAATTTGCTTCAAACCTCATTCGGAAGAAAAAACAAAGATAATTAGGATTTCAGCAACCACTTTCTCAGTCTGGTTCAAGTCTCAGAGCAATAGGAAATAGAGATGAGTCTGAACTGTGAAAACTGGGACTAAAGTAATGATTTGACCCCAAATTTGTCCAAATTCGGTGACGTTAATTGTACAGCTTCTTAGGAACGTATCAAATGCACAGTGGGAATGTATATATTTCAGGTTTTGTAAATGGATGGCTAACATTGGCTGAAACCTCTAAAGCAAGTCAGGTGATATCTAGCCCAAGGAGTGATAAATTCCACATAAGAAAGTTTGAAGACATGGCAGAATAAGATGATGTGTCACAAGAACCATCAGTGCTGCGCTGAGATAGGCCAGCACTGAAAGTCTTCTGCCAGGTACTGATACTGGTGCCCATAAAGGAGATGTAGGCGGGAGCAGCACGTCATTTTCTGAATAAAATACCAAGCAGAGGGTAATGTAGTAGCAAAACCCAGTTATGTTGCCCTTTCCTCAGCCTATTTCCAGCCAGAGGAAGCTAAGGCAATAGCTTTGTGCTGAAGGAGTTAATTTGACAGGGCTGTTAAAAGCAAGGGCTCTTGCTGCTGAGGCTGGAGGGCCGGAGCTGCCCGGAGCAGGCAGGGACTGGTCTAGGTGCGATATGTGTTTCTGCTGAGTTGTGCTGGTTTCAGTGGGATCACAGGCTCTGTGGGTTGCATCTCTCCTTCCTTTGAAGGCAGCAGCAGCTGAGCAGCCTCTCAAGTTTACCAGCTGAGGAAAGAATTATTTCTTCCTCACCTGCTGTGCTCTTCACAGGAGCATCAGGGCCCATCAAACGCAATTATTACCCGGTGGAAACTTAAAATGGCAACCTAGACTAATTAAAAAAAGATCATTTAAGCAGTATCAATATTACCCCCTCACCTTGCCACCGGCAATGTCTGCAAGGCCAAATTTTCACACCATCTGCATTAGCTGGGCTTTGACATCTGTTTGTCACCAGCCCGACCCGGCTGGGCAGGGGAAGAGGGGCTGCCTGGTCCAGGCCATGCAGCGACCACCTGCAAAGCGGCATCCACGGACATCTCCCCAAAAAGGTTCTGCAGACGGAAAGCTGGCCGTGGGAGGGGGCTGCCTCTGGGTTGACGGGAGTAACTTCTGCAGAGCCGTACGAGCACAAAACACCAAAGCGGTGAGAGGACTGCGCTTTGAGGGGTGTTTGTGAGCACTCATACTTTGTCCGTGGCCAGTGGGAACGAGGCGAATTTTTGCCTGGGAAAGCAAATAAAGGGCTTGGCTTCTTGCCTATTCCCAGGGGGAAATATTTTTCAGACAATAACAATTTTTTGGTCCTGACTTGAAGGCAGCCCTTACCTTTCCTAGGCTGTGGGCTGCACATGTTGGGGTGATACGGGAGCTCCTGGGACAGTCCCAGTCCTAGCCCTGCATCCCTCTGCGCTGACAAACCCCTTGACTTGCCAAATCCATGTACGGCAGCCAAAAGGGGAGATTTTTGCAAGGTTGCGAGAGGAACCGTCTTGAGCTGGGTCATTCCAGCCACAGCTTATGGAGGACCCAATTACGCATAGATAATAAAATAGCAGAAGGGCACAAAGACACCTTTGGCTGGGGTGATGCTCCCCCCCCACCGGAGCAGTGCCTGCAGCTTGTCCGGGGCAGGATGCTCCAGCTGCGGTACCTGGCTCCGAAGTGGGTCAGTCCCAACCTTGGGAAAAAACTGTTTGCATTGTGATGGTCCTAGGCATTTTATTTTTTTTTTCATTTTTACCAAAGGCACCAAGGAAATAAACAGGAAAGGGCTGTGGCCCGCTCAGTCAGATGAAATACTCAAACGCAGCATTAGCTGAGGAGCTTCTTGTAAGAACTAAGGTAGCCATGCAAAAGGCTGTATCTCTTGTTCAGATCAGCAGTCATTAAAAGAGGGACAGGACTGAGTTAGCATCGGTGGGATTGCTGGTTGTTTTTCTACTTTGTTCCCCTCTCCCCTGAAAGAAATTGCCCTCCCTCCCTGTCACAAAATTGCACTTGAGTCATTACTTGTTTCTGCTGCTCTGTTTAGAGGGATGCTGTAGCTGTGGTGATGCAGTTCTAGTTATTTTGGTTTACAAATATGACTCAGCCCTAAAGTAAGCTCTTAAACAATTTTTTTTCTTATGGTTCCAAGCAATACTGCTGATACATAAATGACATCCTGGGAGTTACCCTGGAAGTCCAAAATGGTAAAATAAGATTACTGATAAAGACAGATTTTAAGATGAAGCATATTATTGAGTTTTGTTCTCTTATGGATGACATATTATGTGATCAAGAGATTATTAGAGTTTGTATTAGTTGAAGTCTCACGTTATAGAAATAAACTATGAACAGAGTAGTAGAATATAGGGTTGCAAATTTCCTTTTATAGTAAACAATGCCTGTTTGTCATTTTACAGACTGTTTAAACTCTGGCAATAAGAAAATAGTGATTAGTGCAGACCTAGATGCGTAATTGATTCTAACAATTGATTTTTTATTTTTATCATTTTGCATTAGCAGCATACTGACAAAAACAAAAAAGTGAAATACACTGACACGCTAGCGGCCGTTCACATGGCTGATGAACAGCCAGGGCACAGAGATCTGAGAAACAGGTTTTACAACATTGTCTTTTTCTTTTCAAACCCTCTCTAAAACACTTCTTCTTACTCAAGAATCCGGTGGTACGCTTTGTCTTTTCTCCCAGGACAAAGATTTGGCCACCATTCCAAAGCAACAAAAAATTTTAATTTTTTAATTAGAAATTAAAATAGCAACAGAAGAGATGGCCAGGACTGTGACTTGGTGAATACGGCTGTGACTTGGGTGGAAGATGCAACTGCAGTGGGCTTTACTGGTGCACTGAAGATGAGACGCTTCTCCATGGGTCACCCACTCAGGAGATGCCAGAGCTGCTCTAGTCTTCTTACTCGTATCACTCTGAAACATTTACTTTATATAGCTGGCAACAGCCATCATCTGGTACTTTTTAACTTAAATTATTAACTGGTTTGGGGACAAGTGAAACTGCATTTGCCTGTAAGTAAGTTTCACTATTAAAAAATAACTAGCTGAGCCCTACTTTAAAGCTACTGCTATTTTTATCTGAGAAAGCAAGGGAGTCCCTGCCTGTTGAGAGGCCGTGTGAGCCGAGCACCGTCCCTGTGCCGCAGCGGGAGTCCCCTCCACTTTGGGGGAGACCCACGAGTGCTGCCTGGCCCACGCAACCTGCCCCGCAGCTGAGCACTTCCCCACAGCAGGGACACAGGTGACCCATTCGAGAGGAGACTCACCGTGTCCACGGAGGAGATGCCACCCCATACACATCCCGTGTGTGAAGTCAGCAGGATCTGAGATCTGGGCTCCATGGCGGACGAGGTTGCGCTTCTCCGAGGTGCCCCAGGGCGAATCTGCTGTAGCCCAACGCAGTTAATAACAAGACCCTATGCTGGCACTGCAGGAGGGCACTTTTACAGCACTCCCTGCATGAATACTCACTTTTAGGCACCCTAGAAAATAGCGGTGGCTAGTATTTCAGCTGTGACTTAGTGACCGTATTTCCCCAGTTGCGCTGTTAAAGGTGGAGCGCTCACAGAAGGCAAAGACGTCCTTAGCCGTAAGGAGGACTGAGGCAGCCAGCCCCCTGGTCTTGCCCATGGTAAATCTATGAGTACCGGGAATCTGCAGCTGCGGAGTTGGCTCCCTTTTCCACAGTTTACAACATTGCTGCTTTTTGTCAACTTGTTTCACCGTAGCATTGAAGTCAGCATTGCAACTGAAGACGTCTCTGCCTTTATATCTGTAGGTCTATTAACTTAGGGCAATTACTCTGCAAAGAGGTGACAATTCCTTTATGGAAGTTATTGAATTCTGGTACTGCAAACAGTGCAAACACTGCATCAATAATGAAAGGCCAGTAACAGAGCACAATGTACCTGCATCGTCCAGAAATATATATATTTTTTATGGACTATATCGTCTGACAGATAATTTAGGCCTGGAAATTAGACATCAATTTTTAATAATATTTAAATTTGCTTTTCAAGGAAAATAAAAAACTTCAGCTACTAAATACTGGCTTGACTGAACAGGAGAGAGATGGCGAAGAGGGGGTGAAAGGGAATTAAAACAAGGGTCACTGAGATGTCTCATTGGACTTTGCTGACCTTTAGAACTCCCAACTGATTAGTAACCTTGAACGTTGATAAATTAGATAATATTCACTCAACCTATTCTCATTTTTTATTTAGCAGAGATTTCCAGCTTTGCTCAGCAGCATGACTTCTGGTCTTTACATATGTGCAACACTGACTGCCTCTCCAAGGATTTGATTCAAGTTTTACCTGTTACTTTATGTCTCAATTCTTAGCGTGTTTCTTAGTGCATTGCATTGTGCTTCACAAACCTACAAGAGCAGAAGGATACTACAACACCCAGGTCAAGGTAGGCTACAAAAGGAAAGAGATGCTTGTTTTCCATCTATACACCATTTTAGTTTTGATTAAAAGCTGGGATTAAACACCAGTATTATTCTGCATTTGAGAAAGGATCGAGAAAAAATTTGGAGATAATTTTCCTTCCAGTTCTCGTATTTGTTACAGCTCTAAATCTGATGTCAGTGGATGGACTGAATGAGATAAAAGGCAGGGACACTTGCCTTACCTGTAACTTACCTATCCGTGGACCCAAAAGAGGAATGCTTACAACTGTTCTGTGGGGATCTGCCCTTCTCTCTACCAGCTCCACTGCTTTCCTTCAGCGCTTTCTACAGACTCTGCCAGAGCCTGAGGATTCTGCCCTTGAAAAGTGTTAAGTCTTTTCAAAAAAAGAAGTCTGGTCTTCATGCATTTCCTATTTCTATCTTACACCTTTTCTTGAATGAAATTGAAGTGCAATTCTTAAACAGTAACACCTTCTGCTAAACCTTCTCTCAGAAATAGGCACACAGCTGCCACTGAAATCCACTGGAGATGTGCCTCTGCATCCGAGGGGAAAACATCACCTCCTGACAATTACTAGCAGACAAAAAAACACCGCACAGAAAACAGCTGCTTTTTCAAGGAGCTGACACTCTTCTTTAAAAACTTTGACTGCACCTTGCCAGGAATGGGACAATCCAGTAAACCCCTTGAGTACCTGTTATTTATAGACTAGGTGAGGAAAAGGGTTTATTTGGTCTGAAAATCTTCACAGGTTTAATGGTCCAATGTAGACTATCAGGTTGGGGGGGGTTGTTGCTTTTTTTTTTTCAGATTTTTAATTTGGGGTTTTTTTTGTATTATTTTCATTCAGTGGCCTGGCATCTCTTGTATTCCCTGCTCCATAAACATCCAGTACTCAGCAGACACCAGGGCTCAAGCGAATACCTACCAGACACATGCAGTTACATGGCATTCCTTTGATCTCCTGCTGTACATGAAACCCTGTGAAGTAGCATCTGTTTGCAGGAAAATAATTCTGTTTTGTAAAAACTATATACATGGACTTCCCTTGTAACTTCATAATACAAAGGGTAATATTAATGGAAGTTTTGCCTGTCCAGGTTTCATGATGATCTACTGAACAGGTAAGAGAGATGCTGAAGAGTAGCAAGGCGCTTTGGAAAGAACGTGAGTACTAAAGCAGTATTTAAAGGATGCTGCCATCTTGGGCAGTTTCCTCCTCTCCTGTTTTGCCTCCACTGTTCATGATGCATTCCTTACAAATTCAGCGTTCTCAGCCTGTAATTTGTAAGCACTGTTTTATTCTTTATTTCTCTTCCACAATAACATAGCTTTGGTCACGTAGCCTCTTTTATTTATTGTCCCAACAGTACAGTAGTGAAAACAGGGTTTGCATATTGCAGTGATCCCCACGCATCAAGATACTTTACACAAACAACAAAACCAGCTGTGGAGCTTACAGAAAGACAAACCAACCCGGGGCAGCTGGAGAAAGGAGGAATCTGGAGAAGATTCCCTGCAAATCTAAACAGATGCAAGTCGCACACAAATGGTCTGTTCCCACTCTGGGTGACAGCATCCCGCTGGCACATAGGGTCTGATCTTTAGGCACATGAATTTTCTGTTCTATCCACTGCAATGACTCAGATGTATGAAGTTATTTATGTGTTCCCAGAAGAATAACAAAGATGAGGCATAATAGGCATAAGGTTGGGCTGGGAAGAAGCTCCCATACGTAGAGGAGCTAGACCAGCGATAGTCTACCTGTATGGCCCAGCAGTCTAGGCAGGCTGGCAAAGAAGGAACAGTAACAACACGTGTGAAAATGACATCCCTGAAAAGGAAAGGCAGCACGAACAAAAACGTAAGGTAAGAGAAATATTTATTTAAATTTGCACAATAACGAGCTTATACTGAACAAATTCAATCAAGAAATAATAGTAAGTGCAGTAAAACAAGGAAATATTGATGACTTTTCCCATCAGAAAACATTAAGAAGCCATGCCTGTGCATCACGGTTTTTCTTTTTTGTTTTTTTTTTCTTTTTTTTAGTTTTTTTTTGTTTTTACAATAACTTCTATCCTTTTTTTTTTTCAGCGCACATACTGTACATATCACGTCTTAGCTGCTAGGTTCTTTATTCCTGAAGGCTTCATCTTTTTACTCAAACATCTGCTAAATTCTGCAGTGAGCAATCGAACACATTTGTGCAGATGCAACTATGATTAGGTAAAAATCTCTGCATCTGGTCAAGTGTTGGACTCTCAAAGCTTCGGAAGACCCTGTAAGAGCTCCTAGTTGATTTTGGATCTTGACATCGTTATGTACAGCATTACAATGTGTCACTTTACACTAACCTAAATATTCTGCATAATGATGTCAGACAAACAAATAGCCAGAAGATTTGGGCCTAACCTCATACAAAGGTTTACACATCCAAGCTTATCTTGAGTCCCATAAATTTCACTCTGATTCAGGTCACTGAGTTCATCATATATCTGCACTTTAGATGGACAAAACCGATCTAATTTTAGTTTTATTTTTGTACAATTTTTGGTCTAAAGGTCTTTTTTGTGAAGGAAAATTCTTTAACCAGAAACTGCTTATGAGAGATGGTTGTTGGTGTCACAGTTCCTGAAGGCACTGTGGGTCCACTGAGCAACAGATGTGGCCATTCTAAAGGAAGGAAAACCAGAAAGAATTGAAACAATTAGCATTTTGTACAAACCAAGTCAATTTAACAAGCTCAGCCATTTGCAAACACCCATCAGATTTGAACGTACAGCTTTGCAAAATACAAGACATCGGGTTTTGATTGGATTCACAACATTGTTGTCATGTCCTTCCCTTGCCCAAGGGAATGGGCTATTACGATTCCTCTAATTGCTTGCTTTGCTGTGGTCTGTATCCCAGAGCCACAACAGTCAAACTGAAAGAAGCTGGGATCAGTGGAAGAAATGCTCCCGACATAAAGGTATCAGGCATCTGCTCAAGTATACAAAGCTCTTGAACAAGACAGGGAGCTTGGGAGTTTTATTTAGATCAGCCAGAAGGGGCTCTGGGTTTTATTTAGCCCTAAATGCTTCAAGTTAATACACCCTGGCTGTAACACCAGCAAACATTAATCCATAAAGTTCTTCCTGATAGTCTAGACATTCTTCTGAGAATTTTAGCAATTAAGGGAACAGATTGCCTATGGACATCATTAAAGTACTGGAGAAATAATTTTCCGCATCTCTATTACTTCTTTTTTTAAGTCTGATTCTTACAATGCAAATAAAAGTGTAGATTATTTTTAAATTACTCCAAGTATGTTTAGTTAACTGAGCTGCCAGGGCTGAATAAAGACCATGGTCTGAATCATTCCAACATTTTCTTTCACTCCTTCTGTTACAGGAGGTTAGACAATCCTACTGCCCACCTTCTTGTGATTTGAAATGGTTTGTGGCTAAGTCAGCTTTAGCTGATGCCTGGGTTTCTGAATTCTTAAAGGATTTGTGTAAACCTATTTTGCTATAGCTTGCTTAGACAGGCTTAGACTGGAGCTTTGACCTTCCATGTGATGCTCTGCAGGAAAAGAGTGGGGTGACACAGGACGAATGAGATGGAGAACTATACAAACTGGGCACAGCGTTAACCTGATCTGGAGGGAGTGGGCTTCTTGCAGGCAGAACTACAATATTAAAATGCTGCCAATATGAGCAGATGATAGTGTATTTCAAAAAGAAGACTGCTCTGTAAAGAAAACTGAGTAAGATTTGGTTTGCTGAGGGGCAAAGTGGTTCATCTTCACTGTTATGCAGATTCACACCTGAGCTGTATTAAATCTATGGGTTTTGGCAGCGTATGTTTTAATCTTACATATGGTCACAATGCAGCAATGGATTTTATGAGTCTGTGTATGTGTTTACACTGAATAGAAATAAGTCAATGCTAAAGGTTCAGGCTTTGCTTAAGAGAAAAGGGCAGATGGGAGCAGCACACAGGTGGCCATCGGCAGAACTGACACATGGCTTCTGCATTGCCACTGATTCGCTACACAGCAACGAGAACACGTTTCCCATCACCAAATCTCAAAAGTGCTTTAGAGAAGCATCACACATAACTATTTGTCTTACAGACAGGGAAATGGAGGCACAAAAACCTCAGCAACTTGCCCAAGCAAAAAGTAACTTCTAGCATTGGAATTGGGCTATGCCACCAGCTACGGACCCCAGAAGTATGGGTTTCTGCACATAAGCCTGTTTCAACATCCTTTGGGCAGCAGCTGGCTTTCTAACCATCAGCCACTTTGTCAGTTGACATCATTTTCTTCTAACCACCAACCCGTTCTGACATCAAGACAAATGCCTACGCTTACTTGGCACGTACCACTTCCCTCCTAAAAGGACTCTGCCTCAACAGCAGCAACCGCCGGTGCACACGGTATTGCGTCAGGCAAAGTGGAGGAAGAAGGTGGTGCTTGACAGCTTCTATTGCATGATCTGTTATTCCCATCTCTCCCAGGAGGTGTTGAAGTTAGATTATTTATTATGAGCACTTTTTCTAAGTAGTTAATTGTACCATGTACTAGAGTTTGGCAAGTATCTTCCTTGGGATGGACATAGGATAAAGACCAAAATCAGCTGTGAACTTCATTAATAATTACAGATTTCTGGATGAATCCTGCTGTCTCTCTCTCTTTGGCTACAGCGGAAACACTCTGTCATTCTTCAGTACTGGATGATGGAAAATACAATTCACCATACAGGCTTATTTTGAAGGGAAAAACTTAGTTTAACCTCCTTTTCTTTTGCATCTTTTAAAAAAGATGCCAGAATTCACATAAGCCCATAGCCACTAATTTTTCTCCTCAGACAATGAATTCCTTTCACTACAAAAACTCTTAAATGTTCTAAACATTATGTTGATTCTACTATTAATTTTAAAGCAAGAAAGCTACATAACCATGTAACTAGTCTTTTAATTCTCAAAACATTATTCTCAAAAGCAATTCAATCAGTTCTGATAACACTGCAGTATCACACAGAACAAATTTCTTGTGTCAAGTCTAGTCTTACACACCTCTTCGTTATCGCGTATGTTCCCAAGATAGCATGGAGCTATACAGTAAGAGCTGTGGCCAGACTTGAATTGAGCTCTCCTGGTGGAAAAGCAAAGCCCACTGCCGTGTCTGCAGCACACTACAGCACGGTCTGCTGTCCTGCTTCTGACCTGCTAGCACATTAAACCACTCTTCTAGCACAAGCAAGAGTAAAGTTAACTAAGTTGAACACTTTTACTGTTAGCTCTGCTGCTTTAAAATAAGTGCAGACACCAACTATCCACTGACCGGACTCAGTGCATTAACATTTATATACCACGAAACAAGCTGGGAAAGAAGCATCTTTGCTTAATTTTTATGCTCTTTACCTTGCACTGGCAGAGGGTGCACTCTGTGCCGTGCTTGATCCAAGAAGATCCAGTGAAGCGAACGACATTGGTTTCATCCAGACAGGTTTTAGTGATGTCATTGCGAATGGTGTCCGCTTGGCAGGGGTCAGTGACGCAGCGCAGGCAGCACTCATTCTCGGGGAGGACGCTGAATTCACAATCCACCTCCGGGCACGGCAAGGGCCAGCAGTCAACTTCGCCTTGCTGTTTACAAATATGACGAGAACAAGAGAAGATTATTAGCTCTTATTTTCTTTCGTTACCTGTTCCTCTGACTCAGCAGTCTGTTTCTTAGCTGGCTAGTTGTATCCATCTGGTCCTACTCAGAAGTTGGTGCAGAGAACGCTGATATTCATTCCCTGTGGGAGACACAGCAAGTTGGGTGCTTTTTTCTGCATGCTGTTCAGGAAGTGTATTAGAGTTAACTTATTTCAACATGCTCTGCAACAAGCTGCAGCTGAAAATTCTCCATAAATGTCATGCAACGTGGAATATGGCGACATCCTAGTGAAGTCCTGCTTCTGCAAGCGACAGAAGCCGTAACAGGGTTCTACTGCAAAAGTGCTTCAAAATCTCCAGTTTCACCTAGTTCTTACTTCTATTCGGACTATTGGTTTGCCATAGAAAGCCCTCAAGTTCAGCTCTGGATGGGCTAGAGTTTATCTTGGCCACGGTTACAAATGCAGTGGCTGGACTAAAGGTGTCAAGCTACCAGCAGCCCAATGCAGCAAGGAACACCAATGTGTTTTCAGTAGGAGGACCTCCACCCCCTTACCATCTATTTAGGATGTTACAATCAGAATACCTGAACTTCCAAACTTAATCACACTTTCTGCATGATGGGTTCAGTACAGTCAGGGTACAAAAAGGTCAAAAGAGAGACTTGTGTTGGGGCACAATATTCTTAGGGGAAGTTCCTGTATGCCCGTACACAAACCTAAAGATGTCTAATTATTCACATCAGTTACTAGAAGCTGAGGTCAGCTTCTTTTCAACTCTGGACAAGGGCCAAAGTTTCAGATCAAAGAAAAGACTTCACAGAAGTCATTAATCCATATTTCTTTTGGAGCAGGTCCATCTCCAACTTCTAAATTATTCAGTTCATTTGAGCACAGATTGAGTAGTCTAGATTTAAGGGGGACAAAGAGAATTGCATTTGGCCCAGGAAAAGAGGTATTCACAAAATCTGTATCTAAGACTTTGAGAATGATGAGTTCAGTATCTCCAGAGGAAAAGCTGAAAAAAATTCCCAGGGATTTGCCATAGCTGAAAATTTACTCCTCTTGTTGCAGAAAGTACTGTGAAGTTACTCCTCTACAAAATTCTCATCTGGGTCAATTTTTGTCTTTTTGAATCACATGATAGCAAGAATGAAAGCAATCTTAAAAGCAGTCACTGATCTTGATATTTCAATTTATTTTTTGTAGTGATGGACAGTACAAGGAGTAGACAATATGTCATCACCCAGAAAAATCCCTGACAACTGAAAGAAAGCAGGCTTTATTTATTGAAGTAGCATCTTGAAAAAAAGAGACATCTATTGAGATCCCAAACTGTAGGTTGCTTTGTTTTGTTTTTAAGACATTTAATGAACCACTTGGGAGTCTATTTCACTGGATTTTAGCAGTGGTAACACTGAAAGCACAGTGTCTACAGAAATTGGTTTCTGGCTGTTATTCATGGTACTCTGACAAGGGAAAGCTGCTCGATGGACTAGGCTTTACATTCGGAAATAACCGGTGACAAAAGCTAGTTGGTTTTATCTTGGGATTTTTTCTGTCACAGAACTTCCTGCGTAGCATTATGCAGAATAGTTTTTTTTCTCTGACTATGAAATACATGCCTAGGAAAAAGATCACAAGCTTTAACAGGTTTTTTTCAAACCTCAAATGCATCAAGTCTTATTATTTTTCTGTTACTCAGAATGTCTGAATGAATAAACAATTTTAAGTCTACCAGCATCTTTGAAAATATCAACCATGATAATAAATACATATTTAGAATTTCCTTATACAGCTTCATCAGTCTCTGAATGAGTGAACACATGAGTGTTGCTGTGTAGGTGCCGTATCCAAATGACCTCCACTCTTTGCTAAAACAGTCTTCATGATTAAATAATTTCTATTATGTCTATTGTGTCAAAATGCATTTCTGACTGGAACTTGACAATACTGACAAATATCCATGAAAATCAGATTTCGATTATACGCATACTCCAGAGGAAATTAAATGGATGCTAATGCATGAAAATTAACTATTCACAGATCAGAATATCTCATATCCTTTTTCCCTCCTGTCCCTGCTGCTGTAATCAGGAGTCTTACCAAGCAACGACACTGCTGACAGTTCTGTATCCAGGAGTCACCGCTGTTGTAGGAAAGCTCCCCGCTCTGATGTAAACATTGACTGCTGAGCCTTGGGTCACATTCAGGACAGCAAAATAGGTCCACAGTGGGATTTTCACAGTCACAGACCATTCGCCGGCACATCACATATCCACTCTGTTGTTGGAAGACAGGCATAGAGCGATGGCAAAAATGTGATCAACTCTGGCACTACTGGTACCAAAATTTGGTATTTTTTTTTTATGATTCTAAGCCCCTAGCAGCTCATGAGTTTTTTGACTACATGATAACCTTGTCAAAATACAATTCAAACAGAGGCAGAAACCATAATACACACTCAGTAACTACCAAAAGGTTCCCCTGTTGTCTTATATACATCCTTCATACAACCAACCTTCAGACAGCTCTCACCTAAGGTGGTGAAACCCAAGGGTGTCTTTCCCAAAGGACAAATTTTAATGGTATTACACTAAGTTTATGTCATTCTTATACAGATGCTAGTCAAGTCTTGCTTTAAACTTCCAGATCAGTCCCTTTCATCTGTAATTATTCACATAAGAAGATGATAGGTAGTCTGGAATTAAATTCATGCCCATGAAACTTGAGCTGCTGAAATGCTCAGGACTTTGTCAGCAGTGTATTGGGCCTTCATTCTCCATCAGCATTTAGCTTGAGATCAAGGTTCCCACAGCTAACATTTGAGAAAGCTAAGCTGAATTACTCTGCAGATACAGAACCTACTTCTATTTATAGCCATCTGCTAGAGATACTGGCGTCAGTCACCAACACCAATATGTGTCTAGACAGACAGTTTCTTTGCATGAAAATGCCATTACTCCCACCCAGAAAACACAGGTGGTATCTCTGCTAAGAAAATAGTACCATCGTCCTTCTCCCAGTATCGTATAATAAACCTCCCATAATATAAAGAAACCTCTGAAGTTCCATTCATGCAGATTGGAGAGAGAAGCTCTCCCCAAAAGAGTATGTAATACATAATTCCATTTTTCTGTAGCACTACGTGCACACCTGACAAGGCAGCTAAAGCAGGAATTTCACTTGAATCACAACACTCTTCCTTTCATCCCTACCACCATCTTGAGAAGCAGCTATTTCTATTTCTACTGACCTGGCACGAGCAGACAGAGCATCTGTCATTCTCCAGCACCCAAATCTGACCGTTGTGCTTGATTTTATCTTCATGGATACAGTCTCCTGTGCAGTTCTTGCCATGGGGACATCGACAGTCGTACCCACCATCCAAGTTAAAGCAAACAGTGTCATTGGCACAGCTGTGCCTTCCAGTTGCACATTCATCAATGTCTGCAAAAACATGCCATGTAATGCTCTCAGACCACATTCAATTAACAAAAATGTTCTTGCGGCAGTCAATATAAATGATTCTTGGCCATTAAAGACTTCAGCTGAAAATTAATTTGCACTTCACCAGAATGGGGAGAAATAACTTACAAGTTCACAAAAAGTATTTTTCAAGCCAGATAAAAGTTTTGAAGCACGATATTTTGAGGTTTTCTATCCATATTTCTAAGTCAATGCCATTGAGTAAGGTAGTTAGAATAAAGGAAGCACAGGAAACATAAGAACAAAAATAATTCTCAGCTCCCTAAAGAGAATTAATTTGTGGCAGCTGTTCATGAGATGTGCAGTTAAAGAAAAGCTGCAGAATTTTGTTTTCAAAACCTTTTGCTGGTTCTGTCTAGCACATTTGTGTTCACTTGCTGAGAAGTTAATGTGAAAGGTGACATCTGACCTGTAAGCTCATTTAAGCAAGCACACAATGCTTTAAGTTGCATCATTTATTAGGGGGTGCAAACTAGTATATTTTAATTATTTAAGTTGCAGGGATATCTATAGCCCCTGTGCCTAGCATACAAACTAAAGAAAAAAAATGAATGTCTCCAGTGCAAAAAGGTAAATAACATCAAAACAATCATATCTCAAAGAATTCAAGAGTACCTTTAAAGGTCTACTTCATCAAGGTACATAAAATTATTTTGCAAGGGCAAACTAGCAGCACACACTGCCTTCTACTTGAATAGCCTTTATTTAGCTGTTTCAGCTGTCCATATGAAGAAAAGTTATCTGGGAGAAAAGCTTTGAAAGGGCATGAAGTAAACAGCTATATGCCACAAAACATGGAAAACACTAGAAAAGTGAAGACTGGATCTATTGTGATTGTAAATATCGATACACTGAGTTCAACTCTAAATACAATTTCACAACAGTGTGGCCCAAGCTCTTAATTAGAGTTCATTAAAAAGCAGCGTTGTGATATTTAACTATCCAACAGATCAGTACAAGACAAAATAAGCAATATGGACATGCATGTGCCTTTCACCATTAGCATAAAAACTTAATAAAACACACAGCTTTGAGTTCAATAATGGAAATGAAATCTCCAATTCACCTCAAGCACATTCAGTTTAAAGCAAAATAACTCAATTATAATTTCAATTCCAAGTGTGGCTGCAGTCAAAAAAAAAGTAAACCAGTTGCTAACACGAATATGAATTGGGATGAAAAACAGCAGGGAAATTATTAGAATTCCATTGTATAAATAAGAAGCATTGTGGATTTCCTTCACATGCAGTAACACTGGCACCATCTCAGAAAAAAGTATTGCAAAATTACTAGAGCTTATGGAAAGGACAAGGAAAATATCATTTGAGAAGAACTGAAAAGAAATAGATTGTTCATCTCTAAAAGAACAGCAGCAAGAAGGGAAATAATGAAAAAACTAATGAATACTCCAGAGAAGACACATTGAGAGCTTTTGTTCTTCATAATGCCTAACACACAAGACAAGGGACAGTGAATGAAACTGAAAGACAACAAATTTAAGCCTGATAAAAGGAAATAACTTTTCATACAATGCATAAACAAACTATGACACTCACTGCCACTGAATGTTAAGAGGGGAAAAAAATTGCACAGCCCAAAATGTATAAAGCCAGCAAGCATATTCAATTTGCAATGCTAACAGATTTTGGAAGAGAGATTACATTCCATGCATTAGGGTCTGTGGTGCCCTTATTTATGTATCAGATAACCCAGAACAGGCAAATCATCTCAGATCTCCACATCTTCTACCTCGCTACCTTCTGAAGCACCTGGAGTTGGCCACTGTTGCAATAGGGCAGAAGATAACTGGGATCGTGATCCTAAGTCGGTGTGGCTGTTCACATGGACCTGAACAGCTGAAACGTCAGAGGCACGTCAGGCCGGGAAACCCACCCGAACAGCACGGATACGTCATTAGCGGAACCAACGGCCCTGCGGAGGCTGTCCCGTCTCCGACCTTGGAGATTTTTAGAAAAGCAGCAAAGAGGAATGGTTTGAGTGATGCTGGTCTGGGCACAGCAGAGGGGTGGAAGAAATGCTCCCTCATTCCTCTATTTTCTTTTAAATCCATACTGAAAAGAATACAAGCTGGCAATGTAAAATTAAGATCCCCATATGCTCACAGTCTAACTGGTTTCAGGTTATGGAATAAAGAGAAGAAACACAAATCCTATTTAAATATAAAGATCCAGATTAACAGCAGGAACCTTTTTATTATTGAAGTGATTTCTAATAAACTACTTTCCGACCTTCATGTTCGTTTGTTTAAAACACACTTTTGTACAAAGCCTTCACATAGGTAGTGTCACAAATGAATAATATAACTTCGCAGCAACCTGGCCACTCTAACTGAAAGCAGCCACATTTAATGAGATACTTGGACAAAGTTCAGCTGTCATGTAAATAAGAACAGTTTCCTCTAAGCAACAAATGGTGACCCTATAAACACTAAGTCTGCATCTGGCACTTGTGTATAAGTGTATTTCACAATTTTCCCATGAGAAAAAGGCTCCTGGGGTTTGTTTTTCAACACGGTAACAGTTAGTGCACTGTTACTGAAAATAATTGAAGTTTCATCATTGACTCTGGTATCAAGTCGAGCTTATCCAAGATTGGGAACTTACACAAAATCCCAACCTTGTTTTTTCAGTTGTTTGATTCATGAAAATGAATGTTCTGGATAAAGCAAATTAATATCCCTGGTCAAAGCAGGCGCTATTTAAGTTTTGATTCTAACCTAATCAGAAACAGCAGTGTGTTTATAACGCAGCAAGAGAAACACAAACTTTGCATGCACGAAATTCTCATCTGCATTATTCATCCACATCAGACTTCAGGCATTATCTGCAAAGAACTTGCACACAAATCATCCATACCAAGCAAAACTTTGTTCAGCTTTTTGACTCTGGATTTATAACGGATGGTGATTTGTTACTGACATTTTATTTACAGCCATAACCAGCTCTCCAATTTCCATAACCATATAGACAGGGTTTGCTGGCCCCTGCATCTTTTGTGTCTGAAAAAGGAAAGGATTACAGGTTGCATATTCCCAGTGTATCCAGCCACAGAGGCATGTTATTATTGTTCTCATGTTATTAAAAAAAAAAAAGAAACAACACCACCAAAACAAACAAACAACAAAAAAGCACCAACAAAACGACAAACAATTCACTTCAGGCTATTTACAACACCCTGCTTAGGAATCAAGCAGCTTGAATGTTATGACTTTAGAACATTAGTTCTCAAAAGACTTGGAGGTTTGCCTCAGAAAAAAAAAACTAGAAACAAAATGTAACTAGTTTTCTAGTGCTAAACTGAGGACCAGTTGTTATTTATCTAAGCTACATTAAAAATTACAGCACCTTTGATCTGGCACACTTTTAAGAATTTTCCTTTTCTTACCACCATCCCCGGGTAGAACTTAATATTGCAATGACAAAGGAGTACCATGGATGAAGAAGTAGTGATACGTGTTACAGAAAGCTAGGAGTTAATTGCATCACAAGTAATTTCATGCCTACAGAGGAAAAATATTGGACTAACGCCATACAAAATGGTGACACTACCTGGCATGACTAAATACCATTTGCAATATTTGAGAGACTGCAAAGACAGAAAGCTCTATAAAAATGGGAATTTCAATTGCCCCACTAGGTTGTGCCCCAAGGCTGTTTTTAACAGATTTACTGACTGTTCCTTGGAACAGACAGTCAAAGAATCCCAAAGCAACAAAGCACCATTTGACTTGGCCCTGAGCAGTGTACAGACTCTGATTCGAAATGTCTCTACTGAGCAACTACTCTGTATTAGTGACCAATAGTGACCACAATGTATGCAAGTTCATATATCCTTAAAGGAATTGAAAAGGCTGCAGAAAATCTCTGTGGTAGTGCTTATTTTCACAGAGGGAATTATGTTAAAATGATGATGTTTTAAAGATTAATTAAAACTAGCAACCAAAAGGATAACATGTTTTTAGATAGAAAGAAGATTGCTTAAAGATTCTATATTATAGATTGAGGGTAAACGTATACTATACTAATTAAAAAGAATTTAAAGGGGGGATGCATTTCATATACTGTAATACTTTCATTCAAAAACTTCATGAGCTCCCTTGCATAACACATGGCCTTAAATGAACTATGTGCCATGGAATCAAAGAGGTCATTGACTCACAGATTAATAGCAGGTTAATTGGTAAGTAATAAAAGGCAGCAACAAATGGTCAGGTTGTCACAATGGAGAGTCGTCCCAAGGGAGTTCCCCAAGAATCTGTGCCAGAATGTGTGCTGCTCAATATACTCAGTCATCTGGGGGAACAGATGAACAGTGAGATGAAAAAGACTGTTGATAAGAAAGTATTAAAACCAAACAACTGACAGTGAAATATAGAAGTATCTCATGATATTGACTGAGTAAACACTAATATGTCAGATGAGATTCAATTGTAAGGTGCATGGGGAAATACCTGTTCAAAAATCAAATCAGTCTTTTAGATCTATTCTGGAAAGAGTTCTTGGAGCTACTGTGGAGAACTCTAATAAAAATGACAGCTCAATAATTTTTTGGCCAAAACCCCACAAATACAATATCGATAATGACAGATGAGAAAACTCACAATAAACTCACAAGGAACACAAACAAGGCACAATTAGAAAAAAATCCAACTGTGTACACCTTGCTAGGATGTGACAAAGGTCTCAGAGACCCATTCTGATTGAGCTGATGGAAAGTTGCAACTATAAACTATCCAGACTTAAGTGCAGGACATTCACATAAAGCCCCAAAAGGTCTCTCTCAGACATGATTTCCTACTAGAATCATTCTGATATCAATTAGAGCATCAGCTAGATAAAGAAAAGATGAACATTTGTATCACTCAGAAATATGCTGTTGGAAGAGATGGGTTGGGAGGGTGGACAGTTCCTTTGCTCTGAAGCAACTGAAGTTTCTCAGTTACCTTAGCTCTGAGGCGTAGCATTAGCTCAGCAAGGTGACAACATCAGGATACCCAAATATCTTTTGCTTAAAGCAAAAAAGGAAGGTGTGCATTTGATAGGGAGTCCAAGCACGTCTAAGCAGAAAGTTTGGTTTCTGTTCTTCTCTGTCCTAAGTAAATCTATTGACTGATGTCATTGTTCTTCAAAGAGCAAGTGAATTGTGAATAATTTATTTGTGAGTTCATGCAAGCCAGCTGTCAGAGTGCTTAGCAGATGTGGAAGATGAAGAGCTGAGACTTCAGCTGCTGGTAACACCAGCTTCACAGAAATGTTGCTTCCTGATACAGTAAATGTAATCAAGTTCCCATCTTATATAATGCAGTGGTCAAGTTTCTGGTTTATTAGTCCTTTTATAAAAGACGAGAAACTCTGCCAATTTTGTACTCTGCGCACACTCCAGAATATTTAAATACTAATGTGTCTCCATATGTGCCTTTTGTTTGGTGGTGCTTAAGTTGGGTTCCCAAACTCAGTAATGAAGCCTTAATGCCAATAGCTCTGTTTGGGATGGATGGAAAAAACGTCACTTTATTTGTTGACCTTTTAAGATGATGAATAAAGGCAGAAGGATTTCAATGGAGCTTTGTGAGTGCTAGTAAGATTTCCTGCTGAAGAGTAGTGATTCTTTATCTCCTGTCTCCTTAAGTGCTATCAATAACAAAGTTTCTGTTAAACATTACCAGCACTGTAGAAAGATCCAAGTGTAGGACTCCAAACTGACAGTGGTTTTTGAACTACAAGAAATTTCGTGTACTAGTTAAAATACCAGATGTACTGTGAGATAAATTCAGACATCCTGACAGTCAGCAATTCCTCCGCCTTTCAGATCCACAGACGTGGATGCTGAAGTGACCATTTTGGACTCTGTTCATTCATTAAGACTAGGGAGCATCCTGAGTCTCATAATATGCCTCCACCCCTCATTATCCTGAATTGTGGAAAATATTGTTCAAGTAGAGCCCCAGCCCTCTGTGTTGTCGGGCAGCCTGCTCTGTCACACAGAGAAGGAAGTGATTCGACTTCTGGAAGCAGGACAGCAGAAGAAAACCATAACAAGACATTTCAGAACAGAAATCCTAAACTGTGAGATCACATACAGATAAGACCTTACAACCAAAAAAGATCCTTATCAAGTTGGGCCTTCTGGATTGATGCTTTCCAATCCTTTCATTTCCACCTGCCTCGTTTAAAGAATGTGGTACCTGCTGAGAGTGAAAGTATGTTGATCACATATTCTGTATCAACAACAGCTGGTACCTGCCAGATACTCTCGGTAAGTCCTAAGGGGCTGCATTAATTAGGTGAGCTATTCTTCGGACGTGGAAGTATGCAAAATGTCCAACAACTGATGAGGCATAACCTGCACTGTTCTGGCACAAACCAATACAGCCTCTCTCTTCAGCTGATTTTGGAAGCTTTTAGACATTGCAGGGGACAAATTCAAAGGAATCAAGATATTACACAGAACTGCAGAACAAATATTAACTGGGCCTGAACATTCTTATTTTAGGATTTTGCCCTCAGTGGTTCCAGTTTTTTAATGTAATGAAGCTTCAGGCTGCAGTATCTACTATCTTAGTCTAGCTCTCTTTTATGAAATGGTACGTGAGAGACAACCTTCAGAGCACCAGTAAGACTGTGTAAAGAAACTATAAAGAAAAGCTGTAGGGGGGCAAAGAGGAAGGTACCAGGTGACATAACATGCTGAATGCTATATTTACATATATATAAAACTTAAGACTTTGCAAAGCCATGCAGTTCTCAAAGACTAAGTGGCTGATCTTTCACCACTTTTCTGGAAATATGATGATGCATAACACAATTCTATTTCCAAGGGAAAAGGAGCAAGTGCTGGTAAGAGGTTGAAGCCCTACAGCTGCATTTCCCATCATTTCTCTTGGTAATTGTTATAGAGACCACAGGTCTACCAAGGAGTATAATGTGAAGCTAAACTAATAGCAAAGGAATCTCTAGGTCTTCTGTTGCCTGTAGCTACAATAAAACGGGATTATGAATCTCTGCATTCAAGGACATTAGTCAAAATACTGGATATTCTCAGTTGTGCCAGAGAAGCAGCAGTAGCCAAGGTCAATATATGTGTAAAACAGGCAATTCAGCAACTATTATTTCATTATCAAGCACTGACAAAGTCTAATGCTACCAAGGAGCTAGACAGCCAGGAATATTTAGTACAATGTCCTAATGCGATGATTTCCTGCAAAAAAGATAGGTGCAGGTTTAGTATTCTGTTAAAATAAGTTTTTTTAAGGACATGCTCCTGTGTTTCTGTGACCTTAACAGAGGTGTTTCCACCTGAATTGTTAAAATTGGAGGCTTTGCTGAAGGAAACAAGGAGCTGACTAACACTGATCACAGAAGTGCTCTCTGTAGTACTATCAGCACGTGTCCAGGGGACATAAACAGACCCAGATTTGAGGCAGACCATATAGAACAATCAAGAAAGAAAATTTGATTTGAATGCACACTTCCTTGGCTTTTAAAGGTTTTCTCCACTGAAAAAGGGAACTTTCTTCAAAGTGACTAAAACTTAAAAAAGATGAGCCAAAGCCAAGCCTATTATGCACTCAATATAAAACACTACTTTGAAGCAGTCCTCTTAGAAAGCAAAAGGGACAAGCCCTCAAAGAACATTTCCTAATCCCCACGAGGTATAAATTCTTTGTTCCACCAACAGGACCAGTTTCTCTTCTGTGTAATTCTGCACTGTTCTTTCTACAGCTCTGCAAGCTGTAGCACCTGCAGAAGCCAGAAAGCTTCAGAGGACACTGGTCCTGGATACAGCAAGAAGCTCGTACAGTTGAAGGTGAGAAGTGGAGAACTGAGATTTGAAATCTGAGATGAGCATAGCCTGGAAGCTGCTCCCCCATTACAGTTAGTATCTAAAAGACCATCCACCAGCAGCTCAATCTAATCACTTCTAACTAGGGAATACTGAAGAAGTGACAAAAGAAATCCATTTTCTTATGTCTTTAAACCCAGTAGGGGAATCTCTCACTGTGCAAAGTTCTGACAGCAGACAAGCCAACTGCTTTTGCGCTACTGTGCTTTGCTACTTGAAGTTCAACTTTCCATACTGCAATGGATTTTAGGTAGTCTGTTCATACCTTTTCAGGTTTTATTTTCTGTCTGAGACACAATGTCACATGCTTCAATCCAATAAAAAGTGATGTGGTAAGACTAATAAACTATCTAACCTTCCTCCCCATCTCAAGTTGCTACGCATTCCAAAATTTGGAGCTGCAATCAATCAAACTGAAAGTGTTCCATTGTTAGCAACTAGGGTTATCAGCAATGAAGATTATTTCCTGGCATCTGTGATTTAATTCTAATTACTTGTTATCCTCTGTGTATGTTTAATAAAGAGCTGCTGGTGTTTTGCAGAAAAGGTCAAAACATTCTAATAATTGCCACTTCTGCATACACGTAGCAATCCCCATATTTCTTTTTCCTTGGCTTTTCATTTGCTTAGAAATTGCTGCTTAATTGTTGCTTGTTTGCATACATCTTAACAGAGTCACTTTGTATCACGTATCTCTCTTGAGGTAGCATGTGACAAACCACTATCTTCAACCCACAATACAAATGTTTATTGACATTGAAGATAAAACTTGGGGTACTGAGAATATTTCCATAAATGCCTGGCTAGACTATTACCTGTGCCATGAGTGACAGAAGGGCAATGTTATAATCAGAGGGATCACAACTTCTTCTTTGCACCTTCTTGTCCTAACACCTGGCCAGCTAACACTGACATTTAGTTAGTTCTTGACAAAGAAAGCTCGACTTATGAAAGCAGTGGCTGCCTCAAATAGCTGATTCCTCCTGGGAATACAGGCTTTCAGCTGTGGCGAAAATGTGTTGAAATAAAGTATTGATGATGGGGATACCGAAAAGGTCATTCTCGCTCCTGGTGAACTGTCTGTCTGTCTGCCTTAGTGAAATTAATTCAATTGCTTCCCTTTGGGACCAATGCAGCCCACCAATGTGAGTTTAAACAGCAAGGCAGTAAAGCTTACACTGCGTGAGCACTGAGTATTTCAGCGCTCAGAGGCAAAAGGGAGAAAGGCTCCTAATTTTGCCCTAAGTAGTCTATGGCAAAACAGACTGGTTTGTTCTCTTACGTAAGAACAGCAGCATGCAATATTTCAAGAGCTGAATAACATTCCATGCTAAGAGATCTGCAGATGCAAACACCTGTGTTCTTACTAACCTGCTGTTCTCTCTAACATCATTCATAAACAAAGAAAACCTTCTCATCGCCTTGTCCCCCTTGTCACTCTCTTGTCACCTGCACCTTGCCCCAGCCCTAAGTCCACTGAGCTCCCCAGTTTGTAGGGTTGTTCTTCACGTTGCAACTGTCTACAAGCAGCTACCCTATGCACCCAAGAAGCACCACAGTTTTAACCCAGGTGTAGGTAAGGGGGTCAGGGCTGCATAACCATTCCTTGCAATGGGAAATCTTTTCATCACAGATTATTTCAGTGTACAAGGAATGAAGTGGAGGGACTGAGGTCTGGACTGAGGCTCACTTCTACATACAAAGAACCTGACATGTAAACAGATTACTGTGGAGTGACAGATTACAGTGCATGCTATCAGCCCACGGGAAATCACTTCTGCAAGGACCATGCACAGAAGCAGGTGTAGGGCCGGAGAAGCTGCATTTTAAGCACCATGCCTGACTTCACCTATTATCTTAGCAAATCATAGAAATGGCCACTAAAACTCCACCTACACGTTAGGAATATCCATACCTCATATTCTTTTGCCTTTTGTTTATGATGCTTATTTAGACTACTATTGCTTTGGGTCAAGATTTAACTTTCATTGATACAGTGTCCAAGACAATACTTGACAAGTACAGAGATACTAGACATTACGGTAATGCAAGTCATAACATTACCCCACCTTTTTTAGATACTGACCTTCACAGGATTCTCCACTTGGTGAAAACATCCCATTGTCATGGTAGCCGTCTCTGCATTCGCAGTGGTACCAACCAGGCAGGTTAATGCAGTTAGCACGACTGTCGCACTGAACAAAGCCATCTGAGCACTCATCAATGTCTGTTTAGTAAGAACAACAAAAAAAATGAGGAGAAAATTCACTCAGAGGAAATTGCTATATTAATCTGATGGAAGAACAATGTCTCTGGTATTTCTGGGTTTCACAAAAGTGCATTTTCATTACTGACACTTGAATTTCCAGAATTATTTGCAGTAAAGTTTTGAATCATTTCCATAAAAGGACTTGGCTAATGGTGTTGGCCCTGCCAATTTACTGTTTATATATTAGCAACTCATTTTGTCACAATACATGATAGGTAATCTGACATCTGTGTAAATTGTCCACGGTATGAAGAAAGGAATTGGATCTGAGTTCAAATAATAAGATGTTAACCCTCTGAGCAGTGCAGGCTGCCTGATAAATAAAGATTGTTTCTAGGGGCATATCAAAACATTAAATACTCACTCTGGTCCTTACTTATGCTCTTGGTGACACCAGTTTTAGGTTAGTAGGGCTGCCCTATCTTGTGGAGTTCCTGCTGACTTAGACCAGCACCTCTGACTCTCAACACAACTGACTGCAATCTCCTGTCTCACCATCAAAGAGAACAGCTGGGATTCCAAACAAATGCTTAGACCCTGAAGATGAAATACAACACATTGTCCTCCTCCTGATAATTCCTTTGGGATGTGGGTTTCTTAAAAGATCAGCTTCCACAGACTGAACTTTCAAGTAACAACTCACCATAGAATAGATTTCTGGATGCAGTCACTAGATCCAAAATCCACCAAAGCACATCCTGCAGACACCTGAACTCATGGACTTAGCAGAGATGCAGAAAACTTTGTGACATGCATTTCCAGTGCCTTCAGCGATACAGTAAGCTCTAGTATAGAACAGGTCCCAGAGTATGAGTGTTGTGAACAGTCAGGGAATACCAGAAGTATGGAGTCAAACAGGGATAAAAATGTGTCCTTCCTTATCAGATCCATCGCATTCTCATTGTGCTTTATACCAACGGTAGCACACCTACTTAAGCAGCAAGCTGACCGAGAGGTGCCTATGGAACTGGCACGGAGGGAGACACAACACACGAAAGCTGCCTTCAGAAACAAAAAGCTCTAAATCCCCCCACCATGAGCTTGAATAATGAATAAACCCTCAACATACTGGCCATTCTGGTCAGAGTAGGGATTCAACCTTTCTTTAAAAGGTTGAAGCTTTAAAAATAAGAACTAAAATAACAAATTAAGACTCAAACTCTTGAAAGTACCTCAGCAGTTGATCTAGTATCCTCTGGGATGCGGATATGAAGGAGAGGTGTGATGTGACCACTGAGATATATGTAAAATATGTCAAAAATTCTGCGCACAGTCCCTGTTAGCTTCCATTTATGTAACCCATTATTTTCATAAGAGAAAGTGTAAATTGCCTAAGAAAATCAATTGTGAGCTGCAATAAGGTAACAAATCTCTTTTCTGAGAATACTGATGTGTGTGTAGATAAAGATATACTCACCCTAGTCTCTTACAAAATCTGTTCAAACACAAGCTTTAAAAAACCCAAAGGCTTCCTTATCCATCGAAAACACTTTGTTCCATATCTGAAGGTAAGAAAATGATTAAGTACGTGGGGGACACCTGCATAAACTATAAGGTATCACCCAGTCACCCACATTTGGTTTTGAGTTGCATTTTTCTTATACATGCCAAGGGGTAGGTGGGATGTGCTCTGGGTATTTTATTTATGTGCCAAATAACATCTCTTTGGAATCTCTGCAATAGCTCTACAACCGTATCATGAGTGTATTGGTTTTTAAAAGCTTTACAGATGCTTGATGAAATTTCATTAGAAATTTTAATTATTACTTCTCAGTCTGATTTTCTATCAACAGTCTCTCTAACCAGGCGCGCCTGGTGTACATTACCAGTATTTATGATGATGAAAATTGCCAGTAGACCTGCTAGAATATTGCACCAAGCATATATTTTGCCACTTTGTGTACCACAAATTAAATCATAACTCTCTATTGATTTAAAACACAGAATTTTCAACTCCACTATGAATTCCAGGACAATCATCTAAGTAGTGCTGCTGCATGACTGGGAAATGCAAACCTTTACAACCTTCCGCTGTTCAGTGTGTCTCTCTCTAAATCAGTATAAAGTCTGGCCTTTTTCTTGTGAGCAATCAGGAGCCAGTGGGACCTCAGAGGTGTTTGAGAGATCAGAGGAAGATCAATAAAAATTATGTTACTGTCATGAGAAAAGGTTGGTTTGCAGTCTGTGCCTAATCCGCTGCTATTCGCTCACATACCTGCAGATTACTTAAGAAAAAGGAAAGGAAGAAAGGACTACAATCTAGAAGTTCCCTTACCACTGGGGAATATGCCACTTGGGAGACAGCTTGCCTGGCAGAACAGAATCTAAGTGACTGTGCTAAATGCTTGGGATCACCTGGTCAGTACACGGTAACTTGTTGGGGTTGGCCGAAGCTATGAGCCCCAGGGAATCAATGAAGCATGTAAACTCAGAGGCTGAAAGAGAAGAGCTGTTGTTCGGTCTCTAGATGAATCTTCATGCTGGCTACTTAATAGCATGCATTAAGACACTGGGTGGCATATACTTCTTCTTTGCAAAAGTGGAATGTATGTATTGGTGATGAGGTGGAGAAAAGAGGGTTATTTAGGTCAAAGTAACAGGCATGAATTAAAGAAAGCCTGTGTTCCTCTCTTCAGAACAATTTATTTGTAAATCTGTAAGCCTTATAATTATAAACACAGTATTGCAGGCACAGGCTGAATGCATTCTGATGAACTCACTGATTATTCAGGAAAAACAAACCTTGAATGTCACATCAGTATCGGTAAACTGACAACAAAAGCGGCTTTTCTGTATTTATTTGCAAACTAGCTGACAAACCTATATCACAAGAAATATTATTTGGGATGAAATGCTTTTACAGATGCCAATAAACAAAGAAATATATTCCGGGTTTATTATGGCTGCATGCAAAGTTGGGTGGAGTTATGGAAGAAACCCTACCAGAACAAGCGTGAATGGAAGCACACTGCTGGTCTTTAAGAAAGGCCCTACTCTTGACAGATTGTTTGCCTGAAACCACTGCATTGGAATCACTGCTGCATTGATGCTGAATAACTCATTACTCCTTACCTGCTTTTGCAGCAAACAAAAGAAATCCAGAACAATTCTCCTCACCGCTAACTTTTTAGGCAAATGACATTTTACAGCACGTGCTAATAGGTTTCAGAATACAAATGTTCCTTATGCACAGAATTTTGTTCTAACTCTCCCAGCTAATGCTGATCATTAATTCTAGT
Organism: Elanus axillaris; assembly: GCA_026212715.1. NCBI lineage: Eukaryota > Metazoa > Chordata > Aves > Accipitriformes > Accipitridae > Elanus > Elanus axillaris. The sequence goes on from JANZLQ010000005.1 coordinate 33,352,091, forward strand.
AGAGACCTGCTCTGCCATGGGACAAAATATAACTGTCGCAACTCTGTTAAACAAGAAAATGCAGCAGAAATGTGTTTTGCAGAGCCAAAGCACTGATTTCATGGAAAATTTTCTTGACATTTAGATAAAAGGATTTCTATTTTCAAATGGGCATAGCATGGCTCAGGAAGTGCTGCAAAAGTATCTACAACTGAAATTATCTTATTAGTATGGGAAAAGCAACCCAGAAATAATTTTTCTCTGTCCTATGGTGAAGCATTCTCCGATGAATCATCTTGCAGCTGCTCAGTCAGAGGTGTGAGCTGACGAGAAGAAAAACTGATTGAAGTTTTGCTTGGCCAGTGGCTATGGTATATCAGTGGGCTATATGGAACATTAACAGCACTAATGAAGTCCTGTTTGATGCTGTACTAGAAAGGCATAAAAAATGAAATATTACTCTATAGAAGGATGTTACTGAAAGGCTTTATATTTTCAGTTATGAAAAAAATTAAACAAAATGTTTAAGTACAAGGAAAGGAGGGATGTATTTTTTTTTTCAATAGCAGGTGATGACATTTTTAAGCAAATAGACAAAACAGACAACTTATTCTGAGTATCCAAGTTCTGCTCTAACTGGCTACAAGAAGTTGTGGCAAAGTGAGGGGAGAAGAAGGAAAAAAAAAAAAAAAGGAAAGCATTCCCATCCAGGTAGTAAAATAGAGTCTCAGATGTGTGACAGGGCAGAGCAAATGGTCTCATCCTGGCCCTGCTCCAATTTACAGCAGAACTCCCACTGACTACCATGGAGGTGGCATTTTCTCTATTTTCCTCTCGCCTTCTCAAATAAAGAGCACAATTGCACATACCAAATCTGTCACCCCGCTGATACGAGTGGCCAGGTTTGGAGCAGAAAGTAATACCGAGACAGTCGCTGGAAGTACCCCCACCCCAAGCTGTAGGGCAGCTACCCAGCTGCACCGCCGCACCGCAGCAACGCCTGCGCCGGCCGTGCTTCCACCCCGTGGCATTTGCACGGCAGAAAATTGGTGATTTTGGCTCCTGAGACACTAAGGCTGTGGAACAAACGCAGACTTGTGGGACATGTGAGCCCACGAAACACCAGGAGCATGCGGAGTCTCTCTACCCTTTGTAATTCATGGACACACTCATGGCAGTACTGTACATACCCTATTGCCACAAAACAGGGTCACTGATTATCACACAATCACACTGCACATGATTTGGTTTTCAAATATTCAGGTTTGCCCCTGTGCATTTTTCTTAAACTGAAATCAGGCAGCCTCGTTTTTTCCATATTTTGTTACCCATTTTTCCACTGGAAAAGAATGTTTTTTGCTAACTGAAGCCTCACATTAATAAAGTAGACGCACAGTGACAGGTATCTTGAAAATAAGTACTGTACACACCTAGCTCCCCTTGACTTGAAAAAAACTTGCTCTTCCAAATCACCTTCTTTATCCCTCAGAATCACTCGTTTCCTGAACTGTGGCAACAGTTTTAGCTATTATACCCCTTGCTCTTGTGAAGACTGAGAAAACTCTGCTCCCTGAAGAGTAGAATAAGATCATTAGCAAATTATCCACTGGTACAGTAAGAAAAAAGTAAGGCTAGCTGTCTGATGAATATTATTAGAGAATTTCTGTATAATAAGAGCTTTTGAAGATTGAAAGTGGTAAAAAATTGCCAATTTGAAAGATAGCAGCACTCTTTCATCCAGCAATAGGACCAAGCTCTCTAACGTGGTCAAGCTGCACTCAACAAAGAACCATGGCATGGGGGAAGGGGGGGTGGGGGTTTCTACCATTTTACATTACTCTCTTCAAGACTGAAATATTAATCATCAAATCCTCCTCTCAGAAAAGCCTGTATGCCACCATCAAGCACAAAGTTACGGAGACCCAGAGCACAACTTTGCCCAAAAAGCCTTTCTTTCATAAACTGCTTTATCTAGGTTGATACAAACCAAAGCCCCAGTAGCCCGCTCCTGTCAGGAAGGCAACACCACAGACTGGCAGCTGTGAATACTTAGAATTTAGTTCTTTCCATTCTGGAAGTTTTTCTGGGACAGTATAATACATGGCACTCAGCTAAGACTGCCAATAGAGACTCTCAATTGCAATAATCTGTCCCAGCGCTAACTGGGTTATTATCACTGGACATATTTATAAAGATTAATGAGTGGCCAGCAACTTCCATAATGTTCAGTCACTAGTGACTTAGGCTAAATCTGAGATCTTATTTCAAAGGCAACAGCCTTCCCAGCCTAATGCTAACCTCGAGAGCCACCCACATCCCAGCCCCATACACAGTATACAGTACAAACAGTGAAAGAAAAATTATTTCAGAAACAGATCACTGAAGAAGTGATTTTAAAAAGATAAATCTTCAATATTTTTTTTTCATGAATACATTTGGAACAGTCAGACTCTGATATGTCTTTGCATATGTCAATACATTTTCAAGGACGTTATGTCTGGCTTGAATATAAAAGACCATGTCCCAACTATTCAGACTTATGCTCAGATAACAGAATGCCCAGTAGGATTACCATGATGTCTGGGTTATCTGACTTTAGTAAGTACGTCTGCAAGGGGGAAAAGGCCTTATTCAGTAGGACAAAATGAAAGATCACTGTACTGCATAATGTATCTGCTGTCAAAACTCAATTTTCTGGAGTAGCTTTGAAAAGGGTTCATTATCCCTAACTGCAAGTTCTAGAGTCCCGTCTCTCGCATGTGAGAAAAGTGTTTGTGTTGGTTTTCATGTGACAGCAGATTTCTAATGTGATGATACTTGAGAATACCCTGCTGTTCAATCAGACCTTTGATTTGAGATCTTATGCAACAACCAGGTCCCAGTGGAGAAATAGAAGAGCCTGAAACTAGTTCAATATACTGGAGCTATCTCATTGTTAAAACAAAATATCAGCTTTTGGGATTTCCATCCCACTATATTCCCATATACCACATGCATAGAAATATCATACAAAAGAATAAAACCCCCAAGAATAGAGAAGGTGAGACTGCTGAAATAATCCAGGAAGATATCAGTTATGCCAGAAAACCAAAATTGTTTGGAATACCTTTTAAATCTGTTTTGTAAAGTCTAATCAGCTCCTTTTTTCTAACACTGCTGCTGATTGCCAAAGGAACTTTCTTCCTTGGTCAATAAAAGTCCTGGAGCCTGATTTTGTTTACAATCTCACTCTGATTTGTTCAGCTTCCCATAACTCTTTGAGGATATGATATCATGTTGAGTACTAGGATGTACTTTTCACTGTATGGGTTCTTACATCAAAGTCCCCATTAAACTATAGAATATTCTTGATTTTAACTGCATTTGTATCCCAACAGTTCATTCAGTTACAAGTTTAAATCACAAGTTTAAATCATGTGGGGCACAGCAGAGAGAAGGATCATCCACAATTTTATTCAAGCAAAACACAGTTCTGTGAGCAAAAGGACTTTCTTTACACAACATTAGAAACATCAGTTATCGCAGATACAGCCTTCAGAGAAGAGTGAAGACCATGGCCTTTCCTCTCCTTGATCCCTTGGATAATAAATTAGGCCCATGTTGTAAAAAATGCATTTTGAATGCCTTTGGAGTTGCTCCTTCTATCTCTACACCTCCCAGATCTAGTAGAAATTCTGGCTGAGTCGGCTTAAAACCATAATCTGGCTCAAAGGGCAGGAAACTAGAGCTGGGGCTATAAATGTCATGTTAAAAATTGCTTCAACAGGTTGAGTCAGTGCTGTAGATATGTTCTTCACTAAAAATTTCTAACTGTCATGTTGCATGGAAAAATAACTATTGTTAAAACAGGTCTTTTTTTTTTTTTTTTTTGAAATCCTAGCAAGAGCATGATTGCATTTTTTAAAGTACCCTGTCCATGGAAAACTAATTTAGTTCCATTAATGAAAAGGAAGCAAAATGTGATTGAGGATGTAATATGGAATTATAGTTCATTAATTCTTCAAGTATGTAATTTTCCAGACTCCTGATCCCCCATTGATTTCTGCACACCCCCATAGGTCCTGCTAAATGCCAGCAAAAAAGAAATTCAATCGTGTTGTTATTTCATGTGTGGCAGTGGCGGCGCTCCAAAATTAGACAGAAATGTTATGAAAGGGAATTTTCCACTGACTGCTTCACCATGCAGCCCTGTTAACAATTCTTTATTGTCAAAAACTGATCAATCACAGACCCCACCAATAACTGAAACTGTGACAGTCTCTTATTATACACCCAATATCTTCAAAGGATGTGGTATTTGTAACAATTGAAGACAATCATTCAGAATGCCTAATTAGCCATGACGAACTAGGTGCATCCATGAATAGTGTATAAAAAAGAGAATATATTTTTCAACAAGATTCTGTGAAACCGGTTGTGCCAGTCCCCATTAGAAAGACTAATTAAGTGGTATTGAGCCTCTATCTCTAGTCATTGACAAAGATGTGGTTTTGGTTTGACTTTGTCCGTCATTCTCAGTACAGCATCTCATCTTAACTGTAACACACACTGCTGTTTCCTTGTTAGCCCTATCTTGAAGAAGAAAAGTAATTATTTTCTTCAAGATAGAAAAAGCACTGTTGTACCTTGAAATACACTGACAAACCCATTTTAGATACCTACGCGTGTTTGAAAGTTAGGTAGCTCCATTTGCACATGTTAGAAATAGGACTAACACACTAATGCTACTGACTAAAGGTGCCAGTTGCTGGGTAAGAGAAGTTGAGTCCTAAACAAGAGAGAACTAATTTGTCTGAAAAGAGAAGAGCTAGTTTGGCCAGCTGTTATCTCTTTCCAATGGGTGGGAAGGAAGGATTTACTTGCACAGAGTACTGACCAAAGATCTTGAGTTTCCTCAAGCGAGGACTCAAGTCAGTCATAACCATGAATTACAACTTTTACATGTATAAACCAAGGATGCAGCCAGCACATTCTCAACTTAGTTTGGGTTCAGCATTGCAAAAAATTGTTTCAGATGATCTCTGGTATGAATTACAGTAAATTTCCAAGTATTTAGTTCAGACGCCATTTAAGGAAAAGAAACAAAAGAACCCACAAAGCAACTCAAAAGTTTTGGCTAGGAATTGATTTGACACACTGATTTGAACTTGGTCTTCTGCTATGGTCTTCTATCCTTTGGTCAGGGCATCACACATATTATACATGAGCTGAAGTTTAAAACATTCTTACCTACATTTTCTTCCCAGTGACTTCTTACCATGACTCTCGGTCGATAGACCAGTGACCATTAATTAACATTGCTGCTCCTGAAGTGTAAAATTCTGTAGAGATTGTACAAAATTACTGAAGCACAGAAAAGGAAAAAGCCACACTATTCCTATGCTTGGGCTATAAACATATCGTTGGCATGTAACTGCAGAGACTGCAGACAGCAGTTGTTGACAGCAAGAGGAAGAGCTCCACAGGGATACGGGGCAGTGACTGGCAGTCTTATAGATTTTAATTCCACTAATAGTTGAACGGCTTGTAATTCATAAAAGAGAGAGCTTACAGTGAGTGATGAAGGTCATCCCTATCTCCCTTATATAACAGAAATAAATTCTATTATAATGCTGCCCATCTGCACTATTCTTGTTCTATTTATAGCCCACTGTACTTTAAGAACCTAATTGAAATTTTAGTTTTCATGTTTAGTGAAGGAGGTTCTTTCCCATAGCAAATAGTAGGTAAGTAGTGGATGCATTTTGATGTTTTTAACAAATAACAAAAAAAAATCCTGTCTCCTCAAAAGCTCTTTTGTAGCACTCTCTCTTCCCTGGTTTCTCTTTGTTTTTTTTTTAAGCTGCTACATATAAGATTGTAGTGTTGCAACAAGCTAAAGAAAATATAAAGAGAAAAAGATAAGTACTAGTATATGGCTCTTCAGCAGAGAAAAATCTTTTGTTATTTAAAACTGACAAGAACTCTGAGGGAGGAAAGAAATAATATGCACCCAAGAAACTGTGTCAGGCAAGGAAAATGAAGGGAGAAAAAGACACAGAAGGATGAAGCAGCAAATCATCTTAAAGTACAAACCGGAAAGGATCAGGTAAGTAGGGTTCATGCCTAAATCCAGAATGCTCACCAAACTCAATATGGGCATTTTTTGGTTAATTTCTGTCAAAGATTTGCTCTGTGAATAAATATAAGTAAAAATGTAAAGCGAAGTAGAACATTCCAAGCTTCTAAAGTCACCGGCCCATGTCTCACTGCTCATTTTTGAGCTTATTTTTCATATCTGGGGAAAATTCAGGTGATAACAGGGATTAGGGTGACCTCCCTTCCAAACCCTGCAGATGAGATGCAAAACACATCTCATCCACAGAACCCCAGCTTTCCTCTTGGCTTGCTGCAGATCTCATCTGTTTACTCTCATAGACAACTCTTAAACCTTTTTCTGCAGTTTAATGAGCTAGCCATTTTAGAATACGTCCTTTCTGAAAGTCAAAGAAAAATGATTTTTTTAGGTTTTATGAATTGGCTGCATTTCCCACTCAGACAAAATATTAGATAAACCACACCATGTGTTCTTTCAGCCGTTGACATATTTGAACAGAGGAGCAAGGGGAGCAGAAATGAGATGACCTATATCTTATCTGGACTTTTGCCACTGCCTTCTTGTGCAAACTTTGTCACCTACTCAACTTTCCCCATGTGTCTTGATTTCCACATCTGTAAAATGGGGAGAAAGCATTTTTACAAGCTCTCTTTTTTGTACATAAACAACTCTGGGTGAAAAATTTTAAGTGCTGATTTGGTAAATACCGCATGTGATGATGCCAAGGCATGGTTTGGGGAACAGTAACACACTGGGAAATGGGAACTACAGAAGAGGCCAACATGTTCTGGGGAGAGGCGAGAGGAAGAGCATTGAGCTGTAGAGATGGATGCTGCACCCCTTGCCCTTTCTCCCCCACCTACTTTATTTGGTAGCACAGACAGATCATAGAAGTCACAAGGACACTCACTGATAGTAATTTAAGTCTTGCATTATTTGCTTCAAACAGATCTCACAATGTAGACCAAAAGTGTTGCTTTTTGTAAAAATATAATAGTCTCCTGTACAGTTCTGCTGCACTCTAAGGATCTTTGATTTTTATGGATATTTGAAAGATCGGTTGGATATAGCACCAGCACATGTAATTAACTTTGTATTATTATATGTGTTCAGGCAAAATATTTGGAGAATGGGAGGAGCAGGAAGCTATTTTGTACACAAGCACATTACATTTCAGAACCTCACTTATAAACAGCTTATCTATATCATATATGCCATGTTTGTAACCATTCTGCTGGCTATATAGGTCTATTTTTCTGTAGCCTGAATTAGCACTTGGAACATTGTTAAATTAGAACATTCCTTGCAGGGAAGGCTCCTTCTCCAGGGCTTAGCTGAACACCTCTCTACTACAGTTTCTGAGACTGCCAATCTTGTTTTCTTTTTTTGTTTTGAACTTCCTTGTAATAGTAAATATGAAGGCTTGCCTTTTACTGGCACATAGTTAAGTGAAGTTTGCTGGAATTATTAATTATAACAATAATTCAAATGACAATCATCAATTCTTTGCTAGATTTTTACTAGTATTGTGGAATATGCAGTATTGTTTCTCTTCTCAGCAACAGTCCTTTCTGAATCTAAAGTTACTCTTGGACTGCAACCATCACACGCCCAAGTTTCTTGGGCTTATTTATGACTAAAACCCTTCAAATCTGTTAATTTTTTTCCTGAGGAAAAAAACCTTATGCAGAGGCTCTTGGAAAGGAGTTTCAGCAGAAAGTCTGTGCTAGAATTTCTTGTTCTCTCTGAAACGGATCTTCCAAATTCTTTTGACCTGGGGGAGGACAATTAAACTTTAGCCACCTTACATCCTTTATATGAATGAATGGCGAAAACTCAGACAAGACAAAGAGGACAGAGATGTTGTATCCCCTGCAGCCCGTGGTGATGAAGACCATGGTGAGGCAGGCTGTGCCCCTGCAGCCCAGGGAGGACCACAGGGGAGCAGATCTCTACCTGCAGCCCGGGGAGGACCCCACGCCGGAGCAGGGAGATGCCCAAAGGAGGCTGTGACACTGTGGGAAGCCCATGCTGGAGCAGGCTCCTGGCAGGACCTGCGGATCTGTAGAGAGAGGAGCCCAGGCTGGAGCAGGTTTTCTGGCAGGACTTGCAGCCCCGTGGGGGATCCATGCTGGAGCAGTCTGTGCCTGAGGGACTGTAGCCCATGGAAGGGACCCATGCTGGAGAAGTTCATGGAGAACTGCCTCCTGTGGGAGGAACCCCATGCTGGAGCAGGGGAAGAGTGTGAGGAGTCCTGCCTCTGAAGAGGATGAAGTGGTAGAGATAATGTGTGATGAACTGAACTCCCATTCCCAATCCTCCTGCACTGCTGCAGGGGAGGAGCGAGAGAATTTGGGAGTGAAGTTGTGCCTGGGAAGAAGTGAGGGGTTGGGGGAAGGTGTTTTAAGATTTGGTTTTATTTCTCATTACCCTACTCTGGTTGTTTGGTAATAAATTGAGTTAATTTTCCCCAGGTTGAGTCTGTTTTGCCCATGAAGGTAATTGGTTGAGTGATCTCTCCCTGTCCTTATCTTGACCCACAAGCCCTTTATTATATTTTCTCTCCCCATCCAGCTGAGGAGAGAGGAGTGATAGAGCGGCTTTGGTGGGCACCTGGCGTCCACCCAGGGTCAACCCACCACAGATGTGATGGCAGCCCAGACAACCTGCATTTGTAACCTAATTCCTACCAGATTATTGCTCAATCTCTACATAAAGTTTGTAGTTTACTGATGTCCCAACTGATTAAGATCCCCATCAAATCTGGGTTGTTCCTCCCACAGAATGTAATCATTCATCTTTCATCCCACATCTGGATGAACTGTCCCCTTCCTTCAACCTTCACCTCTTTGTTTGAGCAGATTTGTTTTAGACAGAGTGAGGGACATGCCCTTTGCCACCTACAATCCCTGGGAGCAAAGCTGCTACTGCATCATGCATTCCACATGCTCCTCTCTGCCCTGCCTCTGTGGGACTTCAGCATTAAAGGAGATGCCAGTTAAAAGAGAGGTACAGTCAGAGAGAGTTAAAACCTTTGCCTCTACTTAGCTTCTGCCAGTGTTTGCTCTTGTCTGCCTATGTTCATAAGAGCAACTGAAGCCCAATTAAAAAAAAGTGGAGACTGCAGTATTTGCCTCTCTAGATGCGATATATCAAATGCTTTGCAGTGACTTTAGACTTTGGCATAGTCAACATATTTTTCATTAACTCATTTAAATAGCTTAGAAATATGCATCACGCTTGAGATCCTTCTGAGGGTAAAGCCTCTTTCGAAATCAACCCTATCTTGACTTTTTTCAAACCATGGTACACTTACTACTTCTAGAGGTACAAGCATTAGTAGCAACTTGTTTTATTTTTACGCATGTTGTACTGGGCAGCTATTCACATAGAATACTAATTAGTTGTGGGGGGAGGCAGATGATTTATGAATAAAGCTATGAACACATTGCATGTTATAGTTCCTTCAGCTAGCCTCTAACTTAATAGGATTCCTGCTCACCCAAGGCCTGACTGCAGAAATACATTAAAGAGTGAGCATTACAACAGCGTGCTTCATAGTCCTTGTTTTCCTTAGGGTGGTCAGAGATACCAAAATGATCTTGACCATCAATGGCAGAGTCATTTTTGCATCGGCACAAATGGACATTTTAGAATGACTCATTACAACTCGTTATTATTGTTCCTTAATAGGAAGCAACAAGAAAAACTGGATCATATGCAAAGGCAGCTCATTGAAAGCACATAGGTGTGTATGCCAGGAGAACTGTATCAACTTCTATCAGTTGAGTACAAGGCCCAGTTTTGGTGAAATGAAAGCATGAGAAGGACATCAGTTATGAAAACAGTTATTTTTATCAGGTTTGTCTAGAAACCAAAACAGATAAGGAATATGGAAAAAAAAAAAAAAACCACCCTACAAAATAATCACTGATTTTGAATTACTGGAAGAGGTTCAAAAAAAGATAATACTCTATACTTTTAAAAAAATACCTCTGGCTACTACAGAAGATCATAACTAAGGAAAATAGACCATTTCATCAGCAGAACTCTACAGGACTTTCAGTACCAGTTTTTCAGTAACATCCATACAACTTTAAGCTGTGAGGTACACAAAAATCCCCCCTTGCCTCACACAGTCTTGGGGAGCTGAAAATGCATAAATATCAAGGCCATAATTTGCTTGCTTTCTTTTCCTCCTCTCTTTCACCAGATGTATCATATAAACAAAGCTCCTAACCAGAACAGAAGCTGTGAAGATGATGGCTCCTAACCTCATGATTTTATGTAAAGCGTATTAACAGGAGTGCAGGAACAGTCACCCTCTATAACTGAGAATATTTCTCCCTATTAATCATCAGTCAGAAGTAGATACAATCTATTGTGCCCTAAGCAGTACATCAGCACACTGTATGAACCAAACAAAACAATGAAGAAGCATGTAAGCAGTGAGGAGGTCCAAATTCTTAGAATTACTGTTCTCAAAAACTATTTATTTGAAATCAAGTCAAGCCAAAAGAAAAAAAAAAGAAAAAAAAAAAAAAACAAAAGAAAACCAAAACCAGATTGGATACACTTTCCAAGTACTGAAAGGACTTGGGGACACCACCAAGGTACTGGATTACATCATTCCCTGGGGCACAGTTCCATATTTGAATCATTGTTCTTAGGCACTATTTGCCTACAGTAGCTCACAAGGTAAAATTTAATAGCTTTCACCCTGGGCAACAGGAAAATTACATTAAGCTGACCATGCAAATTACTGTGTTAATTTTAGCCTGCTCCTTACTAGTGCTTGTTGAAATCTCAGAAGTCACCTTATATTTTGAAAACATTAAAAAATTTTGCAACCACAAGAAGAGCAGAAATGTCATTAATTAGATGACTGATATACTGGTATGGCTTTGTAAGGAAATAACTCATACAGTAATGTCCTGCTAACTTCTCCTCAAGTCACCAAAAAAATTGTATGTGACGATGATTGTTTCACATTGCATAATTGTAGTTCAGCGATAGGACTACAAAACACAAATTATGTATTCAAAATCCATAATTAGTGTTCTGTATCAATTTATTGAAAAATTATCATAGTGATGTATTAGTAGAATTAGCTGTTATGTTTAAAGAAGACATAGAAGTTGATGTTACAGGATGTTTCCTGTAAGTTTGCCCATGATTATACTATCTGCTTTTCCTACAGTAAGACAGCATCTAAAACGGAATAATGCAGAGTAAGATGCGCCATCACTAAACACACTACTTGTATGCATTACCTCAATAAACCAAGGCTAGCTCAAACAACACTGTTCCTGCCTATGAAATCAGTACCCAACATGCAAAATAGCTGTCTTTGAGAAGGCCAAGACTGTAACACAGACCACACATTACCCAACCTGTGCAAGCTGGGTAGTGACTTTATATAGGAAAGATGCAAGTTATAAAGCAAGATGTTTCAGCATCCTCAGCAAAATCATTACATTATTTTTAGCAGCTGGGTCCCATCTCTTTCTGCTGAAATGGAAACCACAGAAAATATTAATTAGATGCAGGTGCATGCAGTAATTCAAAAGTGTTTTCATTTCAGAGATTCAGCTCCTGAGAATAGAAAGTACAGTTAGATACTTACTGTTAGAAGTTTAAGTTAAACCAGTTTAAACAGGATACTGAGAACGCCGTGTCTCCATCTACATTTGAGCTACGGCTGGAAAGGCCAAACTTACCAACGCAACATGCCACATACCCAAATTTCCATCGGGCAGGAAGACAGGAGACTTGCCAAGGAAACGGAGAGCCCTTGGAAGGACTCGAGGAGGAGAAACAGCAGCGGTTCCCCAAGGCTAGGGCAGATAAGTCCAGCAACGAGCTGGGCATGTCAGCTCCAGCGTCTCCCCTCGCTCACCTCCTCCGACAGCCGGCGCCGGGTTGCACAGGGACCGGACAGCGCAGCCGCAGCACTGCTGCGGGGCTATAGCAGCATGCAGCCCAGCATGCGAGCCAGATCTCAACTGCTTGCAAGCCACAATTCAGCTTCTTTGGGTTTTGTTCTGGGTGACTTTATTTTTTGCTTGCACCAAGGGAAAAGTTTTGAACAGCCTATGAACTTTGAAAGTTACTGATATTGAAATGCCAGGCTTGAGTGACTCCAAAAGGTCTGACTTTCAGAGTATGATGAATTCCTACTGCACACTGGGATCTATTAAAATGTTTTACACTGCAAATCATGTTCAAGTACTATTTATTTGTAATTTTTTTATCCAGGTTCTATTGATTAACTCAACATTTTCTTATTTCTCTGAATTGAAGTCAACCCTTTCATGTAATTAAAACGTTTCCTGCCAGAACTATCATCTCTAAGTTTCAAACTTAGAAGCCTCCCCAAAAATGGAAGTCTGAATTCTCAGGACACCAGGATCCAAGCAAGCCAGGTAGGCTATGAAAACTAAGGAACTATGGGGGACATCCCTTCTTCCTATAGCTATTGCTCTGGACAGTCCATGCCTGCGCTGCCTTCATGTTTGCTCTACTTTCCTCTCGCTCCCTTCTTTTGTTTCCTCCTTCATTAAAAAGCCCAGCAACCCCTTAAGGATTTCAGAGAATAAAATTATTAACCCTAATGCAGTTTCTGCTCAAGGAGTTACACTCATTTATTGCAGCATGCAACCAGCTTCCCCTGATTAGACTATGAACTGTTGAAGGGCACTGCACTTACCCTAGGTTTGTGCAGGACCTTGCAGACTTGTACCACAAATTTGAGCCTTTCGGTATTATTGTTGTAAATCCCAATCTGACTATTGGTAATTTAAATCTTTATTGTAAAAATAAAACTGAGCAAATGGCAGATTCCTGAGTTGTTGGGAAAGTTTTGACTGTGATGCCTTCATAGCTTACAGAGAGTTTTCATTAGACTGGGGCCAAGAATTTTTAAGAATTCTGCCAAAAGTAATTCTGGTTCTTACGGAACTGGTTCAATGCTCTGTGGGCTTCAAATGCCATTTGTGTCACAGCTTTAGCTTCAGAGCCTACCTGGCCACAAGCTGATAGTGGTTGTTTTAGCGGAACACAAGGGATCAAGTGCTTAAATGGAAGCAGTTCTCTTGTGATGCTAAAAGTACTAAAATACCTCATTTTTGCAAAATCAGCAGAGTTAAGCTTTCTGGTTACTTTGACAAAGCCTTCTATTCCAATACCAGTAAAATTATTTTCCTAATAACTGGGGTATCAGAATTAAAAGATTTTCACAAGCTTCCTTTGGAACAAGAATAATAACAGTCTTCAATAATCTGAAGCCTGCTATTATTATGGCCAGTGCACATGAAGAATTTAATTTGGATTTGCTGAAAAGAGCAACAGTCACACATGTTAATTATTTAGCTTATAGAGAAAGTGGCACAAAACTCTAAAGAGATCTGGTCTATAACAATTATTTACCCAAATCACTTGTCTAAGTTGTATTTCAGTATTTTGAACAATAAATGTTAAGCAGAAAGTTGCAAAAATTTGTTTTAGCAACATCATTTTTTTTTCCTTCTTCATGAAGTACTCACAACACTTATGTTATTTTTGAGCTTTCCATACATGGGGAAAAAAAAAGGGAAAAAATACAGAAAAGAGCCAGATATTATATTTTCCTTGAATTTGGCTGTTTCTGATAAGAGATCAGATAAGAGAGGGTGATCTCACATACCTGATGCTCACCATTTTTTTCATAAAATCAGTTACACATTTAATTAAGCCAACTGCTAGTAATAATGTATGGCTGAATGAATGTAGAATCTGTAAGTTAAACTTTTTCTCAACAGTTCCTTTCAATGCTAACAGCTTTGCGTTCCCATTTATTTTCAGCAGTTTGCCATGGATTGTTTAATAACAGGTGGACACGATTCCCATGATATCCAAGGAAAGTTCATTGTCAAGAAATGCAGGTTACAGCTATTCATCCATAAAAAAGCCATATACTTCCAGCCAACCTGTTAACAAAAACTACATCAAAACACTACTAGTAGCAAAACTCTGCTATTTGATCTCATGCATAATTAAAAGTGGTCCAGGGGAATACTTAAAGCACAAAGTGAGTGTGGGAACTCAAAAAAGAAGCTGACAAGCAGCAAAAATGCAGTAATCTTGTATACACGCACTAGCAGATATGCATATGTAGTAGAACAAATCCACTCTTAAAGCTCTGTCATCAAATTAAAGGGGAGTTACAGTAACATCAAGCAGATCTAACAAAGTCATCCTCTGTTGGACTCTAAAATAAAACACTTTTCAAATACAACTTAAGATAGCATTTAAAAATGCCCATTGAAGAATTCATAATTTTGCAATCAAACAGAACAGTATTAAATCAGGTATTTTGAAAAATTTAACAGGCACAAATATTTTTAATTCCCTTAGTAGTCTCAGCTGTCTACACTACAAAAGGCTGCTCTACTGGGTTAACTACTACCATGCCTTCTAAGACTTGAAAATCTTTTAACACATAAACCCCACCTCCCTAAGCCAACTAACGCATACCCAACATTAACAATGTCTCAACCCATATCCTTTGGGAAGAAAAATAAGAATTCTCCCACATGTCATTTTTATGTCCTATTACCAATTAAAGAAAAGGTGCTAGAGGTTGATATATCTGCACATGATTCTTACATTTGCTGCCTCATTCCACTGATCCATTTCCACAGGGCATGGAGCCATGATTAAGCTAAAAGGCCTCCAACAGATCATTCTAAGGTGTTGCAATAGCTCTGTTAACTGCAAGGCACTCCAGAGTGAATACCTGTTCTCACGTGAATACCTGACAAGCAGTAGTAATTGATTCACTTTCTTAAGTTTCTGAGAGAGACATGGCACCTACTGACACCCCAGAAGCACCCATATGAAAGCAAAAACTCCTATGAAGCCCACTATCGTGCTTAATTACACAGGGCTTCAACTCTCTTTGCAAAAGCTGCATTGAGTTTAGGAATCTGACACAGCCTTTTGATGGCACCTGACAGCTGAAAAGAGTTACAGCTGTGCCCATAAACACAAGCAACCTTCTGGTGCTAATCCACCAGAACTGAGAAAGCCACTTTGAGTTCTGGGTGAATGGGTTTGCCCTGAAACCATGTTTCAATCTCAGGATAATTTTATCAGAAGCCTTCTGACCTCTCCTATCAGAAGCAGGCTGTCTGCTTCCCACTCAGCAGTGCCCCGTCAGTCACCGCCTCTGCTCCTCTCCGCTCTGCCGGAAGGCTTGGAGGAGCTGTTAGTCCCATCACGTGGAACAGTACACCTCCCCAACCAAGATGGGCACCAAGCAAACAGGCCAGGTCTTTGCTGCACAGTAGATGGCCTCATCAAAAATTTAGGGGGATGCTCTGGACACCAATGATCCCAGCTGTTGCAGCTCTGGTTTATTCTTGTTCTCAGTCAAGCCTATGAGCCTGGCTCCATAGGCAGGACCTAAGCATGGACAGCATCATCCCTGTCAGGCTTTGGGAGGAATACAGAGACACTGACTGAGTGTGCAGGGATGGGTTTTGGAAAGGACAGGAAAAACAGTGAGGTACTCAGTGGCTTCTTCACCTTGGTCTTTACTGGTAAGATTTGCCTTCAGGAGTCCCAGGTCGCCAAGACCAGAGGGAAAGTCTAGAGCAAGAAAAAATATACCCTTGGTGGAGGAGGATCAATATCTAAATAAATTGGAAAAAACACAGGTCGATCAAACCTGATGGGATGCACCCAGGAGTGCTGAGGGAGCTGGCTGATGTCATTGTGAGGCCAACCTCAATTATCTTTGAAAGGTCACGATGACTGAGAGAAGCTCCTGAGAACTGGAAGAAAGTAAACATCCCTCCTATCTTTGAGAAGGGCAAGGATCCAGGAAACTTCAGATCAGTCAGCCTCTCCTCCATCCCTGGGAAGCTGATGGTATCCTCATGGATACCATTTCCAAATGTATTAAGGACAAGAAGGTGATTTGGAATAGTCAGCATTGATTCATGAAGAGGAAATCATGCCTGACGAATCCGATAGCCTTCTAAAAATAAGATGACTAGGTTCGTGAATGGGAGGAGAGCAATGGATATTGTTTATCTTGACTTTAGTAAGGCTTTTGATGTTCTCATAACATCCTCAGACAAGCTAACAAGTGCAGCCTAAATAAATGGCCAGTGAGGTGGATTGAAAACTTGCTGAACGGCTGGGCTCAGAGGGCTGTGATCAGCCGTAAAATGTCCCGTGGAGGCTGGTCACTCAGCGGTCTATGGCTGGGTAAATACTGCGTACTGGGCTAGTACTGTTTAACATCTGGACAATAAGGCAGAGTGCACCCTCAGCACGTTTGCAGATGATGCAAAATTTGGAGGAAAAGTTGCTACACCAGGTAGTCGTGTTGCCATTCAGAGGGACCCCAGCAGGCTGGAGAAATGGGCCAACAGGAATGTCATCAAGTTCAGAGGGAAATGCCAAGTCCTATAGCTATTAAGGAACAACCCCAGGCACCAGTACAGGCAGTTTTGCAGAAAAGGATCTGGAGGTCCTGGTGGACACCAAGTTGAACATGAGCCAGCAATGTGCCCTTGCAGCACAGAAGGGCTGCATTAAGGAAGAGCATTGCCAGCAGGTCAAGGGAGGTGATCCTCCCCCTCTATTTCATCCTGCTGAGATCACATCTGGGATGCTGGGTCCAGTGCTGAGAGTATATGAGAGACACGGAGCAAACCCAGTGCAGTGCTGTGAGGATGATTAAGGGACAAGAGCATCTGTTATACGAGGAGAGGCTGATAGAGCTGAGATGTTCAGCCTGGAAATGGAAAGGCTGAGGAAGACCTTATTATAATGTGCATAAATACCTGATGGTGTTGGGGGAAGCTGACACTTTCTCAGTCATGCCTAGGAAAGGGACTAGGGGGATGGGAAATTGCATTTGAATGTAACGAAATTTTTTTTTACTGTGAGGGTGACTGAACACTGGAATTGGTTGCCCAGAGAGCTTATAGAGTCTCCCAACCCTGAAAACACTCCAAATCCAGCTGGGCTCAGTCCTGAGAAACCAGCTCTATTTGACCCTGCTCTGAGCAGGGGGATTAGACAAGGTGATCTCCAGAGGTCCCTTCCAGCCTCATCCTTTCCATGGTTCTGAGAAATGATTTAAACAGAGCTATTAAACCACCTTTTAAAGAAGGAAACAGTACGAACTTGTGATTGTATTTTCTAGGTTATTGCTGGGGTGTGGATTCAATCTCATGTTAATTAATTCATAGGTTCAGCAGCTGCTGACAATTTCTATATAACTATATGTTTTATTTTAAGTTAAAAATGCCAAGATTCTTCAATAAGCAGTTTTTTAAATTTATGCAGCATAAACAGAAATAAGTACCATGCGATTTAAAAATAGATTTGGCATCTTTACATCAATCCTCCTCCTTCCTTGTATGTGATTACAACTAAAGATGTCTGCCTAGAAAAGATTACATCACCTTTGTAGAAAAAGTGACTGTTCAAAAAGGGAAGCTTCCAGCATAAATTATTTGTACTATGAATGTCCTGAATCACTTCAAGCCGAGCGAGAAATACCTTCAGGAAACTGTTGTGTTCACTGCAAGTGAATAGGTAGTGTCTGAAGCTCAGGTTTTCCTTTATGGCTGTATACAGCAGCATTTTTCTGACAATGCAGTCTCAGAATGATCCAGCTTTTGCTCTTTATCGACAGGATAGCTGTTCCCCTTGCCTCTCTGCCAGTATTTCAGACTGTATGTTTCAAAGCCACATGCAAACAGATTACAATCCAACTCTTCTTGCACATTAATATCCAAATGAGGTGACCAGACCTGTACTCCTGTGGCTGATCTCTAGCATTACTTATTTCAACAGCAAGAAAAAATACGATGTCCAGTGGAGGTCCACCAGGACAGAGGGGCTTCTCCTTGCAAAGCTGACCTACAAAACTGTTTTGGGACTGGCAAACTGGCTCCAAATCATAACAGCAGTATCACTAGCTATGAGATACCAGGTCACTACCATACTAACCTTACCTTAAATATTGAGAGCAGATATTCAGAAAGGCATCACATCTCATCCAAGTCTCTGACTGCCCTCCTATATGCTTCCCGAAGGGCAGGAAGGACGGGCAGTTAGGCCAGCGGTCCGGCTGCTTTCAAAGGACATTTGGGGCTGAATTCACTTAAGCTAACTTCTAAAGAAAGGAGCAGAGACAGGGCTTCCAGGGGCAATTCAGAAAAGCCAGTAAGATCTCTCTTCGATAGTGGCTATTAATATTGACTATGCAAAGAGACTAAAGCAAGTAATGCTTCTAGTCTACCCACTGCAGATTGGAGTATAAAGCTGGAAAAGACAAATGTGGGCCTTGAAACTCTACATGTTATATTTAGTTGATAACAGCAGAATGCTGCAAGGAGCATGTAAGACAAATATTACTAAAATAAAGTAATTGTATTAATACTTGAGCATTATCTTAGCACACAGTTTGTTCCAAGCAAAAAACACAACAGTGTTACACTGAAGAGGCCTTGGTATCCTATACCACGTTATTTGCAGTCTGTGGAAGAGGGAGGAACACTTGAAAACTTGCTCTTTTGCCATTTTTCTAGAAACAGGTGAACAATCAGGATACTGCTTTTCACACAGCATCCCTCTTGAGCACTCTGGTAATTTCTGCTCAAATACAGAAGAATGAAAACAATCACATTTCTCACCTCTCAAATGGACCAGATAATACAGAATTCAGATCAGTCTGTGTTTTTCATTAAACTGGACATGTTTACAAGTCAGATGAAAGCAATACTTGCTCAAATGACCTCCTTTCCTCTGTTTGGAAGATTTATTGAAGGCAATATAGAACAGCAACAATAGTCAATCATAGGTGGCAGACTGCCCTTTTATTAGGCATACTCAAGCCAATTAATCTAAGCGAGCTTTCTCCCTTTACCTCCTGGAGGCATGTACGGTTAGAATGGATTTAAAAATTCTGCAGCAATAAATAAAGGTGCTGAAACTATTCATTTGAACTTTGAGGAATTATTTACAGGCATTTGAAATGCTAAGTATTAACGTTCTACATACTCTGCTAGGCAATATAATTTGATTAGATCCAAGACTTAAAACCCAAAGTTCTAAAACAAGGCTTTGTGGTACTGCCATCCTCAGGGGTAGCAGGAAGAGAAAGGCATGCCTGCGAAAGGAGGTAAAAGCAGCAGGAACAGTGAAACCTGCCTTAACACCGAGCAAAGAAAGCTGAGTTAATGAGAAGTCTTCAAATACAGTTGCAAGGGAAGGTGGGCTACTAAACCGGTCACGCATTTACAGCACAGAAGTAATCAATTATTGGAATTTATTGCTAGATGTCATATTATCTGTGATTTATAGGAGATACCAAAGGCCATTTGAGGTAAAAAGCAAGTCTGTAATAATCTTATTAATTATGAAACATCAAAACCCGAGATGTCTTAATTCATGTTCTCATTTTTGCAGTCCATGTGCTTCTAATTAGAACCACTATAATATATTCTCTTGGGAGGCATATAAGAAAAGTGAGTAACTTTTTAGTAGCAGCTTCCTCTTTCAGGGCACACACTTAAATAATCCTTTATTCTTGGATTATCCCAAACATTGTCCTTGGATTACCTTCATCGTAAATTCAGTTATAATCTTACCAGTTTCACAGCTGGGCCCAGTGAAGCCTTGTGGGCAGGCACACACATTGGAAGCAATACAGGCTCCTCCGTTCCTACAACCATCTTCGCAAAAGGCTGCAAAATGCAAAATCACAATATATGGTTAACAGAACTACACTCAGCAGCCATGCAGGTGGCCACGGGCTGCTGGCAGGCTGACACGAGCTGCGGTCCCTGCGGCACAGAGTGCAGAGACTGCCTTCTCCTAAGGACAGAGGTCACGAAGAGATGGTTTATGGCCCTCCTGCCTCACTGGCCAGATGGGCTGACAAGCTACAGAAGGAGATTAGAGTAAATCATCTGAAGACAACAGGTCACATATGTGCTCCTTCGCATGTGCCGGGAAGCAGCGAAAGGCAGCATCTTCCCTAGGAATAGACTCTTCCCAGGTCAGTCTCTGCTGCCCAGTAAAGGCCTGGGCATAAGAGGCACAACTGAACGCTCAGTTGTCTGGCTGCCTTATTCCTCGATTAAGCAATTAGATAGAAACAATAAAAATAGTAATTTTGTCTCAAGGGATTCTGAGGAACTTAAAAACTTTTACCGTTTGCAGTGTGAAGTCGATCCCTGGATTTGTTCTTTGGCACGCTGCAACCTGAGAAGCCCTGCTTACATATTTTGGTACAGCATTCTCCAGACCCAGTTGTGAATATGTGTATGCTTTAAGGAGTCCCTTCTGGGGACACAGAAATGCAACCGGCTCTGATAGAAAACACGGCAGCTGTTAATCGCTCTGATTGCATCCGCAATACGGAATCAGAAATGCTCTGGTCACAAGAAACTGTAAGTGAAACTGGCAGATGGAGGTTATCACCAACATAAAGACTTGCTCCGGGGCATCCAAGCCAGGGCTGCAGGGAAGTACATTTCTCAGATGGTGATACATGGGCTCAGAGCCTGCTCCTGCATACCGTCTTTTCGGCATTGAAATGGGAGAGAGGGAGGGAGGGAGAGAGGGAGGGATGCATTTTTCCTTCACAGTGGGGCCAGGTGCCCTCTGAAATCTCAGACCTCATTCAGGCAACAGAAGAGCCGAACATGGTGCTCCAGGCTTATGCACCTTCTCTTTGACCCAAAGAAATCTCAATTACCTTTTTGTAAGTTGACACACCTCTAGCAGAAAGACTGGGGAATACTCCCAAGCACAGCACAGGAGTGAGCTGTGCAGACAGAGCTCTCTTCCAAGAGAATGGGCTCTGGCTTTGAACCTCCTCGGGCTAAGACTTTTTTCCCGTTCCCCAGAGGAGGGAGCCCAGCATAAAAGGGCATATTTGCTGACATCTCTCCCTCTACCCATGTGTTTGACTGAAAGCGTACTTGGCAGCTGTGTTTTACAAAGAGCTCCTTTACATTTGAAATATTTAGAAAAGTCATACTGTGACTCAGGTGAAGGAATAACTATTGCTAAGATCTTAATCAGACTTAGCAATTAAAGAAATTCTGGGTTGCTTAGACTTGATAATGCACAGCAGCAGAAGGTATCTATGGGATATTACCGATGTTAACTCCATCCTCTTGGATTCTGACACCTAGCAGATCAAGAGGACTGAGGCACAACTTCAAGGAACGCTGGGTACACTATTGGTGCAGCTGGACCACTTCTTGCATCTAAGCCAGTTGCCCTACAGCTATACTACTTTTATTTTCAAGTATCCTCTAAATCCTATGCTTGGAGCCTGAAGACTTGCAAGGATTTGGGCCCAAGTACCAAGTATCGTCACCTCTAACGTGAAATGCAATGGAAATAAAAGCAGAGTTGTATCTCTGGGAAAGCATCTTTCTAAGACTAGAAGTGTAACTTCTAATGTTTACCAGTGAACAAGAATGTTAGAAAACAAGGCACCACTTCATGTGTAGCAAAGGTTTTGTGCATGCATATCTACTGCTTTTCTCATTTACAAGAAAAAGACACAGCATACCAAACAACTTTCAGTTCATCTAAGCAAAACAGTAAGTGATTGACCACGGACAATGTAGATGTGACAACATTTTCACAGCTATAACTTTGCTGGTAACTGTGGACTTCCTTGAATGGCATAGCATGTATAGAAACTGTTAATTTCACATGGAAATGAAACATAACTACTTCAGATTTTAGAGCATACTACATACGTACGCATCATTCTCAAATTCCCGTGAGCCCTGCCAAATGCAAAGGCGGTGTATATCTGTCTATGAAGACCTTCTTGTAGGTGACCTAAATGCCTAACCTAGCATTTGGTCTTTCTTCTTCAAGGCACATGACCAGATTTGCATCAATTATAACAAAGCATCTCATCCAGTTCAAAGACTGCCGAACCCCGGGGTTTTCAGCAGCTTACCTTTGCAGATGGTACCATTTCCCGTGTAACCCGGCTTGCAGACACAGTTGTGCCCACCCACGGTGTTGAAACAGAGCGCATTTTCATCACAGTTGTGCTCGTTGGTTATACATTCGTCATGCTCTGAAAAGGGAGACAAGAATGGGACGGTCCTGAATTTTTAAAACCCAACAAAATGAAAGCTTAGTATAGGTTTCCATGTTAGATAAACACAGTAGTTGCTGACAATAGGGCTATATGAACATGTCACCATGGGATAGCCAGGATATGTATTTTTAGCACATACTAGTATGTGATAACTGTGCTGCAACATAATTCTACTTTCATTAACAGGGAGTCACCATCCTTGCATTTTCTATGTGGGCTACAGTATTCTCATAAACATTTGCCAAAAAGCTGGCTAGCATACTGAAAATCCATATGCTAGTTCTACTGTATAATTTATTCAGGCAGGTTTATCTTATGTGGGATTCCTAGGGTTTCCTTCAGAAAGCTGACTAATGGTGCGAGACACGTGGTCCAAACTGCAAAAGATACGGTTAGCAGAAGGCAGGACTTCAAAACATAGCCCGTGTTTGCCCTCCCTTCAGTGCATACGCAGCACTTTATTTACATGAAAAAAATAACCCGAAAACAAAGGTCTGGCTGCTGTAAAAGGGACTTTTGGCATGGCGTGTCCTTGCACCGGCGTGCAATGGATGAGACTCTTCAGTCTGGTGACTAGACTTAGATATGCTAGGAAATATCCCTTTTTGGAATAAATGAAAAGTCTGGACAATATGTTTTTGTGTTAACTTGCAATGCACTGTTTAATCCTGAAACAAAAAAGTATTGTACAGGTGTTTAGGTTACCGAACATTTTAATGGTCTAGTTTGTGATTTTTAAGAAATGGAAAATGCAGTTCCAAAATAAGATGCTCTAAGGTGTCATTTCAAAATGCTAAATGAAAAGCTCTACTATTTTCTAAATTCAAAATCTTAGTGTGTGGGCATCAAAATGATGTTTCCATCTTCTGGAAATATTCCTTGCATTTTCTTTAAATCAACAGTATCATCTATCCATAAATAATTTCCGACCCCTGAAACTTTAATTTCAGGAAAACCTACTGTTTGGGGAACATAAAGGCACCTAGTTTCAATCAGCACACATGGACTAACCTGCACTTGAGGTTTTTCATAGCCATCATTCTACCCAGGTTTTAGCAAATTTTATTAGTGCAGCTTATGCCAGTTCTGGCTATCTTACTGTCCTGGTTTCAGCTGGGATAGAGTTAAATGTCTTCCTAGTAGCTGGTACGGTGCTGTGTTTTGAGTTCAGTATGAGAAGAATGTTGATAACACACTGATGGTTTCAGTTATTGAGAAGTAATGTTTATACTAAGTCAAGGATTTTTCAGCTTCTCATGCCCAGCCAGCGAGAAGGCTGGAGGGGCACAAGA
>JANZLQ010000005.1:33380533-33426210 GCA_026212715.1 Elanus axillaris
TATCAAGTAACTAGTGATAAGATGAGAGGAAATGGCCTCAAGTTATGGCAAGGGAGGTTTAGGTTGGATATTAGGAACATTTCTTTACTGAGAGGATTGTGAGACATTGGAACAGACTGCCCAGGGAGGTGGTGGAGTCACCATCCCTGGAGGGATTTAAAAGACGTGTAGATGTGGTGCTTAGGGACATGGTTTAGTGGTGGACTTGGCAGTGTCAGGTTTACGGCTGGACTCGATCTTATAAGGTCTCTTCCAATCTAAACAATTCTGTGATTCTATGTTTTCCATATATTTATGTTAAATTTTTGGATAGATATTCCCCAACTCAAGTATGCCCCAATTCATTTTTCTATAGATATTCCTTAATTCAAATTCAAAATGTAACCCATGCTTTGATTACTCAGAGCTACTGTCACGCAGTTTACCCTTAGCTGCCACTAAAGTCATTAATCATTAATTAATGACCACCAGCAGCTGTCCTCCGTTCAAGGCTGGGGATATGAAAAGCCAGGTCTCCCTACAATAGTCTATTCACTGCTAATCCTGTTACTTCATTGATTTTCACCTTCATCCACTCCCATATATCCATGCTGCTCTTGGTCCTCATTTTCTAACTCTTTCTTCAGTGCAGCCATAAACAACAATTTCTGTAGATCTATGTCCAGAATTTTCCTACTTTTCTCTCTTAATTATGTGACAATAAAAATAGCTCTGGCATGCGCATGTTCTATTTTCAAGGTCTGTTCAGAAACCATCCTGCTTTCTGAAATGCTGTTTCTGCCTGTAATTACTTAGTCCATTGTTGTTCTTCAGGGAGAACAGCTGCCATCGTCTCATCCAGATGTCTACTTCTCTCTTCTATTATTAGCTTCTTTACTTCTATATTTGGTGTTAATACGATAAAAAAGGAAAAACAAGGAAACTGTAATGAAACCTCAGGAAGAAAATCCACTGGGGCATACAGCCAAAATCCCATGTTCCTTTTCATACCCTTTATGAGAAAGGCCCAGGACTGCATCTTGGTTATACTACTATAAAGATATAACAGGGAATCTATATTACTGGCAGTTATTGATGCAGGATTAAAAGCAGCTGAAAAAAACACTTTTTCAGAGTGTTTTTCAGATCAAGAGAAGTAACAAGCACTAACTCTCCTTCCATCTGCCGGTGAGGCTAGAAGGGCTTTGGAGAAAGCTCCAAGGTGGCTGTAGCTCTGATGAGACTCGAGACTGGCACGGACTAAGGTGGACTTTTGGAACTGGTATAATTTGTTTCACAAAACAGCCAAATCAAGATACTGAATATGATGATGAAATCCACCCCTAAAACACCTCCCATTTCCAAACATTAAGTTCTTTTCTCTCTAGGAGAAACAAAATTTTTAATGTGTGCACTGTTCTTTACCAATGTGGAGAACACAAGAAAGATCCTGGGACCAAGACTCCCTAGAGAAATACTGCATGTTTCTATGCAAATACAAATTCCAAAAATATGGGACATTCTAACCCTAGTAAACACAAGCTTTTCAAAAACGTCTTCTAATAAGATTTTCAATTTTGCATTTTATTTCTCAACAGACTTTCACCTAAAGAAAACTGTGTCACACACCAAAGCCTGCGAGAGGTGTATACTTTTTTCTCTACCCTTTTGCTTTAAGATTTTTTTCTTTGCACAAAATCTCTTCTCTTTACTTTTTGGTTATTTCTGTTCTGAGTTTTCCTCCTAGACTGAAGGAATACATAACTCATAGCTGTAACTCTCTTTGAGTTGTCCACAAGTAATTCCAAATTCTGTAGCTCTAATAATGGATTTTATGGCTCTAAGCAGGGTATATTCTCCCCTAGCACTCAACTTGAAAAGCCTAACACACGACTTGAATGTTAACCAGTCCACCCTTCCTGTGGTATGTGCACACCAAGAAGTTCACGCCAAGATCTCCTGGAACTCAGGGAGGACAAAGATATTCTCAGTCTCAGCCACAACAGACAAGATGATGCTTAAATTACGTACTTCAAGGTGGGCCTACCATTACTCCCTCCATATTCCTCCACGGTTCTTCAGGAAATCATTTAAACTTTCTTAAACCCACCTATGTTTCTTCACCTTCCAAATGTGTGTTGTAATTGTGATTTCTGATTTCATGGAACAAGACATATTTTTGCAAAATACTCACACTCTTCTTTTGGAGGCTTCTATTGTAATATTAATCAGTGTTACTTCACGTAACATCCTGTGAATTTTTACACTTTTCAACCAGGTAGAGGAAATGTACTGAAGAATGTTTAGTGTGACAGCTAAAGTTGAAAAAGGTTTGATTTATCTCCACTTTCCTTCATGTCTGTTATTTTCTATAGTCCTTCTTGAACAGAAAAGTTTAAGGGAAAGATTTTCTAAAGCACTTAGCATAGGCCTAACTGTTCCCCCTAGAGGAAAATCTTAACTCCCACTGATTTCAATGGCAGGACTGTAATGCAAATGCAAAAGGATTTTGAAACTCCAACCTTAAGAGATTTCAGTCTAGACATAAGCTCTGTGACCTGTCACCCATTTCTTTCTTGCCTTAATTCAAACTTATCTCTTAATATCTTGTCTCTTTTACCATTGACATTTTAAAATAAGGTGTCTATCTCTTAAAAGGTATTTCATCATGTAGACTTTCTCCATAAATTCATCCTATTTTATTTTTTTTTTATCTAGCCAGATGCATTATTTGTTCCTAGGTAAATCTTTTTAAAATCCAACTTGTATTGTACATGAAACCTCCCAGGCACTTATGATAAACTGATGCTTTCAAAATCTTCTATTATGTTGTCAAAAGTGACAATGATAGCAAATTCTATGTCTATAGTAGTGCTCCCTACTTTATTGCTAGTAGAATAGCCAGGCTAGAGCTGTAAATATGCTACTCCAATTTCCTCAGCCAACTGCAGAATGTTTATTTTACTTCTTCTCCTGGTGCCAACCCTTTTAATTTACTGTTTCCTTACTAAAAGGCTCTATGTTATACAAGTGTGCCACCAGCAACAGATACATGTTGGATATTTGGCCTCGATCCTACACACATTTCTGTTATACAAAGAAAGCAGGGAAGTGGCTCTCTGATGGCTGCTGAGGCTCTTAACTTGCTGCTTGTTCTCCTATTTCACTAGTAACAACTCACAGACCATCTACATAACCAGAGGGCTCCACAAAAACACCTCTGAACAACACTTTTTCAGCAGAGAATTAACAGAACGATGGATATACAACGGGACAGGACAAAGATGTCTCAGCAATCAAATACTGGCCAAAGTTGGTCTACTAAAATATAGATGCACTCAAAGCAATCTAGACACAGCTGGTGCCCCTCTTCTATACTTTTTAGGACAGTATCATGACCAGGGTTTGCCAACTCGTTCCAGGGGCTCCTGGGACAATCACATTTACAACATAAGCACCAGTATCAAGGACAGTCCTTGTCAGGAGATGAAAATGAGAGGCACCACAGTGGTGGATGAAATGCGGCTGTTGTTGCTTTGATCCTGCTTTTGTCTGCAAGAATCTGGAGCAACTTACCTAACCGTAAATATTAGGAAACAAATAGTTTTTCTGTCCTCTTATGCAGCAGGGAGATTTCTTAATGCATGAGATGGTTCCTGTTATTTCCCTGGTGGTACTGTGACACAGGCGCTCAGATGACTCACTCGATATCAAGTAGGACAGTACTGGTTTTGATCAGACAGCTGTAGTACTTGAGCTCTATGGAGAGAGGATGTCTGCCTTCAGTGTTGCTCACCTGATTTTGAAGAGGCTTCTCCACTTGGAAACGGGGACAAAGATATGCTTCAGCAAGGGTACAGCAGAACAACACTGATGCTTTGCCCTGAGGTCAGCCTTGATACCGTCTCTAGTGATGCTCCCAATTTTCATCTAGGGCGCATCCTCCCTGATAGCTTGCAAAGGCACACCAAAACAGCACAGCAAATATATCCTCCACAAACAGTGCACCTAAGGTGCCTTCCCTGGAAACAAAAGCATGCAGGGGAAATGGTACAGCCAGTTCTCAACGCAGCATAGCACCAGGGAAGAGCTAAGATGCATACCGGGCCTTGGAAGCCTGGAAGTGCTCCTGGCTTCTGCAGTTCAGACATAGCCCTTGATGCCAGGAGATAACCTTCAGGGCTGTCTGCACTGCTTCTAGCAAAAACCAGCACAGCATAGCAATGGAGATGCAATGAAACTAGCTTTCATCTTCCTTCCCCCCCCCCCAATGGTATCAAACTTGACACTGGCTAACTTACTTGTTTCACGGGTAGGTTTTCTAGCCCACGCCATGCTTTTGTTGCCACAGTTCAACTGCTAGTGCCAATCAAGCTTACAAATAATTATTTCTGTACTTCCATATATGGATACTGATGTGCATTTTATATTGATAAATAAATATTTGCATAAGCACATCTTAGCAAACTTTACATATCTGAAAGATTCTGCCATCAAATTTGCTGTCCTATTTAAGAACACCATGAATTGCTCTAATAAGCAGAACCACGGATGACATTAAGTCTTCAGTATTGTTCAGGACTCAGATACTCAAAAGCATCAATTTAGAATCAAACCACAGAGTTAAGAAAAAAAAAGCAAACCTTGACCAGGTATTCCATTTTCCTGATACTACTGTCATCCCCGGATGACTTCACCTTTGTAATCTTACTTCCTTACATGCCTCCTCTTTGGAAAAGTTAGGATTTAAGCTGAGATGCTGTGAACAACTTTGGAGGACTTCAAACTAAATGAAGCCCACTCCATGGAAAGTGTACTAAGTGAATAAACACAGGGTTTCAAAGCAGATTGGAATATCCCTTCAGGCTACCACCAACCACAATCTCTATTTACCTCCCAAACATTAAAATGATGTAGACAGAAGGTAAGTTGAATTCTACATCCATTTCCACCTTCCAAAGAGCTAGGAACAAGTTAATCAACTATTCTTACCAAGCATGTACACACTCCAAACTTATTAAAAACATAGGAAAAAATTAAAATGGATTTCTCTTATCTTGAAAAGAACTGGCCATTTATGCCCATTTTTAACAGTGTGAAACCTATATATTCTTTTTTTTAAATGCACCGTCATTAAAAGATTCTGCTATAGGTTTCCAAACCCTGAACATCAAAGTTAACACTGTGTGACAGCTGGTATGTTCCAAACTCATCACATTTACTGGTCTGTAACAGGGTAAATGACACAATTACCTGCTGTAATTACTGTTGCTGACAATATATTTTCCCTGGTGATTGGTCTGTGTGACTCAGAGCTGCCTGTCTTTGTCAGTCCAGTCCAAATCTCCATTTCCATGTGACTTGGACATTAACTTAGGAGGTATTTACAAATTAGTTCCAATATCTGCCAAGACAGATATTTGGGATAGTATAAATTCATCTTTTATTGCAGGATTAATCTGTCTACCATGCTAATATTATTTTGCATTAGAAAAAAAGTCTTTACAATAAAATTCTGTTCCCCATTTAAATCAAATGCTCATTTCTTTTATTAATATATTGGAAGGGAAACACACTGAAATGGGTAAATAAAATGAAGGAATAAAATGCACATGAATAAGTACATTGACATTTTCAGAAAATGCTCATTCCTAAAGCAAAAATGAGGTAAAAAAATTAAGCGATAAAACCTTAAGATACTTAATTCTCATTGCCTTCTTGTGACAATTTTAAAGAACACCTACAGAAGACAACAGCAACTTTTGAATTAGAGCAATGTGAGTTACAAGCTAGTCAAGCTAGCTGACTGCAAGCATTTCCCTGGAATATCTATCAGTTCTAAAATATAAAATAGATACAATTGCTTGCAACACTTCTCCTAAGAATATACTTAAGATGATGTGAAAAGATTGCAGCATATAATGACAGCAGGAAACAGATGCAGTTTTTTTAAGATGATTTGGAAGCTTGCCAGAAAGAAAAAACACTCCTACAAGAACTCCTACAAACCTTTTAGGTACAGCAGCCTCCTATTTTATTGCTAAGCTTGTTGACAGAGCTCATGGTTCTCAAGAGAAACATCAAGATTTTCAAACTTTTTGTTCTTTGATGGGGAGTGCCTCAATTCTTGCACATCTGAGTACATAAATTGTAAAGGTGACTGATTTCAAGAAAGTTGATTACCATTTCTGAAATAACTTCTTGTTTCAGTTTTCTAGTTCAGTCTTGAAGATGCCTCAAAACCTCTAGTGTTTTCTTAAAAAAAAAAAAAAAAAAGACAAGACAGAACAGTTCTGTATATTGAGAAAGTCCTCAGGAAAAATATCAAGTATCTTTATAGACACAATACTTTCAGAAACACTGCCTCACAATATGTATCTTCACTAGCAAAAATGAAATTTCACCCAAGAACCTTAGGATTCTGTTGTACAGGAGCACAGCACACACAGCGATGCTTCCTTTTGTATCTACGTGACTTTTCAAATTAATGATGATGATTTGGCCAGTCTTCCTTGGGGCATCAGCAGAACAAAACCGTATGGATGGGTTCCAGTATATTTTCTCAGTAGGTGGTATTTGTTCCTTCTTGTTGGCCAACTCTTTCTGACTGCTGCAGAGAGGTCCTGCCAATCACTCTGTCTTCTTTATTCATTTAGATGAACTGGCAAGCACACACAGAGCAAATTCTGGAACTGAAACTAGTTTTAGACAGAAACAGAAGGGCAGAAAAAGCGTGAGTTTAGCTTCCATTCTGCACGTTTGTGCAGGACCGGCCATGGCCTGGCTGCAGACTCATCAGCACATTTCAATGTGAATCAGAAGCTACATGCAGAACTAAAAATATAAGCTTTCTTTCGGATTACGCATAGGAACACAGACACCGGATGAGTCAGTGAAGTGGATAAGCCCAATATGTTTACTTTGCACACCAAAACATTTCAGGGTAGATTTCAGCATAATTCTGTGCGCAAAGGACTACCAAGGATGCAGCTCCTGCTGTGGTCAAGGGCTCTGTACCCCAAGTAAGGCCACTACTTAAGCACATGGCTGGAAGAGAGGCTTGTAACCCAGGAGGCTGTTTCTGAATTAAATCTGGCTGTAGAAATGAATTTCTAATTTGAAGAAGCAGTTTGATGCAATGAAGTACATTTGGTTTTGTAAGTAAAAAATCATCAGTCCAAAAGACTGACAAAAAGGAGTAATATTGATAAAGGTCTATCCCAGAGACAAACCTAGGAAGGATTTGTCAAAGCAGATGACAAATACTAGATTACCATGACTGACAGTATAAAACACAGGTTATAAGGAAACAGTCTGCCATTTAGCATAAAATAGGTTAATCTCTTATAAACATTTCCTGAAAAACAAAGGACACTTCTAAGATGTTTCACGAGTCAACAATTACCGGACATGCTATGCAGCATGCAATGGGAATCAAGTTATAAAGAATGAAAAGTTCCCATGCTCACAGATTGTCTGAACAGAAATAATTCAGGGATTCATACCTGTCCGAGCAGGAAACTTCCATATTCATTCAAAGAAAAAACTTGCAGGTATAATATTTAAAGAAAAGGCTTCTGAAGCCCTGGACAAAATTAAAAAAAATATCATGTCTCTTGTAAGTCTTGACAGACAGTTATTTTTCTTACCCTCTGCCTTTTCTTACAACTGTGTTATCCTAAGATTGGAAATGTTTTTCAACAGTAGAATGCCAGCAGACTGACAGACATTATATCCAATTACCGCCAGCTGTATCTACTACTCTCAAAACCTGGCTAATTTATATCATGGCTATAGTCACCTGGATTTTACCGTGAATGTGTAGAAATCCGCTGACTTCAATACAGCATGACCACGTAACCTTAAATAACTCTGCTGTTCCTTTTTTAAAAACTGTCTTGCTTTATCCAGTAGCTCCAGTCTCTCACTGACCTTGGCTGGAGTCCCTCTGAGAACAGGCTGTGCTCTCCCAGCATGAGGCAATCACCAGCTGGCTCAGACATGATGGATGTCAGCTATCCAACTTCCTTCACTTCTGCCTCGCTCAATGAGACAGCAGCAGATTCCCATCTCCTGCGCCAGAAAGATCCTTACAACTTCAAAGAAACTGTCCTCAAGGCTGCCTACTGTGTTTCCTGATCTTTGCAGTCTATCTTTCACAGTCTGTGATCATCCACAGAAGGGTGGGCCAGGGGAGGTCATGCTGCCGTTCATTAATACCAGCCATCCTCTTGCTACCATCATCCTAATTCCCACAGTCCACAACTACCATCCAGTATTGGGATGAACAGATGAAGAAGTTTCACCCAGTTAATACCCCATGTACTCTTCAGTCTCTTGTACATAAACTCTTCTCAAGAAAAGCGGCAGCTGTTTCGTTGCTGGTAATTCTGGGTGCAACTCAGCTCCAGCTTAAGGTATTTAAATACAGGTGTCTATGTGTGCATTACTGGGCAGGATTCTACTGCATAAATACACAGCTAAGCTAAAAAGCCCCATCTAGCCTGGCACCTCACGGGTATCCAAGACACCAGCATCGGTTGTAACATGAGGCTCTACGGGAAGACCAACAGCAGTTGGAGAACAAGTAGGATATACCACAGCATCTAAAGAGGCACTAGACCTATAATTGGGCAACCAGATCTTGCTATAGACATCTAAGTTCCCATTTTAGTCAGTGTAACCACCCAAACTCAACTAGTGTAAAATAGATACCTAACATGGGATTGAGTTGCCCACAGATAAGGGGCTCAAACTCATGGAAGGAGGTAACCTACTTTGCTTGCATCCAGCTGGCACTCAAAAGTGCAAGACCTACAAGGTAGGTCATGTGTCAGATCTGCTAATCCCGTGATGACGACTGCCTTGAACCTCTAAACAGACAGCTGAGTTGGGTCCAGCTGAATCCTTGACCTCCGTTGAATACAGCGTGAGCTTAGATGAAGACATCTACATTTCATTGTCTTAATTGCAAACTGAATTCCACCTCTTGTGTCAACTTCAGTAAAATTCTAACGTGAAGAGTCAATGTAATTAGCTATGGAAATGAATAATTCATTCAGTGCTGTATGGTTTGTTAGATTATCTATTCTTACAATGTACTCTGTTCATTTTGTTATACCCCTACATTTCTAATTTCCAATCATATCGTACTGACACAGCGCTTAACAGCATTGCAGAAGTTGTCAAGGGATGCTGGGTGCTTGGAAGCTGCAGAGGGGTTCAGAACACTGAGAAATGTCAGGTACACTGGATATCTGTCGTAATACTATGAGATAAATTTAAAGCAATGTTAATGTTTGAAAATACTATCATTTCAGAATTTTTACATGGAAGAAGGATCTCAAAGGAGGGGAAGTGGAGAGGGAGGTGCTGATCTCTTCTCCCTGGGATCCAATGATAGGACACATGGGAATGGTTCAAAGCTGTGCCAGGGGAGGTTTAGACACGAGGAAGCATTTCGTTACCGAGAGAGTGGTCAAACCCTGGCACAGGCTTCCTAGAGAAGTGGCCAATTACCCAAGCCTGTCAGTGTTCAAGAGGCATTTGGACAATGCCCTTAATAACAGTTTTTGGCCCTGAAGTGGTCAAGCTGTTGGACTAGATGGTCATTGTAGGTCCCTTCTAACTAAATATTATATTCTATTCACTCTTTTCTGAGTTACTGTTTCAAACTGAGTACATTCTGAAGTTGATACCTGTACCTCCTTTTATATATTGAAAAATTCCTCATCCCCCTAAGAATGCAAAATATATTCCTTGTAAAACAAAATAATCGATTCTAATGTCTGCTTCTGCAGAAAGACAGATTCTAAACAGTATACAGAAACTGTAGAAATGCAAAATAGTTAGAGACTTGCTTTTGATATAATACCTTTTACCATCCCCTATTCCTAAGGCCAACAGGGAATCCAGGTCTATAATGCATTGATAGATAAATAGAGATGTAGATATACACACACACATCCCAAATATACATACATTTGGTAAAAGAATGATTTCTGTAAAAGAATTTAGCATCCAGTACTGAAGATCATACATTCATATCTTCGTCAAGGGAATACATTTTCTGTTTATCAACTCAATCATATTCTACCGAAGAGTCTTTAAAAATGTGTTGGATTTTGATCAGCTGAGAAATCAATCCTGCTATAATTGCATAGCCAGATGAACAGTTGTTATGAACTGGGTCAGTAACCAAGGAAGAAATGGATCCTGAAAAGTATCCTCTAGAAAGGAAAACAAAAGGTCTCATTCCAAGTTAAAACAGCATCCAAACTAAGTTGTCAACGATAACCCAATTCAATCCAAATAAAACATAAATGAGTTCTGTTGTATAAGATACAGCAGATATATAAAAATGACTTGTGTTATTATCTTAGTAATGCAGTTGCATAGCAACAAGCTCAGTCTGAATGATCATTCCTTTATTAGCTTTGTGAATTATCTTACAGCTAGAAAGTGAGTATTGGAGAGAATTTATCCTGAAAGAGGATTGAGAGCTTCATGTAGACTGACATACTATAAAGCAGAATGGAAACTGGGCCAAGTATTGGAAATCAGAATCAAATAAAGCATTTTTAACTTGAAACCTCTGCATACAAGCTGACTTCTTGAGTGCTTTTTACTAACAGCAACCCTGACAGTGTAGCTGGACACCAGCGCCTCAGTGGAGTTTGGATTATACTGTGTGATAATGCATGCGCATGCACGTTACTTCTAATATAATTGGGGCGGGGAAATCACCAAAATCAGAGATGGAAAAGACAGATGGCTCATCTTGCCCACATCGTTATAAATCCAAAACTGCATGTTTTCTCTGGTGCTTTGCTGACTACAACTTTTCCTTACTCAAGCCGTAGTATGTCACTCCGGTGATGTTACAAGCCCCTGTCAGTACGCTTGCTTATTGCTCTGCCCCTTGCACCACACCGTGCAATCATTCTTTTATTTAAGCACAGTCAACAAGCTTAGCTCTTGTACAAACTGCAGAACTTGAGGAAAACTTGAAATATTGCTGAATGCATCAAAAAAAGTCAAGGGAAATAAACAGAAAGAAATTAGCTTTTTTATTGTCATCATGTCTCACATTACTGTATTTTCAAGTAACAAAGCTGGTATACTATAAGCATGTGACTAATTTGAGGTCACAGGCTTTTTTTTAACTTCTTTGCAGCAGTGAAGGGTAAAGGGTATACAGCAACACTGAATAAAGTTGCATCTTGTGGCCATACTTAATCACGTATTAAAATGTGGCCTCATTTACCAGAGTACTAAGCACTATCAGCTCTTATTATCTTCAGGATGCTTTGTGGATGCTCTTGTGTATCTGAAAAAGCAGGCCAATTTTATACTGTTAATTAACTGAGGACAAGAATGCAGCTGTAAACACAGAAGCTGGATGACTTCATTCAACTCTGGATTACATCAGTCTTAGAGTAGTTTACCTCCATGGAAACCAGGCAACTATACCACTCTGAGAAGAGGTTGGTGCAGGTGCTAAAACACAGCCACATTCCTCGCATGTAAGTTAGATTTTATTCTCCATTTTAAATAAGGAAAGGCATTCCCTTTTAGTTCTCGGAACTCGTTTGTGGGAACTGAAATGTACAGTGGGAACAAAAATAACTAGTAATACGTGATATTGTGAAATACCCACACTTCACAGCTTGCTGGAATCCTACCAACCTACACTGGTGCAAACCCACTACCTGACCTACGTCAGAACCCATCAATGAACTTTTTCTGAGTATCTGAAAGGAATGTATTGCAAGTCTGGAATTTTGCCTGGCCTCTGCCCTAGGGATTAAAGATGGATTTTACCTTCGGCACCCTCACAAGCAATTCACCAAAACTTTTTCTCAAGTATCCCTGCTGTTAAATGTCACTTCTGCTGCACAGTATAGGAAAAAGAGGAGATTTCTCAGACTGTTGATGTCCCAAACAATTGACAGATTTACAAGTCAAAAGTAAACGAGTGAAATATGCACAGAAGCCCACAGGCAGATGCACTTTTATGAACCTGAGTTTCTAGATGCCAAAAGGAAATATTCATCCAAAGCATGTCAGAGTATAGTGTTAATTAAAAAAAAAAAAAAAAAAAAAAGTGAAACGGAGTGTATTCACCCCTCAAAAACAGCTGTATCTTGCAAGACACAGACGATAACAACTGGGCAGCCAGCAAACCCCCTGATAATCTGGGGATCTGAATCATAAACAGTGTATGAGCTGTGTTAGTTCAGCAAAATCACAGGTCCCTGTTACTGGCATTTCAAGTCCACCCAGATACCAGACTGGTGGTTCCCATAGTGGGGGCATCTGCATTCGGGGTGGGGGGGGATAATGGTGGGTTGCATTAGGATTGCAAAGACACTGCCACTCTTTCCTTATAAGCACCCTCACCTTATTACCCTCATCTTACCCTCGTTGTAAACAAAGCATTAATGAAGGAAAAGGAGGCAAGAGCCAACCTTTGGCTATACACTACACCAAAAAAAGTAGATGTGAGTTTATTTCCTGGCTGATAGGATAGTGAAAACTGGGCATTGGCACATATAAAGCAGATTATTTTTTTTTTCAGATGTACACAACTAATACTGAGACTTCCAAAGATGGGGAGAGAAGAGAATGAAGCCTTTAAAGGTAACTTCAATTTCTACTGAGGACTATAACTATACTTTTAACCCTCGTGTTCAAAAGCAGTGGCAGAAGTTTGGCAGTTCCAAAAGAAAAGTCTCCCACCCTCTGGAGAACATCATTAGCCCATCATCCCCTGACCCAGTGCCAGCATGGAGATAGAAGTATTCCAGAGATGTTTCTTTAAAACCCTTCTTCATATACATGCACCCAAACACACACTCAAAAACCCCACCATGTATCAATGCTTAGCAAAATATCAAACCAACAGGTCTCTTTCTGAAGTGGGGACACTGCCAGTGGCATTAGTTGAAATCCAAGCAGATGTGTAGGTTGTTTATAAGCCACAGCTATCTACAAGAATGGCACCAAATAGGAGGGCTTAGGAAGGACACAAGTTTGATTGCTCTGTGCAAAGCAAATGTAAAATAAATCACAAAGATGTGGACTGTCAGAAAACCGAAATGAGAAAACATTAATGGCTGCATGGGAAAAAAAGCACAAAGATAGCTGAGAGGGTATCAGATGCATGAACGCTGAATGGGGTAACTGTGACAATCTGTTTTCTATGCATTATGTCTAGGTGAATTTGTTTCGAGTCATTCCACAGTATCATTAAAGAGCAAGGAATATGGGTCTGCCATGAAAAACTAATATCAAAAAGTACTGGCCACTGACCTGCAGCAGTGCAGGCCTTTTGCCCACATTTTTCCCTTTACTGTTTAACCCCCCCAAGTAATTACTAATTAGTATTATTGTTATCATATTTCCTACTTTTTGCACATTCATCATCATTATGCAGCTAAATGTGTGGTTTTCTCCTTAAATCTTTCCCATATGTCAAGTCAATCTCCCCAGACCCTTAATTATTTTAATGTCAGTCTTGGAATTCCTTCCAATTTGCAACAGATTTGTGATTTAATTTGATTTTAAAAATATGCAGAGCTGCCAGTATTCCAAAGAATTAAGATTTCAGGTGTCACTCAACTTGCTACCGCCATGCGTCTTGGTAATTTATGTGGAAACAACTATTAGACTTCAGTTTACTTGAGAGGCTGTTGCAGAAGAAAAAGTAAATGCTGCTGAGTGCATTGACACCATTTTCAGAAAAATGTTAGAAAAATCTCTGAGACTCATAAAGACTTAGATAGGCTGGGGTGGAGGAGGAGGGAGGCCTAGCAAGGTCCAGCTGGATACACCTAGTTACAGCCCAGTGCGTTCAACACATCTTTGATTGCTTTGAGTAGGCCTTCCACACGGCCAAGTCAAAAAGCCCAAAGACCAAAGCCATTCATCTATTCCACTCAGTCCTTTTACTTCTAAAGAAGTACTTCATCCCTTCCATCTATTTAGAGTCTGAAGAATAAACCCTGCAAATGTTCCCACCACAGTCATAATACGTTATATAAAAATCCTTCACAATTTTCTTTAGAAGTCAGAAAACAAACCCAGGAGCACGAACCTGACAGTACCAGGCTGTAATGCACAATAATGGCCTCACAGACTTAGAATCTCCACCTATTTTTGCCATCTCCTTTGGCTTCTAAGCTATTTCTTTCTAAAAGCAATCAGGAGCAAAAAATCAGCATGACTTAGCTTAAGTGAAAATGAAAAGGAAAGACAAAATTGTCTGGAATGGATTTAGCAAAATGGTTACAAAGAAAGCGTTACAAGGTCTGCACACATTTAAAACGTGCCTCCAGGAGCGGTCCCACACAGCTCAGCACTGCTGTCGGGATGGACATGGCTGCTCACGTGGCTGGACCATGCTTGGAAGAAGTGGGTCACGATTTGCAACATACGTGATATGCTTTTAATAATTAGTCAGTTAGGAATTCACATGTACTTTCTGCCAAAGTACAGCACAATTGTAGTACCTCACTGGTGTGAGGGTACAAAGTTGTAGAACACTCACTTTTCTCCCTCTCTCAAAAAAAAAAAAAGAAAAGAAAAAGAAACATGAATTTACTAAACCCCATAGATGACATGTACAAACTTTAATTTGCAGAGTCTGGTTTATATGCTAACACAGTCCATAATTCCTATGTCTCTCTTATATTGGGTCATTTATCATCTTACTCAGACAACAGGGAAAGTCAACTGAAGACACTGTCCTCGGGTGCTGATGGGGAGCCCCAGTGCCTCCCACTCCAGTACCACTGGGTGTCAAACACGAAATAGCTCCCAGGGAAGAATTCTCTGGGAGTGTGACATTAGCTGTGTTACCCTCCCCACATCACCTCAGGGCCTCCCACCCACAGGGGAGGCTGAGCACACCACCAGCACTTCCATCAGTGTCACCTCCCCTTCTTATGCTGACTGGAAAGCAAAAAAAAAAAAAAAAAAAAAAAAAAAATCAGGGAAGAAGGTGGCCCATGAGATTACACAGAAACAGAGCCTTAAAAATCATCTGGGGCTCAGAAAATCCATAGCTTCTCCAGGCCATGGCATGCATCTTCCTCTGCCTTAATATGCTCTAAGGAGGAGGCACTAAATCTCACAGGGTCTTCTTTCTTCTGTTCCGTTTTTGATGGGTTACTTAGATAGGTGAGTGGTCCCAAGGCAGGAAACTAAAGACATATGTCCAGACTAAATGTGATTAACCATCCACTGTGGCTGGTCAGAACTCCTCACTGTGAGAGCCACAAAATAGAGAGCAAAAAATAGAGAGCTCTCATCTCTCATTTCCTATCTTCCCTCTTTTCCATTAAAAAAAAAAAACAAAAATGGTGCAGGAAGGGATATATATGTATTGCACTGCTCAGAGCACTGCTACCAGCTGCAGATTACACAGCAGCCCAAAAGACAAGATGACACTGGCTGCAACCTTGTTTCTAGAAGGAAAATTTTCTTTTTTCCAGCCAAGAAAACAGCCCGTGCTTTTCTGTAATCCCAGGCAGAGTAAGGATGTAAGTGTTACTATTCCAGAAAAATACTAAAGTGTTCAGATTTAACCATATCTAACAGTGATGGTGCAGCATACTGCTACACATATAAAACTACCCCAGCAGAGACTCATGTCATTTTCTGCCTTCCTTCCCCCAGCACACCACCATTACGTTTCAGGTTCTGTGAAAAGCAAAGTGGAAGGGGAATGAGATGATACCAATGTAGGGAAAGCATGGTAGCCCAGGGCATATTTTTTTCTGCCTTAAATTTGCAATTTGTGCACCCATTTGGCATATGGGTGCAGCTTAGGACTCATCTCCCTTCTCATAGCTATGATTGATTTCTGAACAAAAAATCAGTCACGAACAACAGATTTCTGTGTAAATATGGTTGTGCCTAACTCAAGCTAACCCTGTGAATCTTGCTTCCAAGACGAATACAAATAACAAAATCTGAAATGAATGTCTTCATTACATCCTTTGTTGTGAAAATCAAAATGTAATTCAGATCTATTGTAAAACTTGCAATAAACATGCCAGGAAGAAAGAGACTGGAGCTGTTCTGGAAGCAACTATCTGCTGTCTAAATCAGTCTTTTGTGCCCAGGACTCTGACAGCAATAGATAGCACAGATTTCTTTTCAAATGTCTCATACAGGAGAAAAACCCTTCAATGTCACTGATTTCATGTCTCTTTTCTATCTTGATCAATGACTGATAAATTATATATCATATAATATATAGAATGTCCATAGAAAGGAACAATAAGGCATTTTATGTTAGTCTGCAGGCAAGCTGTGTGGACATCATTCACATCATAACCTGCCTAATCAAAGTTCAAGTATAATTCCTCAACGTCTCCTTCCTGTGCTTCACCTATCCTGTGCAAATAATGACATATTAATGCCAAGCTACAGAACATTTTCTTTCTGCTCAGTAACATTCCCAAGGATGTGCTACCAGAGCTTCTGGTCCAGCTTACAGTAAGTCAGCTGTTTTATGCACAGCTAGAGTTCCGTAACTGGATTTGATTACACAGCATCACAAGGAACAATATGACTTGAAATGTATTTTTAAAATTTAACATGTAGTAACACACAGGGTCAGTATTCGCTTCTTTGCCCTGTTCTTATTATTCCCGAGCTGGATTAAAAATCTGCCTCCTCCTCAGTTTCATTGATATTTCAGCCGGCAAGTTAAACCCAGAATTGGCAATGAGGCAAATAAAGACTTGCCAAGAACTTTACATTCTGCAGAAGGCAAGAGAAGGTTGAATGACTAAATTTAGTTGCAAACACTGGCAAAACCCAAAGTGCATCGGACTCTCTGTACATGAGTACCAAGATATTTGAACAGAATTGCATACTATACAACCACACCAACATAAGTCCTGGAGCTTTTGGTAGTTTCTGTAGTATGCATGCAGTAGCAAGGTGCCCCTATAATACTCAGGGTTGCCTTTGTGCACAAGAAACGTCTGTGCGAGGCTTCTGCAGCGTGGCTCTCACAAGCAGTTGGCAAGAGACATCTTCATAATACCCTTCTGCAGAAGCTGAGAACTGATGCTATCAAAGCTGATGCTTCCAGCTATCTTACGGAAAATAGAGAGGAGCAATAAAGAAATTGTGTCCTACAATATCCATTTTTTGCGTGAATTACTTAAAACAGAGACTATCCAATGGTAAGAATGTAAATGTATTTTGCATATCAGTGTTTGAATTGGTTTTAAAATACCATTCCTTTTACAGACATCTTTCCCACTTTTCATTTTTGCCAGATGTAAACATCAGGCTTTTCTATGGACTGTGGAATACATCAACTATTCTGTGCAGCTTCTACAATAAATCTGATTATTAGAACAAAAAAGAAATATGGAAAACCTAGAAAATTTTGTTAAGGACAGTGCACAGACTTACTTTCACAGATATGCTAAGTTAAACAGGGTACTCTTCACAAAACCTTTCAAAAATATCTCCTTAATTTGCAGAGCTCTGTCTCTTTGGTCTATCATGATTGCTTTTCTCCTTACTGTCCTGCTCTTCTGCCAGATAAAAAGGCTTGGTTTATGCCTTTAACTTCAAGAACTAGCACCGTCATGACAAGAAAATTGAGCTTAACCAAAATAATTCCCAGCTGCAGCGAATGGACCGTGAGCTTGTGATGCAGAGTGAGGTGTGCTGGGCACGGACAAGTTGGCATCTTGATTCTCAAAGTGCAAAAATTTCTACTTGCTGCTTTCTACAATCAACAAAAGTAGATTAAATTGATGGATTTAAATAGAGCAAATGCAAGGTTGGCTGAGACACATTGAGATCCCTAACACACTTTACTGCCTTCATTCTCTAAACAAAACATATTTGGAAAATACTTTTCCTTCTCAAGTCCTAGATATCATTTGTTTAGCTGAATGTTATTAAGGCTCCACTTAAATTAAAATCAAACAAATAAACAAATCAAAAGACGACCATAAAGGGAAGTATAATGAGTTTTTCTTGTAAACTACTTGCTTTAAAATACTGCAGTATGCTGCAAGAGAAAATAATGCTCAGGAAAAGTCAGCTATACCCAAGTATAACAGCCTAGACTAAACCTGCTGGTCTGTCTGCAGGACAGAAAAGTACTGTCATTAGCATCATAAACTCCTTCCCACTGTTATTTTGCACTGATTTATTAACATACACACCTTTCAGCAAAGTCCTGTAAACACAGTCAGTCTTTCTACTACACCGAGCTTTTGCTGGATCTCAGAACAGAGCAAGTTTCTGCAGGAGAAACAACGCTAAGCAATCTAGTAGTTTAAACCTCCATAGACTCCATGTTAAAGCCACAGCACGATAGCCTCCCTGCTTGTGTTCACTTTACCTCTTAGATTTCTATCTGGGAAAATGGGTGCACACGAAAGTCTCCAAAATCAGGAGCTTTGATAGATGGCAAAACCAGCAAAGAGCAAATGAATTGCTGAGGGATGAAAAACCTATAGCAGTCTCGTGTACAAATACATACACTTGCCACCTGCTTTAATACAGTGCTATAATGTAAATGCTCTGTGTCACTCACGTAGACTAAAACAAGCACAAAATGCCAGTTACTGATCAAAGCACATGACTTTAAGTGTACCCTGTGTTTCCTTCAATTTTTAAAACATAATTAACCTTTCATTCACTTGTCATTTGTTAGAAACGTCATGCAAGACTCTCATAAGTCTACATACCTCAGTAACTGAGCAGTGCCTCCACCGGAGGGGCTCACAGTAGTTGTGGAACCAGAAAAAAAATGCAGTTATTTTGTGACATACACACTTAATGATGTTACGTTGCCATTTACCAAAGTTCTAACACCCAACAGGCACTGCGTCCTTGTGGTTGCCTCTCCGTATCCAAAATTCACTATAATTTAACTCCAGAAAAACTCCAGGTCCCAAATGACAGTGAGTAGCATTGCTGAGCCATACAGAAAGTCACCGCGTGACTTACAGTT
Organism: Elanus axillaris; assembly: GCA_026212715.1. Taxonomy (NCBI): domain Eukaryota; kingdom Metazoa; phylum Chordata; class Aves; order Accipitriformes; family Accipitridae; genus Elanus; species Elanus axillaris. Next base: position 33,399,513 of record JANZLQ010000005.1, read on the forward strand.
CATCTGGCCTAGAGAGTCCTAAGATTTGAAATCTTACAAAACTCTTTCATCTACTTTGCTTCCTTTTGCATTAACTTTTCCCAGATTGATCAAGGGAAAAGTGGAAAAGAAATCATCTATTTTGTCACCCATCAGGCTGATTTCACAGGGGACTATTATTTACAAATGTGGAGCCAAACTCAGTTTGGAATGTGAGATCTGTAATGGATTTCCAGCAAGTTTTATGCCAGTTTGACTGTCCAGAGCTCTTGAACTGCACTGAATTTCACAACAGTACTTTTCAGCAAATACAAGGAATGTAATGTGCGGAGTACTGAGAAATACCTTTATTGTATTTATACGTACCGAATGCCCCTGTGAAGTTGTTTGCAATGGTTTTCCGTTTAGCAGAGTTCAGTCAGAACAGCAAGTTAAGGGAAGCAAAGCGGACAACGCATCACAGTGATTTAGTTAAAGTCAGTCCTAAAATAATCCCAACATTCACTCACACTCGGTAGGTAGTGAAACAATTGCTTTACTCCTCAACTGAGGGTGTGGGAAACACGAGAGAGTGATCAGAAACATACTGGTTGCTTCAGAAAGGACCTGCAAGCAGCCTCTAACTTGGACCTTCAAGAACTGGGCTTACTGCAGTAAAATAGTGTTTGCCAGTGCATCTGAGTAGAATGTCAAGTACAGGTAAGACAGTACACACGGAAATCACACATATGTGGTTTCAAATCTACGCCCCTGAGTGCTGTACATGTTTGGGCGAGCAAATTATGCCAGTTTATGAAGAAGCTGTTTCTGTACCAAGACATATCTTTGATGCTCAAAAATGTAAAGACATAATGGACAGAAATAAATTTAGAAATGTACTTCACGTTGCTGTCTCCACATCCTGAATACTCTCATCCATTTATAGCCAGCTTTACTGTTAGATAACTCCAAGGAAGTTTTACTGAACAAATATATTCTCTTACAGAAAGAGCTAATGCATTCCCCTGTGCACACAAAATAGTGGTACTATTTTGTTCACACACGTTTTTCTTCACTGAGAGAATGTGCCACATCTTTGAATCACATTTGCCTTATCTGTCTAGTAGGAAAAAACACATTCCCCCCCAGGAACACTTACAGTCAGCCTGGCTTTGATACAGAAGGCTGTTTTAAATGTTCAGTGTTCATTCGATAACCCTAAAATACCTTGCAATAAAAGAAGACTGGAAGACAGAAAGTCAGTATGAACCCAACACCTCCTCTAGAGCATCTACTGGCAGCAGAGCAAAGAGGGGAGATACAGAGGTAAGCCCGAGCATGTCGTCCAGTGGCCCAAGGCAGGCAAAGCTCCTGCCCTCTGAATTCAGGATTCAGGTGGGGAACCTCCTCGATGCAGGAGAATTCAAAATGAGGAAAACAGCCACTTCTAACATGCAGCAAATTTAACTCTATCAAAAGTTTGCAGAAGAGGTATTACATACTCCAAGTGAAGTTGTACTGGTATGCCACATGGAAACCGAGTAACCCATAGCCCTGGTTTTGCTCGCTTATTTTTCCCTTCAGCCTCCTCCCTTCACCTTTTTGATCAGCACCCAAAACCACGCAGACCTATGAGACAATCCAGACTGCCTTACAATTTCAGGCAAACAATACAATTTACACATAATCTGTAAAATACATTAGCTTTTCTGCACTGTATTCTTGTAATTATGTTGGTGTTTATTCTGTTTAAAAGTTCACGTAGACATTCTGTGACTCTAACAAAGATTAACTTTAGAAGAATCGTATCAGTGCTCCACAATACCATCATCCTGTTATTTCCTTTCACGTATATACAGCTCTTACCTGTACATGAATAATCATCAATGCGTATATATCCTGTTTTGCAGATGCACATAAAGGATCCTGGTGTATTTACGCACATGGTATTCTCACGACAGTAGTGCCGTCCTTCAGCACACTCATCAATATCTGTGAATAAGGCAAAGGGGAACACGAGTCAAATTCAGCGGCGTTCTTTGCAATCTCTCGATATACCAGTATTCACTTCCATCAGAAGTGGGTTAGACTAAAAAGTTACTCGAACAGCAATGCATTTTGGAAAGTTTTTTGGCTTTCTCCTTTAAAAAAAAACCTGCTTGAAGTGTTCAAACAAGAAAAGCAGCATGAGCTTTCTGTGAACAGCTGTTAGTGGAGTTACAAAGAAGATTACATTGGCTTACATCTTTCCTCTTCAAGTGCCTGTGATCTTATCCCTATGATTTAAATAAGAAAAAAAAGAAAAATACCCCAAAAAACTGGGGTCCCAAACAGCAGACCAACTGCCTCAGCACTGCCGTGTCATCCATCACTGTACCTGTATAGTCACTGCAGTCATCAGTATACAAACACACTACTATAGGCCTACTATATGCCTTTGATCTAACAGGTATTGCTGTTTGGGATGAAACTGTAAGGAATATGGTAAGATCTGAAAAAACACTGGAACTGATTATAAGTTTCTCTTAGAACTATAAAGTAGCCAATTGATAATTTTAACATATATAAATACGTATATCTATAGCAATACATATCTACATACATATGTATATAGATACATATACACACACCATATCTGAAAGGAACCTGAAAGAATCTGATTTATATAAAGACCTGCTCTGACAAATTGCAACTTTATAAAATACTTGTTGGGGTGGAATACCTGCTGCAGTGTAAAGTCCTAGAGCAAACTCCAGACATAAATCACTGTAGACATGGACTTCAAAACCTGATTGGTTTTGGCGCTCCTTTGGGTTGCAAAATTAGATGTATTTTTTGTAGCAGGTTACACTTCAATAATAAGGCAGAGAAAGCACTACAAATAACACAAAAAAAAGTTCTGCATACTACTATTATGCCACAAAGAAGAAAAGCTATATTAATTTGGAAGTGCTTAGTAGCATGCTGTTCCTGTAATAATGATAAAGTCAGCATTACTGAGATGCTCTGTACATCTAGTTATATTATCATGCAATGTGCCACTGATTCTTTCTACAAAAGTATGTTAAAAATCAAAAGGGTGGAATGTTGGCTTGTTTTTTTTTTCCTGCTCATCAGTTTTGATCTCCTCTCTGTTTTCAATGATGTTTACAGCTTTCAGAGTTGAAAGTAAAATCTCTGGATGGAAAACAGTGTTGTGGTCCAGAGTCTGATGATAGTTCAAAACAATAGACTGGATATATAAACTCAAATCAGGGTTGACTTCTTAATGCTGTGATGCTGAATGTCAACAGTGTTAACTCCTGTACTTTACTCCTGTTTAGATCGTGTGCTTATCTCCCAATTTTTCCTCTCTTCCCAGTGTCTTTAAACCAATAGCTACTTACCAACTGCACTCATTGCTTGCTTATTTTTTTCTTTTACATTCCCAGAAAAAAAATTGCCTTCCAGTACAAAACAATGCGACACACTGAACATTAGCAATTCTGATTTCCTAATGTCATTCAGTTTTGAAAAAAACTTCTGTTTTCCCCAGTTCCTCTGTCGAGTGCAGCTGTTCTGCTGGAGAAGCTGGTAGTTGGCTACAAACCATGAAGGTGGCCTCTGCAAACGGTCAGGGTGGTGAGCCCAGCCTGCTTTGCACATTCAGTTCCTAGGAGTTTCACAGCCAGTATACTTCAGCTGGTTTCCTTCCCTTCCTTTCCTTGTAAGCTCTGCCGGCATGGAAGAATCATGGCTCTATAAGGGTGTTTGTTTGGAAAAAGCTGATTTTGTAATTTTCATGTACATACACACACACACACAAATAAATGTGTATTTAGAGTGAGCACAGTGTGTATATTGAGGCTCAAAACACATTTTGTGAAAGTTATCTAAGAAAGCAAAAGAAAAAAGTGACGCTATCACAAGACTACCGCAGAGGCATCTGGTTTTGCACAGAAAGTGGAAAATGGCACAGTTCTCCTGACATACAGATGTTCTGCAGAAACATAAATGTGCAGCATACAAAACCCGCCAGCAGTTACAGCATATGCCTCAGCTACTACCACGAGCGATGCAACTTGTGTCTTTCATAATTCCAGTTCACAACTCCATATTAAATTAATGGTGTTGATTTGTATTTAAGTAATAACATCAGTCTTCAAGTAATTAGAGGCCTTATGTTCTTGGCGCCAACAGACTGCCTAGGAGCTGGCGTTGGCACCCTCAAAAGCATTAAATAGAACTTTCTGAAAACTATATTAATGATTGCTTTGGCACGTAAATAGCCACAGGAGACCCAAAATGTTAATGGTTTTCATTTTGCAGTGAAAAACTTAAAGCCAGAGCTACTTTGATTCAAACCTCCTAATTTAGAAGTGTTCTAAATAAAAGCTTTCATTTTGCCAACATACCACATATCAAGGTTTTGCAAAATGTTTTATTTATAATCACCTTTATTTCAAAACCTTGCTTGTTCAATTGTTAAACCAAAAACCAAACCCACAACTCATCAGGATAACTTTGAAATGTTTCATTTGAACAAATCTGATTTTTTTTTCTTCAAACTGATTTGCAAAGATATCATCTGCAATTTTACACGCTCACTGGAAAACAAAACTCTTTCCCACCCAGCTCTCTAGAAAACCTATACGGAATGCTAAGGAAATAAGGTGCTATTACTGCTACTGTCACATTATTATACTACATTGGCACCTGAAGACCCTAATCAAGTGTCGAAACTCCATCGCTCTACACCATGGACGCACAGCTGATAAGAAGCTGCTTTTACAAACAGTTTGCAACTTTAGCACTAAATTACATGCCCACTGGACACAAAAGATAATGAATACAAAAAGGGCAAAGTAACAGTCAAATGACAACTAGTCACACAGAGATCGCCCAAAAACATGTGACTCCATTTCCCCTTTAGCAATCTATGTGCAAGCTTTGTATACATTAGTTTAAGGTATTACAGATCAAGGAAGACTGAACTGGGACAGGGAAAGAGCCCAACATCTGTTCTCTTTCAAAGCTACCAAAATAAAAGCCTTTTCATCCTGTTTACTGGCTGAAACACTGGTGTAGCCTTTTATTCACCTTTAGATACAAATGCGGTAAGTACAACAGCAAACCTGATGCATTTCAATGTCTAAGAAAGCCTACAACATTTATCTTAATTTTCCCCTGCCAAAAAGCCTAGTTAGCATATTAATGCGCATTAATGTTGTACTGTTTAGCCAGTAAGATGCTGAAGTCAGTTCAATAGGATGAATGCACCACTCCAATGGCTCTACACATTCAACAATAAAGACTTGTGTGCTTGAAGTCTGTGATGTGATACTGAGCCACCAGCTGTGATGTACTGACAACGATGTAGTCATGGAGATCATCAACCTGCTCTATTCCCAGTGGAACAGATAAAAGAGGCATCTCTGGGAAAAATTGGTTAGTGCAAAAGTGTTTGGAATCTGCACTTCAATGATTTATTTATACTTGCAAAAACATCAAAACAACAACAAAAAAGCGCCTTTCTTTATCGCCCTCAAGCACTCAAACAAAATTTATGCAAAATATATAACCCAGGAAAAGTTTCCCTGTATCCCTTCCTCCTGCACCCTAATGAGTTTGCTTCCCCAGAGTGAAATTCCCAGTTATGTTTTACAATCCCATTAATGAGAACTTGACCTGCAATCTATAAATCATTGTTGACTAAAGCCTCATGCTAACAAACAAAGCCTCTCCTTAGGCCTCACTATCCATCATTGCCTTTATCCACCACAAAAGCCTGCCAGAACAAATGAGTCTGGTACTAAGTCAGTAAATCTGGGCTGTAAAGAGAGAAGGCTATTTCCAGAACTGAGGATCCTTTATAGATAGTGTCCTGCCTCCAGCCATTTCCTTTAAAACTCAATGGCATCAGTGATCTCCCTGGTCACACTTACAGAGGCACCCGGTGGGCAGGGAGATGCTCTTGTAGGATTTTTGCAACAAACAATATTAAGTACCTAGGAAGAGAGCAAACAGGGGCATAAAAAGCTTTATTTATAAAAATTGTGCTAAAAATGCACATCAAAAGTTACCCTGAACACAAAAGCAGAGTAGATTAGACCTACAATTTAAAACCAAAACAAACAAATCCCCGTGGGTTTTGTGTTAATGAAAGGCTCTGCCTTCACAGCCCATAAATATGAAGCCTCACATTTACCTGCTGAAAAGGGTAACGCTTTTCCACCTCCCACACACAACTTCATCAGCAAACCTCCATCCTGACCTGAGGGCTCCACTGCTAAGAGCAAGGGCATCATCTACCCACCATTCCTGTGAATTTTGGGCCTCTGCTGAGAATCCCAAGGATGGATGCCAGTAATGATAGTCACCAAAAAGGGCCTTCAGGCTCTTGTTTTTATCACTCCTGAGCTGACTCATACAGAAATAGACAAGCTGGGAAAGGCTGAGACTTTCTCATCTGGTCCCTGACCTAGAAAAAGGGCACTGCAAGATCCACAGATGTTTCTTACCAATGAAGGGACTACGAAAGAGGAGAATGAACAGTGACCGATCACAGCAACCAATACCATTGAAAAAGGTAAGCGGGGATTTAAAATCAACATAACCCAACCTATCCTGCATCCTGGACGGGGTCACAAAAGAAAAAAGTTCTGTCCTTTTTCTTTCTCTTTGTCTTCCCTCCACTGACAACAGCCCTTCTTTTCTCACCTTCTACTTCTGACATCAAGCTTTGCTGCTGTTTTCCCTCCTCACCCACTTTCTACCCAAGTAAGTCTGGTCTTGCTCACCTGGTCTCTCCTCCCATCTTCAACCCATTCCCTCACCAGCCCCTTCCTCCTTAAAAGGAAAAGGATAGACCATAACTGTCATAACTTTGAAGCCAGCTCCCATCAGCTTACCCATCTGTTAAAGTATTGGTTTTCTTTCTTTTCACCACCAAACACACTAACTCATTCTCAAACTCTCCCTTCCCAATTGCTCAAGCGTTTAGTACATTAAAACTTCCCAGTCCACTGCTCCAATAACAATGGTCTTAGTAGGGTCTGTCCCACTTCCCCGACCATATTTCCAAGCTCCTATTGTCTCCAGGCTCCTTTCAGCTACAACTTGATTTCAGTATCTTGTGTGCTTTGGTTTCCACAACACTATCCTCCTACATGTCTCTTGCGAATACCCTCTCTCACTCAATGTCTAAGAGGACAAAATATCTGGAGGCTCTGGCCCAGCCCTTGCTCTTCTTCCTCCCAGTACTATTTCTAGGCTCTCCCATCACCAGGCAAGCCTATGGTTTAACTACTGCTGTTACTCCCATCAGCCAGAAACTGATCACTGCACTTCTGTATTGCTTTGCTCTATCACATCCAGTGCATCAGTTTTTCCAGCTGACATAGTCCATAAAGGATGTTAACATCAATGCCAATCAAAATTGTGTATTTTCTCACATTTTCCCACATTATTTATTCCAGGTGACTGCACCACCATAGTTGTCATCACTCATACCCTCTACAGATAATCTTCAACGTTTTCCTCTCCTTATATATATATAGCCCTGTGCCTTCAGTGTTACCAAGAGCCAGGTAAAAGGCCTAGCTCCAACAGCAAAATTACCAAGTGGTCACGTGTATACGATCTACCTCTAAAACTTGTTGTTGGGTTTTTTTATTATGTTTATTTTTGCCTACCTTTCTGCAGTTGTGTGTCTCTCCCTTCCCCCAAAGAGAAAAGCACTAAAACCTAAGGAATCGCAATATAACTAACTTGGGGAACCAACTACAAGAACATACCCCCTGTATTGAGTTAAAACATACAAAAATAACCTCAAGCATACACAAAGGCCAAGAAGAAAAAAGAAAATAACCTTCCACCATCCCCACCATGCTACTCCTGGCAAAGAACCTGGGCCACTAACTCACTGTAGCAATGTATAGGGAGGGTAAGAGAGGAAATGGGCAGCTACTTTTGTCTATTGATTTTTATTGAATTATTAATGGACCTTAAGAGAAACTGGGTGAGTTGGATAAGTGTTAGCACTGTTGTAATTGAACTAATAAGAGGTTGTTATATCTTGACTAGACTGCTAAAGCATCAATTAGACTAAATAAATTCTAATTATGGCATCTTCACACTAGGTGTGTTCTTTCCTCACCCGTAACTAAACTGCATAGATAACACCTACACACAGTGTATGCATCTTGGTGCCTTTCCCTTCATATTATTTTAAATCTCTGATCTTTGCTTAAGTTCATGATTTCTCTGTCTATCTCCTGCAGCCTGAGAGGGGGCTATTAGGACAGAAAATACTCTTAAAATAAAAGCAAAGTCACTCAAGGTCTACATTCCTTGACAGAAGCTCTATATAGCTTTGAAAAGACACAATACAGCATTACAGCATTTCAGAAATATCATTTTTTAACAGTACAAAGAGTTGTTTTTATTTCAACTTGCCCCAGTTTTTGGAAAGGAAGACAGACCGTTGAGATAAAACTGTCCTTGTTAAACATGCAGTAGTAGATATTGTTCAAGCTATCCATGCAAGTGAGACTCCTGGAAGAAAATGAAACCTTCATCTCAGTCTCATAAAAACATCACTGGACCCCACAGACATTATGTAATTTAAAAAAATATATATCACACAGGAAATTTTTGAAAACAAATATTGTCTGCCATCATGTAATGTTTTACTTGGCAAACTGCATCTTCTTACTATTTAATATCTTATAATTAATTCATATGGTAGTGTATACATGATAAAACAAGTCATTATATATAGTTATCTGTCAGACATGAAAGCATCCCAGGGGGCCTTTCCTTAGGCACCAAATAACTAGTCTGATGCAGTGGCATACTGAGAATAAAAAGGATGTTGTATATGATTAATCAGTGAATTCCAAAAATCAGAACAACCTACTGACACTCCAGTTCATGATCCATCCCCCTTCAGCACTGCACTCAGTTAGAAATAGGTCTTTAAATTTGACTTGCAAAATTATATATTTTTTTTAAAGTATAACAGCTTCTCATCATTTTGAACTGTAAATGTCAAGAATTCAGAAATACTTGCCACTGTTAGTGTTTTTGTTTTCCCCTATTTTAGAAGGGGAATAATGAGCATTACTATTTTTATACAGAAACTACAAATGTATATCAGATTCTTCTCAGGAAAAGACAGCACAGATTGTATTGCGCAGGTGTATTTTAAAACTCCTTATCGGAAGACAGATGCACGTGTAACAGGATAGTACCTGTAAGCTGTGATAAAGGCCCTGTGGGTGGGTTAGACTGTATTTGGGGTTTGGGTAGGGTCTAAAGCACGCAGCACATTGCTGCAAGCTATCCAGTATATTACTGCCTGCTCTACAGAAACAAGTGGCAATACCACAACTCAGTTGTCTCTCAAACGACACCACACTCGTTAGTACCGTAACAGATACATACAATCACTGTGCCTGCTATCGTTCTGCACTCTTCGTGAAAGAATATGTATCTTAAATTCAGTTTGGGTTAACGCCAGGCATTTCTGTGTCTTTGTCACAGCTCTTGGGCATCCAGCCTTTACATATCATTAATATGTGCTGCACTTTTAGACTGAGGTTTTAAAGTTACAAACAAAAACCCACCAGCTGGCTGTGGGTACTCTTCAGCCCAGTGACAGCATCTAATTCTTTCAGTAGTCAAAGATAGGTGCTGCATCATATTGGCCAAGTACAGCAATCAACAACATATTTTTCTTTAAGCAAGTGTAATATCGAGATTGTTTCACCCCAGCTACTAGTGAAAACTGGAGAGAAAGGAAAACAACAACAAAATGAAAAGTTAGTTTCTTTCCTCTTTTGCTCCGAGGTTGCAATTTGTATGAGAATTTTCACCTTAATTTCTCATTTAAAACCAAAATGCAACATATGCTTTTATTGCTGGTGGAAAAGGGCTGCTCTCAGTACAATAAAGCATCACCTTACAAGGCACTGCTAGCACAGCCCAGTTTAAAAGAGTTTCCAAGAGGCTCCCTTTATATTATTAGTTTCAGCTTTTTTTTATTGTAGTAACATCACTGTCATTCTTGGCTATGGGTGGATGATAGAACCAGTCCGAACACACTCCCTGTAGAAGTAATTAAAATCAAATAACACTGAATCACATCCTCCAATTTGTCCACAAATAAACTATCCCACTGCTACAGGCGGTGGGATGCTGATCTGTAGCCCAATACGCATCACACTTCATATACCGGTGTCAGGGATACTACTTGTACAGTTTAAGTTAGGAATCTGCTTTATTATCTTCCTGAATAAGAGCCATGGCAGACAAGAAGGATTTGGCCCACTCTGACACACTGATACATTGGAACTGGCCTGATAGTTCTTCATATTTAGATTTCTCAGTAACATAATGATGGAAATAAGATGACACTGTCTTTGCTGAGAAAAAATATGAATAATTCATAATATAGTAATGCTGTTTAATATTAACATTTAATTTTAATATTAATAATGTTTAATTACTTTTTAATAGAGATTTGGAAATAACATTCTGCCCTCCCGGAGCGAAAGTTTTTCTTTCTGCTTGAATAGTTTTTCAACCCAACCCAAAATGACAAGGTAATGACCCAAACACTGCCAGTTGATGGAGACAGAAAGCTTTATTTCTTAGCTGTATGTGATACTATTGCCACATCTCACTTACAGAAGAGGACTTATGTATGAAGATAGAAGCTTGGGTAACCTTCCCAGTTTCACAAAATTAACACTACTGCAGAGCTCCTAAGCAGGACTCTCACCGAAAAATATGGTGCATACCATGAAGACAGCAAAGCTAGCAAATAGCCCTGTACTTGTTATTAAAGACCCAGAGGACTTAATAAAATATATTTTAATACTCTGGGGTTTATCTCCATTACAGAGGTCTCTACCTTACTTATGCTCTTCTCAGTATTACAGTTGCTTAAAGAAAAATGTGTTGTTGATTGCTGTACTTGGTCAATATGATGCAACATGTATCCTACTGCTGTTTGATTACTACTTTTTATCTTTTGTAAGATTTCTTCTCTTCACTGCAACCCGTAGAAATCAGGTGTATTCTGAAAATGTACTTTATTTTTTGTAATCCAGTAGTTGAAACCAACAATATTAACGGTAAGATTAACAACGGATTTTACTCATTAGGTAAGTGAAGAAGTGTAATGTTTTTGCTGTTAAGGAAAAGGGTTGAATAATGCATTAGTATTTTACCCAAACACAGGGATAAATTAGTAAATCTTTCCAAGCAGGATGAGAACATACAGCTCTGAGTTAAGGGAAACTTGAAGAGGTCCAGTCAAGTGGCACTTCGATGGGCTTCAGACATTCTGGAGAGAGACAATTCATCCTCTAAGACTGCTTACTTCCCTCCGCTGACTAAGACTCAAATCAAGCCAGCTTATTCAAAAGCAGATTTCTAAACTGAAGACCTTCTGCCCTTGAGGGACAAGCATCAGTGAAGCTGATGCACTTCTCAAATGTAGAAAAAGTCACTCAGTCTTTGGTCTTGTTTCAGCTGCTACACTTGAAACTGGGACAAACATGGCAACAGCAGAGAAACTAGCAGAGTTACTGAGGAAAAAGAATAAATTAGAATAAAAGTGGAAAATAGTTTCACAGAAATTTGTTTAATAACATTAAATGATCCCAAATTGTTAAGATAAATTAGCTAGGTTGTGTACTGTGCAAGTAGTACAACTAAACGCCCAAATATCAGAAAATAAACATTATGGTCCACACACCTGTAAGGTAAATCTGTGATGTGTGGAGCATTGATCCTAGTCAGCAATTCAGCACCCACCAGCCGCTCACTTGCTCCACCCTCCAGTGGGATAGTGGAGAGAATCGAAAAAGCCAAAGTGAGAAAAAGCTCATGGGTTGAGATAAGGACCGTTTAAAAAGTGAAGGGGGAAAAAGGGGAAAAAAGTGATTCAAAGGCAATCACTCTCCAGTTCCTACCAGCAGACTGATGCCCAGCCAGTCTTCGAGCAACAGCTGCCTTAGAAAGAGTAGCCCCGTTTTTACTGCCGAGCACGACGTCCTATGGTCTGGGATATCCCTGGGACCAGTTGTGCTCAGCTATCCCAGCTGTGTCCCTTCCCAATCTCCTGCCTGCCCCCCAACCACTGACTGTGGGGAAAGCAAGAAATGGAGACGGCCTTAACACTGTGCAAGCAATAGCTAAAACATCCCTGTTAGCAACATGGTTCTACTCACAAATCTAAACCACAGCACCATACAGGCTGCTACAAAGAAAATTAACTCCATCACGGCCAAAAGCAGTACGTGATGTAAAACTACCTCTGCATCAGGCAAAATCCTCCTGATAAAGCAGCACATAACCTGTTTTTCTCAGATCAAGTTCAGTCCTAGTGCTTACAAAAGATTACCGCATTCTCCTGTCTTCTTTCTTGAGCCTGCTCTCCTCTTCTATTTAATCAGCAAGCCTTGGCAACCCTTCTGAAGTGAAATCAGATTTGCATAGAGATACTACGAGCACGACTATTAAATCAGAAAATCGGACTTCAAGCAATCCTTCCAAGTGCAGTCTCCAAAGGGTACAAGTAACAATTCCTCCCCAAACACAGCTTTTGAGGACCACCAAAAGCATGTCACACAGTGCATGAAAACAGCTTAGGTTCAAGGATCTGAGAAGAATACCTAAAGCTGCCATAAAGCAGACTATTTGCAAACCCATCCTATTTGAAATACAGATATATTTCACTCCTCTAGATGCATCAGAATATCTTCATAGCCAAGAGTCACAAACTTTATCTTAAAAAACATTTTCAGCATAACTCCACCACCGCAAATGCAGTGGGCATTGAACACTATTTGAAATATATCCCGGAGGGTGATCATCAGTTTGAGAGCACTGCAGGTGTTGCTTTGGGAAAAACTAATTAACTTCAGCAGAACATCTGGTTTTGTAAAATGTTGATGTTCGGTAGGCTGTACACCAAGGATGCTATATTCAAAAGCACCTACACCTGGGCAGCACAGCATAATCCCCACCCAACCTGCCCACAAGGTATATCAAACTGCATAATAACCTGAGGCAGAAAATAGATTTCAGAGTACTTGGAATAAGGCTTACAGCACAAAAATGAAAAATCCCAACTATTTAAATATTGCTTTAAACAGTCCTCCAAGGGAAAGCTAAATGTGACATAAATATTAACAAATATTATTATTATAAAACAGAAAGGTATCCACCGTAACAGTACCTAGAGGTATCTTGGAAAAGCACCGGTTCTTTCTAGGACAGAAGCCAAACTCTTCCATCATTCAGATGAAATTTATGCAGCATTTCAGACCCACACTGAAACCAGCTTTGAATATTTTTAGTTTTGTTCTTCTACCTTAAGGAGAAGTTCTACCAATGGGAGCATCATTACTTCTGTTTATTCTTTGAATTTTGACAGTGCTGAGGCACAAATCAGGATTGTATTTAGTGAAGTTTGGCTCTAACACAGAATCAATTACATCCACTTTTGCGGTATAGTTGAAGTTTGTGCAGTGCAAACATAGAAACAGCTATCATACCCATGGGCTCCAGCCATTACGAAAAGCCTTCTCTGAAAGGCTTTGTGTTAACTCAACATTTCTACACTTGGCATTGCTTGTAATTAAAGCCATAATAACAGCACAGCAAAGAAAGAGTATGTGCTGAGAAAAGGAGGTTGGGACCATTCCAGCCTTTCAAGATGAGGGACAGGACTCGGAAAAGACTTGGTGTTAAACTATTGCTATTGTGCCCTTTGCTATTACATTGTTTAATATTAAGGTAAGAGTCTCTTTCTAGTAATAAAAAAACTCAGTGCTCAAAGAGATTTTGGGGCTGGGAAAAGGTTTACAATACCGAAAGCACAACTCTGAAGAAACATGGGTGTTTCGGTCCCCTACCCCTCCTCTTCCACAGAAAATAGTCCTAAAGTTTCAGTCTGTAACTTTATTTTCCCTCCTTCCAGCATTATGACCTGAACACGCAGTCAGGGCTGGCCCGCCAAGGCCAGGTCTGGACCCATGAACCAAGGGTGCGTAGGTCAAGTGTGGTGCCTACACTGCAGCTACGGTACATAACGAAGAGCAAAGCTGGGCTGTTCTGCTGCTGGGTTAGCTTCGCCCTTGGCTGGGAGAAGAAGAATCTCATCTGGCAGGGACCCAATCTCATAAGCTTTGCTCATGTGGGCATATCTTCCTAGTGGGAATCCACTATCTTCAATGTGAGCAAGTTGCTCCTGGATCGGGCCCTAAATCATACACATTTTTAAGAGGGAATTTAATGCATCCAGACATAGTAATATGTAAAATTATTTTTTTATGTAAATAATGTGTCCCAACCTTTTATTCACTTATGCAAGTTTTTTTGAAAGCACTTAACCAGACTGATAATTACCACCCCGAAACAATGCCATTTGCCCATGCAGAAGCACTCAGGCCAAGAAATCTTCTCAAAAAGTCATTATACTGAATTCAGGTACTGCACAAATTGGTAAATCCACTTACAATATGGATGCATCAGTCTCACATCTGATAATCTACTGTGTCCTCAACTAAACATTTCACCACCAATGCTGATCAAAAAGCTTCTTTTGGTTTTTGCTTATGACACGCCTGGCAAGTTCCACACATAGCAACAGACTCTAATTTGAGGGATGTGGAGATCGCTAAGAGAGCGTAACTTCGTTTTTGGCTTTCATTCAGCAGTGCCACAGAAAAAACCTTCTTAAAGCACGTGATTTCACCATAACTCCATTGCTCCAGTGACCCACTTGAATAGGAAATGGCTGATGAGCTCCCAGAAATGCAGATCTGCTGCGTAAGTCTTGGTAAAGTCTCCGGGGACTACGCGATAAAACGTGGCTGACGCTGCAACACAGAACGAGCTCTACTGCAGGTCCTAATGTCAGATGCCTGCTGGGATATGATGAGGGGCAAGGGATTTGTTTCTGCCTGATTTTTAGTTCTACTTCTCAAAACAGGCTTCCATCAGAAGGCTTACTGTAAACATTAAGCAGAGAGGTATGTGAAGCTGAATTAATGATATGCTCCTTTCCTGAAAACAGTCATGGATTCTCACATCTACATCTACAGATGAGCATTCCCACTGACATTAATGCAGCTACTAGCTCAAGTAAGCTGCAGACATTAACTTTTGCAGAGTTCAGCCAAGGGAACAGTCTTAAAAGGCCTTGATTCATCCCATTTAATTGCGTATTGCCAGAGAACAATCCAGGTATTAGGCTGGACTGCAAAGTACCGTAGACTCTACTCACAGATGCTTGACTTTCAATTTAGCAGGCTAAATCTGAACCAAACTGCGCATTAGTCAAAGGCCATCCTGCTGCCAACACTTAAGCTTTCTGGTAAGAATGCCCTGATTGTACACTAGTGGTATGTGTTTGCAGAATCAGGGTTTTCATGAGGAAGAGCAACAGAGCACAAAAGCTAAGAGACTGTGCAGAGGACTTCGCGTCTCGCTGCTGGAGCAGGGTTGTTGGTTTTTTTCCACAGGATTACACCAGACTGTAAAGACACAAACTATAGAGGCTTCTCTTCTGATTAACTAGCTTGTTGCTCCCTGATACCAAAAAGAGCAGCTCAAATAATAAATCATTACTCAGTATGATTAACAATACTAGTATCTAGTCTATAGCATTTACTTACTTCCTGGGGAGACAGAATGGGAAGAGGCAGCCATGAAAAGAGAAACTAAATGTTATACTAATATGCTATTCAAATGGTTGACTTTTAGGTTGCCCACATATATGAACACCACAGAAAAAAGAAGGAAAAACTTTCCTATGGAAGCATGTTTCTAATTAAAGACCTCAGCCATACTAACTTGCCACTTCAAAACTGATCAGATTTTTTTCCTTTTTTTTTAAAGAACTTAACTGGAGAGATAATCATTTTAGTTGATTAATTAGGTGCATATCTAATTCACTGTATTTAATAGGCCTATCCCTCTGACAACTCATGAATCAATACATTCATCCCACAGTAATTTATAGAGCGTAGCTAAGTGTCTATACAAGTATTACCTTCACAGTAGGCATTGTCTTCTCGAAGGGCTCGGAAGCCATCTCGGCAGCTACAGACAGCTCTGTCATCTAGGTTTCGGCAGACAGAATGCTCCATACAGTTATGTCCTTCAGTGCAAAAGTCATGGCCTGTACAGGAACAAATATGATTGAGGGTTAAAAAAGAATCCAGGGATTATAAAATATCCCTGTCAAAGACAGTCCTATCTTTTTCTCAGTTAGGTCAAAGAATACCTTTCTATTGTCCATGAGGTATAGAAAAATAAATTGTACCACGCATGAAAGGGATGAAAGGAGTAGTAAAGGCCACAAGAACAGACTGTCTCTAGGTCTTCGATTCAATTTCAGGTTACGGCATTGATCTAAGGCAGCTGGATAGGAGGCTTGCTTAAATCCCTTTACTGTCTCCTTGTCATTGTTAAGTACTTTTACAGGGCACTTCTTAATTTTATATTTTTCTTTATTTTCTTTTTTTCTTTATTTTCTTTTTCTTTTTTTGTTTGGATATTTATAAAAGAGCTGAATAGCTTAGACACTCAGTAGCTCGTTTACTAGTGGTATTACTCTTTTTCCTAGCGCTTTTTGTTCCCAGGTGTGTTTATAAAATCCTTCCACATTTAACCAAAAGTCTTTGATTAACATTGACCTGGTTCGCTTTTCTCTTCCCCTTATCTCTTCTTTTCAAGCTCCACTGACTGAATACTCTTCCCTGATTGCATCATCCTTTCCATTTCAAAGAAATTTATTTTTAAAATCTCACCTTTTAGCCATCCCTACTTCCTATTTTCCTATTTTTTTCCCTTCCATTTTTCCTGAGTATGACCATTTTCCATTGCACCTTAATTACAAATTTTTAAGATTCTGAAGTTCTTCTTCAGGCTGGAAAATTTAGATTGGACCTTTCAACTCAGTAGTTGTTTTTTTTAAATTCCTTCTGTTTGCTCTCATGAATTCTAATGCTGCTATGTTGCTGAACACCATTAAATCATCCTTTATTATGCTGAATTCAAGATGGTTGCAATAACTGACTTGAAGCTTCCACAATTTCCACATCTGTCTATAAAGGTGTGGAGCTTTTCTCTCTCATTGTTTTCTCAATAATTTCATTTGTTTAAAGTTTTCTTCTTTAACTGGAGCCTTAGAATTGATCAAGCAGCAGTACTTCACTGTTGTTTTCCAATAACTAATAACTAATTTCTTCTCTCAAAACCTCCCACAAAAGAACTGGGGAACGTGGGTCAGGCTCGGGGGACCAGGACCAGTATAACACCAACGGCTCCAGAATGCAAGTTGGAATCCAGCTGCAACAAAGGCATCTTACAAAACAATAAACAAGTACTTGTTGGCAGTAAAGATTATTACTTTTATCAC
Source organism: Elanus axillaris (assembly GCA_026212715.1). Taxonomy (NCBI): domain Eukaryota; kingdom Metazoa; phylum Chordata; class Aves; order Accipitriformes; family Accipitridae; genus Elanus; species Elanus axillaris. Next base: position 33,416,893 of record JANZLQ010000005.1, read on the forward strand.
TCCACCTGGCTTCTGCTTCATATTTTGCTGTGAAAGTCATTTTACCCCTAACTTCACAGAGCTAAGTTAAATGAGCACTTCAAGCAGGACAATGGCAGAGTCTGCTTGGAGGTCAGGTCAGAGAAGTGTTTTGCACTTGGTTCAGCTCATGAACAGCATGAAGCAACACAAACCAAGAAAAACAAGACAAGAGAAACAGAAGGGCCCATAAAGGCAGAATGTTTTAGCACCAAGACCCAGGGACACAGTCATGATGCAAACATCACAGACCTATTATGATGTGAGAGGCTGATGTTTTTCTGTCTTGCTTTCTTTTCTGCTGTGGATTGCCTCACGGTAACCTAGAGATACACTTAGGTAATGTTACTTAAATATTATAAGTCACCGTAGCTACCACAGTGCTGTTACCTAACTCAGGACATTAAGAAGCAAAAAGCTCTATGCTTTCACTAATGTTAGAGGGTCTTCAATACCCACTGACGACAGCAGAAGTGTTTGTGTCAAGAGCAAGCTCTGGCCATGGCGACATCTACTCTTTGCCTTTTTGTTGTCTTCCTCACCGAAGCCTGAGTTAATAACAAAGCAACAGTCTTACTTTTGGATTTCCTGGCCTGGATTGGCTTGTATCAGATTCTGTCATTAAATAACTAAGAACGTACATGTCATCCAGAAAGGGTGAGGGCTTTTCTACTGATTTTTTTGTTATCCTTAAGATTCTCAACAGTTATTTATCAGCTGTATTCATAAACAAAATGCATGCTGCTGAATTATAGCACAGAGCAGCTTCTTGTTTAAAGAATAAGCTCTGTAGCTCATGAGACGCCAAGCTAGCATGGTTCAGGGAGAATTGAAAATGTTCAGGAAGCACGCATCCAATGTATATTAAAATTTTCTAGCTATACCAGGCACAAGAAACACAGAATTATTTTCTCTAAGCTACTGAAGATTTCATAGAAAATTATCATTTAAAAAATCTGTTTTGATTGTGATAGACTTCAAGACCTATCACCTTCTCTTAAGTTCTTTTCCTCTACTTTCTTATCTCTCTGCTTGATGTGGTTAGTCTTATCCCTTGTGTTTGCACTGAGTAGCACAGAAACAACTATAGCTGCACAGTTCTTTTCAACTGAAGTATACCTAAAATCAGCCAAAGAATCTAACATCTTCTTTCATGCCAGGTATCAATTTATCTTATTTAGCTATAGAGAAACAGGTGTAGCCACTTGAAGATGCAATTGCTCATAGCTTTGAAGATACCGGTACTAGTCCAGATCAAAAGAGTGGGCTCAAGACACAGAGCACTTCTGCACCTCTCTCCTTTGGTAGGGATCAGGCTGGATGTAACACAAAAAGGTAGGCAGTATACAAAAATACTCCCCAAAGCTTTTGCTTCTAGTTGCAGACTACAACCCCAAACAAGTAAACAAGTCACTCCACTCTTTGAACAACTGCATAGCATGAACAGTTCTCTGAGAGAGACATCTCAAAGTGTCTCGGAAGGATGTTGGTGAACAGGGACATTTCTCCAATCTCATTTTGTTTGAACACTGGAGTGAGTGAAGAGTAGAAAATCAATAATTATGTATATAATTTCTTTGACTTTTCACCCATTTTTGCCTAGAATGAAACACATAAAAGCATTTTCACAGAATTTACACTATTAGACATTTTACAAACAACTTTCAGATGTCACAATGCAGATGTTATCTATTCAGTTTCCCAATATTCACAGTGATTATCATGTGTAGAAGTGTCCTATTGAAAACAATCAGAAAAAAGTCTATCTATAGGAATGGAAAATTACACTGAGTTTATATATATCCCACTATTACCTTACCTTTACATATTTTGCAGCAGCTGTGAGATAGGGGGATCTGTTGAGATTCTGGGCAGTTCAAAGCTGTACAACTGTCCTTTGGAGCACGCTGCATTTTGTGGTCCTGTTAAATTGAGGTAACTGATTAATATTGTGACATAAGAAATAAAGGTAAATGATAACTTTAGTGGAGTTTTAGCATTATAATGCACAACAAAAAAACACTTCCACCAAACTCCAGGTACCTTCGAAGCCATTTGAAAGGACAATGTAGCACAATAAAAGCATCAGGAACTCCCCTATGCTCAAAACTTTTCAAGCAAGCAAAAGCTTGGCAATAGCTCTCTTTCTTCTCTTATCTTACCTATCAAGCAACTTGCCTCAGAAGTTTCTCTTAAAATTATGCCTGAAAGTGTAACAATTATTTTGCAAAAACTGAGGCAGCAGATTCCAGAATCAAGGGTACTCATAACAAATACTCTAAAGCAGCCTGTTATTTATACAGCAAGTATAATCAAACTTGAACATCTCTGATCTCAATGCTCTGGTAGTGACGCTGAAGGAAACTGGCACTGATTCCCTATTAGGAAAGAGAGGGTTTCTCAGCTAAGTTTGGATCAGGCTTCTGGAAATGTCCAAGGCCAAGATGGTATCTGAACACCTTCAGGCACTTTTAGTGCAGGTCACACGCAACCATCACAGTATGTCCACACGAAATGCCTGCCTTAGCAATGCACTTACTGCAGACGTACACCTTTAGGCTCCCTCGGGCCCTAATTAATGTGCCTTGCAGTGCTCTAGTCATGATAAGGCAAAGACAGAAAACAAGGCAAACAACATGTTCCTCTGAGGCATCTGCCTTACAATCAGCAGTCCAGTTAAAATATGAGCTCGCTGAACACAGGACCCTGTATTTCTACATGCAAGAAAAGTGCCTAAAATCATGGATATGCCATTGCATGTATTATTATTATTGGTCTAGCATTTAATTTTAAATGCTTTTAAAGCATGAAATATAAAGATGAAACAAGAACACAATGTGCAATATCAAAATTACTGCTCAAACTTTACCATAAATAATCTTGACAGAGAAACCAACCCTAGACTGATAATACAGTAAAGCAAACCAGCCACAGATGTGTTGTACTCCAGGACAAGCAAAACCCAGCAACACCACAAAATAAAGAGAAAACAACTTTGATGGAAATAATAGAAATAATATCAATTAGAGTAGACTGAATTGCATTTAATTCTTTTACAAACTCTAATTTTGAAGAGAATTTTTCATTTACTTGTTTTATAATATTCAAACAGAAAATTGCATGACTATAGCAGGCACAACTGCAGCAGCCAAACAACAACAACAAAATGTTTAAAATTACATGCAGACAAAAAGAAGAAATTCCCAACATTGCCTTGATAACATACATCATCATAAGCCTTCAAGCACGAAATCAGTACTTGTGCCATTCCTATTAAGACTCTTTTGAGCTGGAGTCATTAATTATATCCTTTTATGAGAACTCTGGTAGTAATAAAATAGTGCCCACCTATGACTTCCTAACTGACCAACACAGTTCACAGTATGTGGATTCTTTTGCTCCGAATTATCATTCACAAGGCTGCTCAGCAGAAATTGTATGTGCTCTGGTCCTTGAAAAAGCAGCATTTGAATCAGCCAAAGTTGCTGCTTATTATTTCTACCAGGACAGTCAGGCAGGCTACCACCAAACAAGTACAATCAACAAAATGCAGAGTAGCAGAGCCAACAGAGGCATTTTGTTTATACAATATTGTACTTGCCAGCTGCAAGGAACACAAGGCACCACCACCTAACTTTTGATGGTTGTTAATCATATCCATCCACTAATCACTGAATTCATGTCCCAGGTGTCATGTTAAAAATACGAGCTCAAAGTCTTGAAAAGCGTACGACTAAATTCAAAATTATTTCTGGTCAGCTTCTCCTTTCCTTTCTCAAAAGGGTTCCAAAGCACCTACTTCAGGAATTAAGCTCACAAAGATTAAAATCAACAGCAGTAAGACAACGGTCCCCAGTTCTACTTTGTAGAACACACTTTTTCACAGCTGTATGAAAACATTTTGAGATTTCCAGAAACTGGTCTGATAGACAGCTGCAGCATGGCCAGAGGAGTTGCTCTCCTCTCTTATTCCCTAGAAATGTGTCCTCAGGTTTTCAACTACACCCCGAAGCATGCAGCTCTCTCACCAGAGAGAATTCCTCACCATTCCTCCCCCGGAGAAGCAATGCTTCTGGACCCACGGCAGCAGTTTGTCTAATTCTCAGCCCGCAGACATCCCTGGGGTATATTCTGCCCTTAAAGTGCATTTGTGCCCTGAAGAGCAACTCTGTCCATGCAGCAGGACAAGACTGACTCAACATCAGGCATTTTCTGTTTACAAGTAAAACAACAACCCTACCTCATTTCTATCACTAGAAATACCAGACACCTGGTGTGCCAGCTCTTTTTTTTTCTTTTTCATCTAGCTTTTCCTCTAAGAATTATCCTGAATTTCAAATTATGGCCCCATCACATTTGTGCACCTCTCATACCTGAGCACATAATTTTGAACAATAACATTGCACATGTGCCAATGGAAGCATAAGATAGTCTGCTGGGGTTTTTTATTACTGGTGATGGAGACGATACCTAAGGAGGAAAGAATGCAGCTTGATTGTCAAACCGCATAATCAAAGCTTGCAGCTATGCAAAGTAAATTTATTTGCAAAATTTGATGTGGAACTCAGTAAGACAAAATAAACACGGGACCCCTTAGATAGCTTTTCTGTTGCCACTTGCTAAGGTAGACCTGTCTGTACTTCAGTGGTTTCTTTCAGGAGGACTTTGATATTTCTAACATGCAAGAAATATTTTTCCCATCAACAGTATTCTTACCTTGCACTCAAACAGAACACAGTCCCCTGAGCTTGAATACACCGTTTCTCTTTGTCCTTCAAAGTAGGTTCTGCCTTCAAATACACACACCGCTTCAGGAGAAAATAAATAAAAAGAGAAAACACAATGATTTTGTAAAAGTGTTAGTTCTCTGCTTATAGAACTGATACATTTTCTTAAAGATAACTGCATTTCCAAATAAAAAGATTGAATCAGCTGCAAGAATATTCTAAACCCACCTATAGGACTCTGGATATCATAAGAAAAAAATATCAGAGGAGAAAAAAAAAAAACACGAAAGAACAGGAAAAGCATACATAAGTAGAAGGTGAAGGCTGTTGAAGCACTATGGAGTACAGATAGCTACGGAGAGGGCAGAAGAGATGTGTCTCGGGTCACGCCAAGGGAGCTACGACTGCCTGCAACACAGCTCAGGGGCGAAAGGAAAATGGAGCTGTGGGAGCAGCGTGAGTGGCATTAATAGATAATCAGTTTCTTGAAGAGGAATGTTGCATGATGAAGGGTGATCACTGAAGCCATGTATTTATTTGTTATCACAGCCCTTTGGTGTTTCATCACCCCCCACAGTTATTTAGACATTAGATATTTGTATCTTGATTATCCCAGTTATTTACCATTACTGCTGAAGTATATTAGAGTACATGGATTTTATTGTACAGGAACTGACCTTCAGTGACTGCCTTTTTCTTTTTTTTTTCTCTTCTCACCAACATAATAGGATCAAGTCTCCAATGATCAAATGACAAAATGACCCCCCTTGGAATGGTCTTTGTTATGCCGTGACCCAGTCTGGTGCCAATCCTGTGCCCTGGCAGTACCGGGTTTTACAGCAGCATGCTGACATCGCTTATACTGGATTGCTCACTAAAGTTCCTATTTTGTATTTAAGAGTTACAGAAAATATCTTCACAGCAAACTGTCTTACTTTTTTTTTTTTAAATGGGTCCATTACTGCAATTACATTATGCAAAGTATAAAGGCTAAGTAATGTAACTGCTAGGTATAGAAAATCAGATGTCTGTCTCTGTTGCTTAGGACACAGTCAAGGCTCATCAAGTAAGCATAATCATGAAATAACAGGAGTAGGTTACCGCTTTCAAGCTCTAGATTACATGTTAGAGGTCTAATTTGCTAATCATTGATTTGGAGATGTAAATCAATTATACTACAATTCATTCACAGAGATTTATCTATTCTGTTTAAATAGACAACAATGTGTAGACAATTTTAAAATACCTAAAAGTACAAGAGTTTTTATTGCATGAACTATATTAATTACCATTACTGCTGTTATTTTCAGTTCACATCTACCTTTTTTTTTAACTTGCAGCTCCTTGATTTTACAAACTTACTACTTTGTCAGCACGTAAAAAGATAACTCTTGGAACTGATGTTGAAAAAGATGTGATGGCCATAGTGACAAAAAAGCTTTTTTCAAATTCCAAAATATGCATTGTAATACCTATAAAATATAAAGTATCTTGTGTGATGTAGGCCTGCACAGCACTTTCAAGAAGTAATATCACAGCACATTGCAACATTCTGAATCCCATGAATGGCAGAGTTTGCAGTCAGACTTAATAAAGAAAGTACAGAAAAGAGCCACAGGAGAGAGTCCTAGGGCTAAGAGAATGAGAAAGTTTGTACAATATCCACAAAGAAAGGTCACAAAAAGTCAGAAAAGCTCAATACAGTGCCTCTCTCCTCTCCCAGACAACAAGCTCTTCTGGAAGGAAGTATGTGGAAAAAAATCTATATAAATCTTTACAGAGGACTAGCAGATCTTGAATCCAGACAGGACAAGGCAATCATCCGCTCACATATACCACCTCCTATGTATTACAGGCCATGACACTAAACTGAAATACTCATATATTAAGCCCTTTCCCTTGCTCCATGCATTTCAAGCTTCTAAGAACAACTACATGTGACAGGAAAAACGAAATATGGCAATGCCTGAGGACCACACAATGTCAATGGACTGATAACATCCTCATGTTTCCAACAGGCAGACTATGCCTGTTCACAGGGAAGACAAAAGACATCAAAATCACTGTCATTCTGTCTTGGAAGAAAACACTCTCCTAAAGCCAAAATACTCTTAACAAATGAATAAGACCACCCAGGCATCTTAAAAAAAAAAAAAAAATCATCCAGTATCCATAGTACCTCAAAGCATAGTCCACTGAATCCAGTCACCTTACCAATGGCAACAAACCTCTGATTCTTCAGAAAAACTTAGAAAATAATGTACACAGAAGAGAACACATCCAGCCTAGTGTGAAATCACGAAGTTACTTCTTGACTCCGCCAATAGCCTCCAGAAGTCTTGGCACATGAAACCATGGTAATGCAGGGAAGCAGTATCACAAACAGGTGTTTTCTGCAAGAAAATCAACTCTTCTCCACAAACCCTTGGAAAAAAGAAAAACTTACAAATTCTGGGGCTGTGAGAGATGGCTCTGCCTAGACAGCCCTTGCCCCTTTCCCATGTGTCTTCGTACACTCAAAGATCATTTCTTAAAGGCAGAGTGCATGTTTAACGACACTTGCTTGTGTAGGCCCCAGAAGTTTCAAGCAGTGAATCACAGTCGCTCACATCCCCACCTCCACAACCACAACTCCTGGCCATCATGCAGCTAAGAAAATTACATCTCATTCATTGAATCCCCCTAAATAAACATTTCCAACTAGTGGATTTTGCTGTGGCTTTGTCAGCAAGGTTATAAAGCCCCCAGGTATCGGGGACCTGCCTATACAGAATGACCAAACTATGTTTAAGAAAAGAGAGAAAACACAACAAACAATAAATGGCCAATTCAAAAACTAAATTGAAACTAAATTGAAAACCTGTTAACCTGAATAATCTGAACACAAACCCAAACATGTCTTCTTAGGGACTGCTCCTCTTATTGACTACATTCAGAAGGGACATTTCTTCTTAAAAATCTTCAAAATCAACAGTACCTGGATTATTTCTTTCCTATTAGTGTTCTCTAAAACACAAAGGATTCCACCATATTTGGGCAGCTCCTTCCATTAAAAAACAGCAAGGACTAAGGTACACTCTGAAGCTCTAATTCCAAGCACTATACTTAGTTTTTCTCTTCTTATCTATGCTAATTGAGCCAAATGAGCTTACAAAAATCACACAGGCACTTCATCTACACCACTACCACTGGCTTCACATTTATTTAACAAGACAGATACCAGTGGGTTTAGTAATGGTCTAAGTTTGCCAGTGCACACTTTTTCTTCTCCGATACTCCCATAAATGCTTCTGTCTTTTCCCTGTTCTCTTGCCAGTCCGTTCTTCTTCTGCTGCCCACAGAGGAGGCATCCTGACAGACAGCAAAGGGCACATTTTCATCAAGCTACCTGAAGGCTTCTAAAAATTTTAAGGTTGTCTGGTTAGGTGAGCACTGAGCACACTTGGAAAGATTTCTAGAAAGACAAAGCTACCAATTTTCTTCTGTTCCACCTTCCTCCCAAGACAGTGGGATCCACATCCCAGGCAGTGTGGAACAGAATGTTTCTCCTGCTTCCTGAAAGCAACTGTCACAGCCAGTACACATCCCATGATGGTAGTGTTTCACATCTTTATTTTCTTTCAGAAATAAAGATATTTCAACAACATGAACATCTGGGCTAGGATTGTGTAATTGGAAAGTCCGGATTTAATTTCTGCTTGGCTAGATGCTTCCCAGGATACTGTGATTAGTTTGTGATTGGTATGTCTCTGGGGAAACATATCATCTTTCATCTTCCTAAGTCCTTTTATTCAACAGACTGAGTCACAGTCAAGAAATTACCTGATGATTAGTTGTTCCAGAACTCGATAGTTATTGCCTATGTAGGATTTCATCTACAGCTGAATTACATCAACCATTTCCTCTTGCCATCAAACCTGCACATCCCCCCAGTACCTAAAACAACGTATGTTATTCAAAGCACGTTTTTCTCAGAAGATGAAACAGGAAGACTACAAAACCCACTAGAAGTTTGACTACTCTTGATATACTTGTATACAAAAGGTGATCAAATATTACAATATTATTAGCAAGGTCTGTTTATATCCCCACTACTAATTTACACAGGTGTAGTGATAATACAACCATTCCCTGTAGTACCATTTAACACATTGTGATAACATGGCACCTTCTCCATATTCAACCAGCAAAAGGAATCTTTCAGGAGCCCACTGGCTGTTGTGTTCTCTCAGTGAATTATCAACAGTCTGTCAAACCAGTACTTCTCTTTCACAACCCCTTCTTCTTCCCACTGGCTTCCAAATGACACTTTCATTCTGCATTTCTTAAAATGTCCATGCAAAGTCCATGACCCAGCTAACTCCTGCCTTCTGTTCAGTGAGTTCACAGGATGTCATTTAGTACATTTTCGCACGTCTGTATTTATCACCTTTGCTATCTAGATTGTGTATGCCATCCTCTGAGAAATCCATTGTGGATATCTGCTCTGCTGTGGACCTCCCCAGGCTGCAGGTGGAGATCTGCTCCCCCATGGACCTCCCTGGGCTGCAGGGGCACAGCCTGCCTCACCATG